>VUYV01000005.1:6813164-6846715 GCA_008711295.1 Anarhynchus alexandrinus
CATGCTCACCCCACTATTCCTATTTGCTAGACACAATCTTTTGGAGAGTGTTTACTAGAACAGCTGGAAACGTAGTCTTATATGGTATGGCTATTCTGATGTCACATCTTATTCACAAACATCCCTTCATAACAAAGTTCAATTCATTAATTTATCTCCTACTCCAGCCACTTCGAACCATTTAAAATGCCAAGTCAAGAAACCTCAACAGCACAGGCAAGACTGCCTTTTGCGTGACTGAGGGGAAGGGGTGGGGATGGTAGGTGAAGAAAAAAGCCTCAGGAGTGGAGGGGAAACTTGGTCACGGTACATCTGTTACCACAGAGAGAATAGGAGCAGTGACTCCTGACCGAAAGAGGCACTTCAAAACAATTCCCCTTACTGCCACTCTACGCTATTCCCCTGCAGAAAGAATCAGCCTTGAGAAACAAGGAGCAGGAACGTGGTGCTTTTGCCGCCCCAGACTATCTTTTTGCCTGTGGGCACAGCTGGTGCCCTTCCTTGTAATCTCTTCCAGACACGTGCTGCACCATAGCCAGTTGCATGCCCACCATCCCCAGCTCTTAAGTATAGGAGGAGGTCACAAATCTTACTCTGTTTGCGCCTCGCTGTCTTCCTCAGCAGGGTCTCCTCCATCCGTGCTTTGTCTTCCCTCTCCTTCCAGCGCCTCAGCTGCTCTTCTCTCATTTTGTAGAACAAGATCTGCTTTTGCTCTTCATTCAGCTCTGCCAGGAGCTCAGGGTCAATATACATATCGCGCAAAATTTGCTGCAGCATGATGACTCCAAAAAAAAAAACCAACCAACAAAACAAAAAAGTGCTTCCAATTATACTCACTACAGTGCCAAAACCCCACCGACAGCACTCCAGAAAGCAACCTGCAGCAAAGGAGCTCTCCCACGCCTGCCTGCCCAGGAGAGGTTTGATTCTTGCTCTGGCTCTCTTCGTGCAGGCATATTCTGCTCCTACATCTCTTACAGGGATGGAGTTCTCTGCTTATCTCATCCTCCAAAGGTAGGGACAGGTGTCAAGTGAAAGGAAGGGGGAGGAACAGACAAAGATAAGGGAAAAAAAAATTAAAAGGCCAGGAGAAAAAAAAAAAGTCACTTCAGGACTCCTGACTGCAAGCCAGTAAAAATAAGGGATTCTTGACTGAACCCATCAGCTTTGGTCCTCTGAGCAGAAGGAAATTGAATGTAGAGAAAGTCTCAGACTTTCAGCTCAAGTGGTTCCCTTCAGCAGCAATATACTCCCAAGGCTGTACGTGTTGCCCAGGGGTTTAAAGTGATGTCATGGTTAAAGGTATCACCTACACCAACAATATCTATGTCACTTTGGGAACTGATCTCTTCCGATAAGAGAGGAGAAACGAGTTTGCATGTTATTTCCCAGCCTAGCCTGTTAACTAGTCTCAACAGGGTAGGTCATATTAGAGGTCCTATTTACCTGGTGTTGACAAATATTGTCATGCAGCAAACTGATTAAAATGCCTTTAAAATTAAAAGCAGATGTAACAAAAGCCAGAAGAATCTTGTTATCACTTTAATTAATATTAATTTACCATTTATAAAGAAGAGTAAGTTCTCAGCAGTCCACGCGGACTCTGCAAGTCCTGCTGTTAATTCCTTTTCCACCTTATGACTGGAGAAAGTTCCAATGTTGCTCTTCAAGCAAATTGTGGCTTTGCACTATTTACCAGAGTTTTACCCAATTCAGTAAAATAATATCATTTCAGCAGCAGGGGGAACAGCCACTTAATTATGTAAAAAAAAAAAACCAAACCCAAACCAACACACCCAAAACCAAACCCTCTGGATCCCTGAGCCAGCTTTCACCAGGCAGGGACCCAGCTCCTCTGGGGAGCGGTGGCACTTTGTGGGAAGGGGGCCATCTGAATCTCCATTCTTGGAGAATCAAGATGTGGCCACCCTGAGTCATAACAAAACACAGATCACATCTGCAGGCTGAGCCGCATCCCACTACATGATGTTTACACAAGAATGAAGAGCAAAAGCAGATCTGCATTTCCTCACAGAGACCTGTCAAACTCTTCTATGACTGCCATGATACTCGTATTCAAAACCCTATACTGTTAGTGCACTAGTCATGTAACATTATTTTATGGTAAGCAAAATACTATTATCTTAACTTAGGCAGAAAATACATCTGATCTAAACTAAAATTCAAGAGAAGATACTGTATCACCTAGAAGCATGAATGCAGAGATTATACTTGAATGATGCCTTCAGCTGAAAAAATTTCAAAACCCATCATCTTTGGGCTTTACAGAATTCAGTTCACATGCATGCTAATTTGCAATTCAGGATCTCTCTTATGCACAGATTTTGTCTCCTAAAATAAAATGCTTTATTTTTTTAATTTTTATTTTCTAAGAAATACACTTTGGCAAGAAAAAAACTAGGGTAAAAAAGACTTTGTTACTGCTGCTTTCTTCTATTTTACTTGGTCAGGTATAGCAGAGGGAGAGCCTGGGGGGGGTTGGCCTTTGTTTCTCTGCTTTTATTCAATTACATTAGAGCTGTGGCTCCACATTTTGGCACTAATTGAAAAAGACTCGCCTTTGCAAAGGCTTCAGGGCAAGCAGTTTTGCTGTTCTACGCGTTTGTCATCTTTCTTATTTTATTTTACTTGACTTCACAGAACAGAAATCAAATCCTGATCACAGAAGCTATCACAGCGCAAAGAACAAACTCTTCATCAAGGATTATGTGCATTTAAGCATCATAGGAAAAAAAAATTCAGAACCGCATTTAGCTGTAGAAGTAGCTCAGGATAGAGATACAAGACAGCATACAAACAAATTTTCAGGCAACTACTGGTAATGTTCAATGAGCAATCACACAACAAAAACAGTGAGAGCATGGACATAAAATGAATATTTCGCAAACAACCCATTGCCTGAAGATTATTCACTGAAAATATTTGAGAATGGTAACAAAATGATCAAGTGGAATTAATCTGTGGGACTTCTTTTTTTGCAAAAACAAAAAAAAGTCACATGTGAAAGTGTTATCATCTAATCACAGCAATGAATCTGATCAACTTCCTCTGTCGTAGCTTTTCTTCTTTGGATCATAGCAACCCCCCAAAAAAAATTGGGCAAATGCAAAGGGGAAATAAGGAAGATAAAGAAATACTCTATCTGACATAAGCCAACATCCAAGAGAAGTAGAAAAATACATCATAAACTCTGCCATCAGTTTCTTGTCAAGACAAAAATACTCTGCCTCAGAACATTTGGTCTCCAAACTCTTACACAGGTGAAAGTTTTCATCAACTCTCCCTCTGCTTTCACTGGTAGCTAAGTTTGTTTTAAGACTTAGGTTTCTTTATGGGGTGGAAAATCCAAGAGGACCAATTGGAAGAATCAAATTTTTTCACCAGTCCCTTCCTTTCCTTTACTAATTAACATTTGATTTGATAACAATTTGAGAATGGAGTGAATGGAAGGAGAGAGATGCTTACCTAGCTGCAGATCCCAAATGTATAGAGAACCTCAGTCATGTAAGTAAATATTAGGCATGCTTGAGAAACCGTCTGATGTTCCATTTATCAGAAAAGACTAATGGTAGATGATCCCAGAAATACAAGCTTTGAATATTTTGGGCCAATACGGTATTTGGCCCAAACTAGGCCTAACCTGTTGGCTTCATCAGGAGCTAAAGCTCCTTCATCAGGACCTGGCAACACCCAGCCCATCTACGCTGAGCACCTTGCAGGATATGAAAGAATTTGACAGCAAGTCCACCTTCCATATACCCTCACTGGACTAGAAGTGCAAAGCAGCAATAAACAACCAGACAATAAAATGTAGTCACTAACCACCATTCCAGTATCTCAAATCTCTTCTGCATCTGACACAAATCTTTTCAGAATCACATTTCTCCTCTCTGAATAAATACTCACGAAGAACAAATAGAAAACAATTAAATGACGTCTCTGATACAGGCAGAATGACCCCAAACACACACTGCAAAGAACAAAAAAAACCCCTGACTATGAAAAATGTAGTCATCTGCCCTTTTGTATAACCATCATGGGGAAGACAGACTGCAGGAAAATTCTCCCCCTCATTCTTTTTCCAGCACAGTTTATTTCCAAGCCTCTCCACTTGCTTTTCTGCCCACTGTGATGAAGCTTCTTGAGAAGCCAGTTTCCTCAGCTGGCAGTCCAAACGTACGAGCCTTCCTGACTAGCTGTGACCCATTACACACAATGAAAGAATATTTGTGTAAAAACATTTTCTTTCTGTATCACTTGTCTTCCTGCGGGAGGCACCATTTTAGATATTAATGCCCTCCTCACAGAATCATCTAGGTTGGAAGGGACCTTTAAGATCATCAAGTCCAACCATCAACCTAACACTGCCAAAACCGCCACTAAACCAACAACCAACGAGGCTACAACCTCCTTTCACACAGTTGTAGAGTGATAAGGTCTCCCCTGAGCCTCCTTTTCTCCAGGCTAAACATATCCGGCCTTAAGTGATCTTAAAAGTAGACTGTTTTCACAGCCCACTCCCATAACACACAGGGGGTCAGGCTGACCAGCGAGACACAGGCATCTGTGCCCTTTTGCTTCCTGCTCACCCTCTTCACTAAGAGAAAGCTAAACGCCCGATTCCTCTATGAATGACAATATCTAGAATGATCTCAGGTAAAAATTAACAGATTCTGATATAATAAATGTCTGACAGTCAAAAATTCAAAGAAAGCACTCATCATAGTTAAAGTAAAAAAATGAGAGACCACAGATTTCCTTGCATAAGTGAGAACAGCATTTCTAATTCTAAATCTATCCTGTCAGAAGGAGAGGAAGTATCTGTCCACTAGAAAACGATTTTTCTCTTCATTGAAGACACGGTCCTGTTAAGGAGATAAAAGGGCTGCTTCTGTCTTGGCTATCCCAGTGAACCTGTTGTCTGTATATGAAATGTCCCCAGTGGCATCCTATGCAAATCCAAGACTAGATTTTCAACTTAGTACTGATTCTCGTTATAGTTCACCTTTCTGTAAATATTCTAAATGAATAGTCTGAACCATCAGAAAGAAATTAGCACGAACTCTCCTGATTTCTCAGAAAATTTCGAAAAGCGATGAAGTCCAAAACTCAAAAGGCAACCTTGAAGAAACACATAACCTACTTTAAAAACTCTTGCTGCTTCTAGGATTAGCTTGTATTTTATGATGGATGAGCTTCGCAGTTCCAGCCAACCTAGAATCAGAAAACTGAGGAACAGGAGATAACTCAGACAAAACATAAAATAAAACTTTCTATTGCAAAATAAAAATTCTATCTCTTCCCTTCCTTTCCCAGACTTGATTAAGATATGGATGAATTAATGACTCAGAAGAGCAGGGAAACTGGAAGTGAGGGTGCCCGCTTCCTGATTGCAGCCATTCGTCATCTCCCCAGCCTTTCTGGGAAGTATTCTGAATAGGTTAGAAGGACGAAAACCTCGCCATTGCTCTTCCATCTTGGTCGCCCCTAGTTCAGCAGCCCAAACCACACTAAAATCAGAAAGCCATTACATCTCAACAGCATATTCACAAAAGTTTACTATTAATGCAGTTCTTTGTTGGCAGTCATTACCTTACAATAACTGCCACACAACTTGATGGTCTAATTAGTAGCAGTCTCTGCAAGGAGCTCAGAGCTCTTTAAAATTTAAGTTTGGAGTTTCCTTTAATCTTTAACAGTATCTTCTGGAACTAGACACACTCTGTCCCATCTCCGGTATAGCACCTTTCTGGCTAAGCAGTCCTCAGCTCTGCCACTAGAATTCATCTGCTGGGCAAGGGGGAGGGAGGGAGGGAGAGGAAAAGGCACAGAAAAACATGTTAATTTAATTTTTAAGAAAAGGGGGCATGCTTAATTGGCCAAGGCTTGCAAATCTCCTCATACTATTTTCTTCCTAGCATGTGCATCCTCCATTCCCTGAACCGAATAGCTCACTGGCAATGCTTACGAATGCTGAGCCAGCAGAACAGCATTTTCATTTGGATTTTGTGTCACAGCCATATAACCTACTTTAGCCATGTCATTTACATAAAAATATTCTGCTACAACCTACATATTACAGGGAAAGAGAGGAGGGGTAATGCACCTGTCTCCTTAAAGAAAGGGATACAATTGAGAAAAAAAACAATAAACAAAAAATGTGGCAATCATGTTTTCCAGACTGTGAACTCCATAGCCTTAATCATTTTTTTGTGGTTTGTGCCTTTTTTCATATTTTTCATTGTCTAAGTGGAAGCAGTGTACAGTATCTGAATTTATCAAGACCTGCTGTGTCAGCATCAAAAGGAGAACAGTGGAATCTGGAATTGAATAGTGTGGGCGGGAGCTGGAAACGTGAAAGGGGAAAGGTAAAATTAACATTTGTTTGAGGTGTTCTAAACCCTACAAATCTGTCACTAGAAAAGCAAATACATTAGGGCACTCACCACAACAAACCAGTCCTGTGTCTGATTTGCACATCGCTGTCAATTAAAAACTAGAAAAAACTAAACCAATTGAGAACCTTCCCCTCCCCACCTCCTCTATCACAGATGGATGTAACAAAACCTCCTGTTTTTCCTCCATTTCCATAGTCAAGTCTGTGGCTCCCTCTAAGGGCTAAAATCGAGCTCCTCAACAGCACAATCTGCAGCTGGATCAGAACAATCATTTCCCTGAAGCTGCTATTCCATTACAAACTATCACATAGAGCAAGAATGAGTATATGTTTTTCCAGGCCTTCCTTTTCCACACGGCAGTAGTATCAGTAAATCAGACTATGAAGTGTTTTAGAGCATGGACTGACTTTGCGTGTTTGTCATCTTCTCTGTACTGGTTCAAGACTCATATTTCTACGAGGCACTGCCATAATAAAAAAAAAAAAATCCCAAACAACAAAAAACAAAAACTTGAGGTCTGTATAGCAAAATAGGAATGAAACAGATTAAAACTTCATCTTAGAGAAATTAAATGCAGCAGAAGAGCTACAAACCAATTAATGAGAAGAGGTGTCTTATCACACTGTCAGTAACATAGCTGTAAGTGAAGTGATGCCAACTTGAGATTTTAATGGTGCAATGATGATTTACAGTGGCAGGAGTCTCATCAGATAGCTTTGGGTTGTTGTTTTTTTTTTTTCAAAATTCAAATCTGTTATTCCTCAGTCCCCCACAGAAATCCAACAATCCCAAATATAGATAGCACTGACAAGAGGAAAAGAAAAGGGACAGACACTAACCCAGAGAAAGTAGTATTTGAAGTCCAGGGCTGCAGACAATAAAGCAATCTGTCATTACTCTACTCTTCCAAGGTTAATTCTGTACCCTGCAACATTACTTGCCCTTCAGAAGAAGTCACATCAGTGATTATTTTTGCCTGGTGGCGTGGCAATCCTTCCCAGCAAGATTACTTCAGGTCTATCCCTTTGTGTTCTGTGCTACAGCCGTTGTACACACGATTACACTGGAGACTGTAATGCCTTCATGGTTCAGCACAATTTATCAGAGATTTGGGAAGCTGGGTGGAAAGGGCAGTACTCCAATTTTTCTTCAAGTTGATAGTAGATATTTGAAATTTTGACCTACATTACAGAGGTCTGAGGTTAATACAAGTTTGTCAACTTTAAGTTTAGACCTGTTTTAATTTTAATACCTCTGTAGTAATAGACATGGATGCAACCCAAACTAGAACATTACATACTTGATGTTTATTGCTATTAATGCACTCACAAAAGCAAGATACATCAAAGAGCTGCCAAGTCTCATCATAATTTTTCAAATGGGGAATGAATCATCCACCATTAAAATAACTCAGAGCGAAAGCTAGTAAAGTAAACCAAACAGAAAAAAGTCAAGCTTCCTTGAGAGAGTTCATCTGAGAAAAGACGGTACACAGACTTGCAAGCAACAACTAGTGTCCCAAAAGCCAAGGACTGTAGAGAGATACTTTGCAGGGGAAGGGCAGAAAAAGAAGGCAAAACACGCACACACACTGCAGTTAACTAAAACAGTTCTCGGTGCTCCACCATCCTCTCACTCAGATTGTGCTGTCTAATTCAATTGGTATATATCTTATTTACAAAGCAGTAGTCAAGCTCTTCAGGTCAGACCCTCAGCTCCAAATGGGGCACACTTGGTTGGCAGGCAGCAGGCTCTACTTAGGAAGCGATTACAGCTCACTAAGTGTCTGTAGGGACATAGATTAAAAGGCTCACTGGCAACAGTCTCCAAGGAATTTCTTACTTCAAAAAGATACGCAGAATGCACTACCCCCTGCTCTGCTATTTACACTTCCTTGCTCATGTCAGATCCTGATGCTGTACCTCACGGTATTAATGCCGCATGTGCTCACACTGCACACTGCAATTCAGCTTTGTGCTCTTTAAGTACAGAGCGCATCAGTCCGTCTCTTTCTCAGCAGAAGTCTCCATAGCTGAGGGAGGCCATCCATGACTCTTCAAAGCATAACTGCTTGCCTTTCAACTCCTGAGTGCCAGTCTTTTCTTAAGGCTCTAAACACCTTTCCTTTTCATTCATTTAGGTCTACCTGATCTTTATGGCAAACTGTTAACCTAGGATGAAACTCCAAGTAGACAGCCACCTAAAGAATACTGGTATAGTCTGCTTTTCTTCCCCTGCCCCTCAGCACACACCTTTCCAAGACCCAGTTGTCTACATAATGACAGGATACATATCTTCAGACAAGAATTCAATATTCTCCTTTACATTAATTATTTGCTTTGTGTATCTGCAAAGCCCAAGAGACCTTTGGATTCCATGACCTAATTGCTATGTGAAATTATTCCAGTATTTGGTACATTTTCAATGAAATTCATTATAATAAGCTACCCAAGAGATATCACGCCCTAAATTATGTGAATTTCTTCTCTCAGATATATATCAGCTTACGAAGATGCTCACTAAGTTCACCTTTTTCCATCTAACCCGTAAGCGCATCAGAATGTATCATGCGAGAGCTAATTTTCTTTAATATACTCCCTGGTACAATTTAGCTGCATTATGTATAATGCAGCAGTCATATCACATCAACTTCACATCATATTAGACACTGCATTATGGCAGCTAAATTGATTACTTGTGTAATTGAAGGCCACCGATAGGAAAATTTTTAATCATTTAAATGACTCATCAGCTTTATATACGGAATGTCTTGCTTTAGTGGCATCACGCAAGTGATTTTCTTTCAGGGCATAGCATTTTGCCCATTTAAGCCACTTCTTGTCATCTTTGTTGGCAATAAAATCTTACACATTTATAAAAGGCAAAGCATATTCTGCATGGAGACTACATAGGATTTCTTTTGACTATCAGACTCTCTTTTGCAAGAGCTGATCCAGCTAGACAAAGCTGAATTGCATCAACAAACTTTTGATGATTTCTATTTTGGGTTTTGTGTCTGGTGGGGTTTTTTGTGGGTTTGTTTTGTTTTCCTTTGGTTTCAATATTTCACTCACGACAAGAAGCCAGACATCTTTTTGTTTTCACGGGTCAGGTAAAAAAAATCCACAAACATTTTTGGCATCGTATTATTCTTTAAAGCCCTTTAATTTTCAGCTTTACTTGCTGCCCAGCTCCTAAGGCGGCAAAACCTCTGCCACAGGAGACCCCTAACTTTCGGCTGCAGATCATATTCAGCACTTTCCATGTCTTGACACTGAGGTGCTGTTTAAAAGGTTCAAAAAGCAGTACCTAAAGTATTCTGAAAATCCTTCCCTTTTACTTCATAGCCTTTTTAAGACCTTCTCCACTCCTGTCACATACTGTGGGACAAAGAACAGCTCAGGACATTGTTAAGACCTACTTGATTCTTCTTTTTTTTTTTACTCTAATCAATCTTCACAGTTCCAAACCACAAAACCTGGATTAAGCCCGCTGACTCATTTTCACAATGCAAGCCTTAGCAGCTTTGGCATTCGTGTCTGCGCTCCATTCACCTGACAGAAAATACTCTCTTCAAAGCTATTTGCAAAATCATGACAGATCCAAGTTTCACAATAGGGATGTGCCCCTATCAATCCCTTATGGCGGACTTATGAAGTAAGAGCTCTATTTCTCCTCGTTCTCTCTTCTCTTGTCATATCCTCAGTCATGACAGTCACCTCCTTATTCTTTTCCAACGGTGCCACACAGTGCAGTTCTTCACGCTTTTGTTTATTTTCTCCCTTCTAAGCTTCTGCATTTTAGATTTCTGCTTCCAGTGCTAAGCCTCTACCCACTGTCAGTAGCTACCTCCTGAGAAAGAGGAGCAGCTCAAGCAAATTCACCCCTGCTCCTCTCACTGCAACAGGGGACTGTACTGTCCCTGTGGTATCCCACCCTTGCCCTCTCCCAACAGGAAGAGGAGCCCCTCTACGTTCTCAATGACCCAAATAGGAATATTCCTATTATATTAAATACATTATAGCCACAAAATGACTAAAGCACTCCAGTGATTGAGGAATTTCTTCCTACAGAAACTCTTGCTTTGGAAAAACTGCCACTGTATTACACAAACTAGTTCCTGCAAAGAGACACCTACCATATGCTGGCAAAATTTTCTAGCCATTCTTAAGTAACAATGGATTCAAGCATGTTATGGCTATTTTTCCAGGCCTTTCTTTCCTTTTACTAAGTCATCTTAAGCCACCTACATGCCCTCAAAAGGATATTCAGAGATTTCAAAAAATAAGATTATCTCCAATTGCCAAACAAGATTATTTTTATGTGCTCATCTTAGAATTCTTGAAGTATCTCTTTATCTTACCATCAGGCAGTGAGCATGCTGTCGAGGCGGGAGACTGTACTACTGCTGTTTCACATTTTTCTCCTCTCTCAGTTACCTGTATGGCTCATCAGCAGTTCAGATCTCTTCCATTCTCTGCAAAGTATTGAATGACAGAAAGTGCTGTCAGCTGTTCTCAGAAATCTGGAGTAGAGCTCAGTTAGCTCCTGCACTTCAGTTACCAAAATGTGCTCCAGTCATGTGCACAGTCATGCCTGTAATGGTTAGAGTCTCCGGTTGAAAGTCACTCGCAGGTCACTGCAGCTGCCTATAGGTCCACTTTCATTACAGCTGGAATAACTAGAGCTCCTTGAAATTTGTTAGCACCTCACTGGTTCGGGTCTTGTGATATTTTCAGGATTCTGATGTCTCATACCAAGGCTTACTTACCATACTCAACACTAGTAGTTGCCATGCTAATAGATACTGTATTCTCTTCCACAGACCACTTGCCCTAACTGCACAACCAAGTAGCTCAGAGGTCTCCATCCCCACTGCCATGAACTCCAAAAGCCTTAACTAACTGTCCTGCTCCAAACTACAAAGAAACTCTTTTTTTCCTTAGCCTTCTTTCAGTCCTCTCCTCACAACTCCAACATCCAGGCCAGGTTGGCACACAATCTTATGACCACTGTCTGTGCAGCCTGTGGCCCAGCTCTGCATACTAGCCACAGGGCTGCCCTTTCCACAGAAGCTGGGCTTATGCAGCTCTTGAGTGTGTTGCTACCTCCCAGCTAAACCTGTTAGGTAGAAAAGATCATTTATTCCTCACAAGAGCAAGCAAGTAGATCAGATCAGTTTATAAAAGTAAAGGTGAGGCATCCGGGAATTTAGTCATTCCTAAGTTCTCACAGCATAACGAACTGCTATCTGGCTCAGCATCCGACCTGTGGAAGACCACCTGGTCCCTGATTATACTGGTACAATGTGATTTATTTACTAGAGGAGGGAATTTTTACATTAATACTGTTGGGAGTTTCAACTGAGTCATCCAGTATGTTACATCTTATCGATACAAGCAGCTCTTTGATTAAATTATACTGACAATCAGTAGTCTCACAGTCAGACTAGTCATACACTAACATGAAGCTGAAGGCCCAGGTTAGCCTTAGGAAATATTTAGTTTTTCTCTACTGACACCACAAACAGTTCTTTGCAAACCAAATTAACCATCAGTTCGGAGCGCTAGAGTGCTCCAGCAATCCCCATGAAGCCACTCCGTTTCCTCCAATGGAATTCAGAAAGGTCACAGATCTATTATATCCAGCCTTAAGAACAAATGCTACATGGGTAACTGGGTGAAGTTTTAATGGCCTGTGATGATCAAGATGATATAATAGTCCCTTCTGGCTTATTTACTATGAGTCTATAAACTCACCCAAGAGTGAGACAGACTGCTCCCGAGTGGAGTTGTCACCAAATAGCACAAAGGAGTCAGCACTTAAACATGATAAGTGCCAGAAGGCACTGAAATAATGCAGTACTTGTGCTGATGATTTTATTTAGTCTTTGCTTTGATCATGTAAATTAATAATCCTTATAACCATAACTATTACAGAAATGAAAACAAAGCAGCTTTCTATCCTGCTCCAAAATTTATTCTATTTGCTTGCAGATTTGTCACCAGCAGAGTCTTCTTCCTTTGTTGGCCCAGCTGTTAATGAAAATATAGACCAAAGCAAGCACTTAACTTTATGCTGTATAGTCAACTCTAGTAAAGTCAATGGGATTAGCTAGAGTGTGCAATATTAAAAACTTTGTAGGTCACTGAAGAAATGGGATCAGCTACTGCGCCTTCCATGAAAAAGCCCAATAAGTACAAGGGAGTATTATGCTATAGGTAGGGGAACAGAGAAATACAGGCCAAATTCTTACCCCAATATAGCTCTTTGGAAGCCACAGGGACCATACAAGCAGCTTAGCTAGTTTCCAGAGGACTCCCCATTCCATAGGTTGTGTTGCTCCATACAGTCTATACAGCAGCTCACAAAATCAAGCAAACATATCAGCTGAAGGGCAAGCTGCAAGGCATCTGCAGGATGCTATAGAACAGATGGCTTATTTAGAGAAGAGATGCATATATGCAGGTCCCTTTGGGCCAAGAAAAAGTAGGTAGAGCACTATAACAACCTTCTCTAGGCTACACAGGAATTTGAATTGCTACAACTTCATTCCAGGCCCTTTCCACAGAGACCAAGGGTATAGAAAGAGTTCAGCTCAGCTAAACTGAAGCCTAAGTCCTTGAGATTGTCATTTATTGCATTTTCTTCCTTTCTATTTAAGACTCTTTTCATATGATTCTACAGAAATATTAAAAGAACATATTTCTTCTGCTGTTATTGTTCCACTACAAAAATGCTGCATTAAAACTTCTTATTTTCTAGAAATAAAATCATAGAATGGTTAGAGTTGGAAGGGACCTTGAAGATCATTTAATTCCAACCCCTCTGCCATGGGCAGGGACACCTCCCACTAGACCAGGTTGCTCAAAGCCCCATCCAACCTGGCCTTGAACACTTCCACGGATGGGGCATCCACAACTTCTCTGGTCAGCCTGCTCCAGTGCCTCACCACCCTTACAGTAAAGGATTTCTTACTAATTTCTAACCTAAACCTACTGTCTTTCAGTTTAAAACCATTACCCCTTGTCCTACCGCTACACTCCCTGATAAAGAGCCCCTCTCCATCTTTCCTGTAGGCCCCCTTCAGGTACTGGAAGGCTGCTCTAAGGTCTCCCTTGAGCTTTCTCTTCTCCAGGCTGAACAACCCCAACTCTCTCAGCCTGTCTTCATAGGACAGGTGCTCCAGCCCTCTGATCATCTTTGTGGCCCTCCTCTGGACCCGCTCCAACAGGTCCATGTCCTTCTTATGTTAGGGACTTCAGAACTAGATGCAGCACTCCAGGTTGGGTCTCATAGAGCAAGATGGAAAAATATTTGCATTCTCTATGAGTGAAACTACAGACATTCAGTATCTAGAACAAGGACTAAATAGCCTATTTAGAAAAAAAAAACAAGCTGCAGGAAGATGGAGATGGCTGATATAGGAAGTCATTTTAAAGTCAGAGTTGCTTTAAAATAATAGGGAGAAAGGAAGAGCTAACAGTGTTACGAACTAAAAATAAAATAAAGGAAACAGACTATACCCTGGTTTAATAAAGCTAGATCCCAGATTTTAACCACAAAAATAATATTGTAATCTGGATCTGCAATCAGAAACTCTTCTACTAGAGGGATCCCTTTGTGGCTTAAGGACTACAGGTGCTGGACAGGTGGAAATTCTGAAATTGCAAACAGGACCCAGACATCCATGACGTTTGCTTCCCAGAAATTCATAAACTTCTAGATTTACTATGGCCTATTTTCCATTTTGAACATGTTCTCTTTTTTTTTTTTTAATTTGACAGCAGGTTGAGTACAAAGGCAGTTCTCCATTCTCCATTACAAATCATTGTATTTTGCAGCTATTGTATTTCAACTAAACAGCTTGTACCATTAATGATAGCTGATTTTCTTGTGAGCAAATGTATTTTGTGGTCTTTGCTAAATGTTCAATAAGCAAAATAATATATATAAGGATATATTTCTGTGTTTACACACTCCTTTATCATACAAGTACTGTAAAAAGTTATATATGCAACTCTGCTCTACAAGAAAAAACCCTAATCTCATAACTTTTTATATCTAATGATATATAGTCATCACTGAAGTGGAATGAGATGAAGAAAATCCACTACAGTCTCAGAAGAATACAAGCAGTTCTGAGAATCATAAACACTTGCACATATCCTTCCTTTGCCTTTTCTCTTTTTAAGTTCATGTGTACCAGCAACAAATCTTTTTTGTGGATTCACAATGCATTTTACAGGCTCTTCTACGCCCTACAAAGTCAGAGGTTCAGGTAGTTTCAATCACTTCGTATGTTTTCTTTTAAAAAAATATGAATACCAATACAATATTTTTTTTTTTAATTTCCAAGCAATTTTATAATACCATAAGCATAATGCACTAGCCCTTTTCTCTGAACAAAGAAGCTACTGGATTGCTTTATTGCTCTTCAGATATCTGTTTAAGAATAGGGAATTCTTCTCTCAAATGATTTAGAAGAGTATTTCATTAGAAGACTCAGGAAGATATCACAAGGAACAAGCATGGTTCTAGAGTTCTTCCAAAGGTCAGCTGGAATGATCCTCCAATATCCCTAAGCAAGAACTCTGGTCACTTTTTATACAGCTGAGTTGTAGGACCTATTGCTTCATTCCCTTGATGTTACAATATTCACTGCCTCACGAGGCAGAGAGCTGGGAACAGAGCACCTCAAGTCTGAATTCATTCAGAGGGCTCTGAATCTGTCTCTTGAGCCTCAGCTCGTGCAACTGAAGGAGAACCAGTCTAAAAAAAAAAAAACCAACACCAAACCAGCTCTTAATGAAAATTATAGGAAGCAAACCCTCAAGACCTAAGGAAAGAATTGACACCAAAAATTAATCTCAGCAGTGAAGAAGTTCCTCTGATCTCCATTATAAAATGAAAAAGAATAGCAGGATTTATACAACAATAGGTAATTAAAAAGTGGCATAGAAGATATTGAGCATTTCACTAATATTACATATTACAGTGATGTTTGAATTCTGGAGTCAGATATCCGAGTTCTCTGAGCCTGACAGAGATAAAGTACAAACAACTGAATCTAATGCCTGCTTTTAAACCTTTTCCTTGAGCAATAAATGTACTAATTGTAAAAAGCAGGATCTAGCTTTCGTTTTGTGCTGTACATGCTGCTACACATGGATGGAAATAATTAGAGATTATCAGAATGACTTTGACTAAAAGTTCTGTGAAAGCCTAAATATTTCAGAGACTTATCAATAACCATTTCATTAAGAAAGGATGGTTGGGGTTAGGTCTAAGTATGAAAGTGAGACATATCCATTGCACTGGCCCTAATATTGAAGTCTTTGACGTACCTGGAGGAAGTCTCATTTAAAACTTACTCTCAGCAGATAGCAGGCAGAACAGAAGTGTGCATTTGCCCATTCCCAAACCAGCTTTGCCAGCCTAGCTGGATATGTATGCCATCTTCTAATTGAAATCCCAAGGTTGCAATTCCAGAGATGACACCCCACCCTGGTTGTGGAAACATAATGAAGCAAAATCTTCCCGATGTAGAAGAAAATGAAAAGTAAAAACCTAAAAAAACTTTTCAAAACCCAAGTTGGTGTTGTGTTACAATAGCAGCTAGCCACACATGTTATGAGGCAAATTATCTTTTTACTGAACCAGATGGGAAGAATGAAAAATCTATAGCTAATTTAAAGTCTGCCTGGTACACATAACACCTAGAATATTTTGCAAATGCATAGTGGCAGGACAGTTCTCCTAAACAAGGGATTTGCTCAGTTACCCTCCAGATCACCAGTGATATTCCTTTAACCATTCCTTAATCCGTGAAAAGGAATTAGAAAGTTCATCAATTTTCTCAGAAAGTTTCTTGACCAATGTCCTGAGGGAAAAAGGATTTCAAAGTAACTTATATGGAAGGACATGACATCTCCCAGCCTCAACAAAGCTAAGGAATCCATAAGAAAAGTGAATATCCCTTCTCCTCTTCCCCGCCCCCTTCTTTTTTTATATGAATAAACTCTCACAGTGAACCAAGGACGACCTAGGATTTCACCTATGCTATACATTACAGACAGAGAATCAAGGAATGGAAATCTGACCTGTATTTATGATAATAAAGGATTCCTAAGTAAAAGAAGGTTGTGCTAGTTAGTAATTATACTTGTCCTTTGGTCACACAGATCCACAGTTCTTGCCCCACTGAGCAGAGCTCAGGAGCATGCACATTAAGATCGCGTAGGTTTTACTACCTTAATGCAATTCACAGATTTCTAATTCACTACAAGTCAGCTTATTCACTGCTTAATTAGTAAAGCCTCAGTATTCCAGCGAGAGGGTAAAGTATTAATCCTGTTTTAACCCCTTTAACTAAAAACTGCAAAGAAATAAATCTTATCACACAGCAGGTCAGAAGCAGCTCCATATGTGCAAGTCTACGCAATGGACTTTCAAGCAGCCTGAGGACTCCCACTGGCAGCCCCTGTATAAAACCACCAGACTTCCAAATAAACACACACAATAGCAAGAAACAGTATCACAATAAAGGCTTGTGCTGGTCCAGTACAACAGAAGTACTGGATGAAGTGATTCTGCCCCTCTACTCCACTCTCGTGAGACCCCACCTGGAGTACTGCGTCCAGCTCTGGAGTCCCCAACATAAGAAGGACATGGACCTGCTGGAGCGTGTCCAGAGGAGGGCCACGAGGATGATCCGAGGGCTGGAGCACCTCTCCTANTTGTCCTTTGGTCACACAGATCCACAGTTCTTGCCCCACTGAGCAGAGCTCAGGAGCATGCACATTAAGATCGCGTAGGTTTTACTACCTTAATGCAATTCACAGATTTCTAATTCACTACAAGTCAGCTTATTCACTGCTTAATTAGTAAAGCCTCAGTATTCCAGCGAGAGGGTAAAGTATTAATCCTGTTTTAACCCCTTTAACTAAAAACTGCAAAGAAATAAATCTTATCACACAGCAGGTCAGGAGCAGCTCCATATGTGCAAGTCTACGCGATGGACTTTCAAGCAGCCTGAGGACTCCCACTGGCAGCCCCTGTATAAAACCACCAGACTTCCAAATAAACACACACAATAGCAAGAAACGGTATCACAATAAAGGCTTGTGCTGGTCCAGTACGACAGAAGTACAAGACTGCCAAATTAGAAGTGAAACTCAAGAGTGTGAACAACATCCTGGACTGAAACTACAGCAACCGTTTTGTCCCAACACCACTCCTTAAAACGTTATGGGAGTGAAGGATAATAAATCCAAATCCAGTATGCATGGAATAGAGCTACTCTTTAGCACACGACAATTTGGCCATCATCCTGATATGAATGGCGCTTATGACTTAGACCTAATTCGAATTTCTTCCGTGACACTGGTACAGCACCAGACGAGGCTCTGAGAAACGTTAGTAAAAGTGACTCACACAAAATAAGAAACCAGAGCATTACATCGTAGCCACCAACTTGAATCTTCACACACAAGCTTCCTGGCTAAACTTAAATCCAGCCAGGATCACAAACTATCACATCTATTTCTGTTAGTCATTTCTTTGCCTTCCAGAAGCACCTCTTAAAAATGAGGACTGAAATGACTGGCATTTTTCATCTGCCTTTTCTTAAAAAGGGGAGTTTCTTTCTGGTCCCCAAAATCACTTCAATTCCTTCAGGTCTCTGTCCATCGTAGAAAAACTCCAGATAAGCTTCTTTAAAATATGAGTCAAGGGAAAGGGAGGATAACGGTGGTGGTTTTTTCTCAGTTGAAGATATTCAGGCATCTGCTGCTTTTCCATTTTCATGTGGTATTTTTATTCTGTACTAAAAAACACAAATCTGTGGGTGTATGTATATTTTTATTGCACCAGCACCACATAAAACAGGAAGCAAAAAGCAGTGCATAAAAATTTCAAAGGACAACAAAGATGGACAGAACTATTGAAAAATGAATAGGCTTGAAGGATCTAGGTACTTCATGAACACATAGAAAAGGACAACCCTCCCGTCCCTGAAGTACTACAGAGCACGTTCAAGTAGTAAAGATGGGACAGGAAACAAAGACCGACTTGAGTACTAAATCCAGCTCTTCACACTTAACACTTTATTCACCAAAATATATCATCCTTTTCTACATCTTATTTTTCGTCATTTTGGTCAGCACTTTTCCTTGTAGAGTTCCCTGATTATTCATTGTCAAAACACGAAAAATTGAAAGGATTAGAAAAGAGTTTATAACATCAGCCCTTACTCTTCTCAGTAGATACTCATAAGCAGACTTTCAGAAGTAATTTGATCTTCAGCAGAGATGTTACCTAGAGGTATTTTCTGAGGTTCTCAGTTTACAGTAGGTATAGACACCACCTTTTCAAAGTAAATATGATTACTAATCTGCTTAAAACTGCGTGGCATTAAATGAATCCTGGACCCTGGATGATGCTTTATACAAAAAGTACTGTTACAACACAAGAAGATGACACCATCTTCCTACAAATTTATCCCATCCACGTTTTCATATGATGGGAAGATCCTATTCCAGAGAAAGATAAGACTTACAACATAGACATGTAACAAAAAACCCAAACCACATACAAAAAAGAACCCAAACAACCAAAACCAAACCAAAACAAACAAAAAAACCCCCACGACCAAACACTCACCTTAAACATAACTAGAGAAAAACTTTAATGACCCAAATTTTGAAGAACGTCTCTCTAAAGTGAGTGGGACACTTAATTACACACACAGAAGGTGAGGCAATCACCTTTTTCTTGGCAGCCAAGGAAGAGAAAAGGTCCAAAGAGATGCCATGGCCAGTTGAACTTGTTTACACTGAACCATGGCTCTAACTTAATGCAATCCACTTTTAAGCAATTCATTTAAAATCTGTGATAGGAGCGGCTCCATTATGAGCATAAGAGCTGCTGCTTTTAATTTAAATTAGGAATACCAACCTAGGTAAGTCTGAAAGTGAAATAAGAGTATTCAGTTGGCCCACTGCCTCAGTTTCATAAAGCCAGGACTTTTTAATGTGTAGACAAGCTTTTGGTAGCCAAATTCTTCTCATAAGAAGAATTGGTAAAAACTGCTTGAAAAGAAGTAGCAGTGACAGCAGCAATTCATACGCTCTTTCATTGACAAGTCCTTTTTTGCCATTAGGAAATACTGTACTTAAATTAAGAATATGACCATTAGGTACATCCTAATACAACCCTGACCAAATTGCCAGAACTCCAAACACAGCCCATAAATATGCATAAATTGGGTCTCCAGCGTATGTATTACAACCAGAGTGCTCCAGACACATAATAAATTTTTTTCTGGATTTAGGGATATCTGTAGTCCATTCAGAGCCGGAATTACAAGAGAACTGTAAAGCATCAAAAAATCCAAGACAAACAGCATGCTCCGGTCATGTCTAACGTGCACAAGAGCATGTACAGTAAATCCAGAGCACAGTAGATGGTGTGCTTCTCTCCAGGATATCTTGGACAGAATTCCAGCAACTGTGGTTACTTTTTGTTTTTACAGAAAAGAAAAAATAATAATTTTCATAATAAATCAAACGTACCTCTAAGCTCAGTAATGGTATTTGCTAATATGGATGCCCCAAAGTACTTCAGAGTAATCTGAATTGCAGAGAGTAATAAATCTTTAATGTCCTCTACTCAGCTGGAGCAGCACTGCAGTGTGCTGGGACAATTCCACATCTCTCATAGCACTCCGATGTTGCGCACTGCTCCCTGTGTGATGATACGCCCCCATGAAAAGAATGGGACTCACTGTGGATCTTAATGGGATGTTGTAGATCAGCTTATTTCTAAATCTTTCCCAAAAAAAGTTCACTGAAGCACCACCACAGGCCCTAGCTCTACCCTCTGACATTCTCACCCTCTGCTTCAACTCCTCCGCTTTCCCTTCTGCTGTTAGGTTTATTTTCGTCATAGTTACAGAAATTTCATGCCGAGCAAGTAAGCTGATGATAGTTCCTTTTCTAAAAATCTCCTGATTTTTCCCAAAATAACTTTATCTACTAGACCTGTGAACCAGACTAAAATATCCTTTCACTAGCATTTAAAGGCAGAGAAGAAAACCAATACCATATAGGGAAGCACTGTACATTCCCCAGTGTAAAGAGTCCTTTCCAGTAAGTCCTTTGCTGTATTTTACTGTTCGGATCAACAGAGGTATCCACTGTCTACTTTTTTTCTGAAGAGAGGCCAGTTTACTTGAAGCCGTGATCAAACAAATTACATTTCCACTTTGTAAAAAATTAAAGCAGTAAACTAACTTTCAGATGAGAGATATATCACAATGCAATATATTAGATTAACTTAACTTTAAGCAATCCATCAACTAAGAAAGAAAGAAACGCTCCTCCATTTATTCTAGATAATTCCTTTTACTGAAAGTTTTCTCATTAGCATCTGCAGAGAAAATAGTTTCTCCATGTCTGTCAGTTCTGGGACGTGCCTAGAAGAGGAGGCATAAACATATCTCAGGTCCCCTAGGCAGAATTCCTGATGACCAAGCTTTGTTTCAGAAGCTGTACAGGCACACGGTCAGTCTCAGACCAAAGCACATTGTCCCTCTCAGTAGTGCTGACCAGAGCTTCAATGCTTCACCAGAGCAGAGCTTGGGCCTCTCTCACCTGAGGAACACAGCTACCTGCTCTACCACTGACCCTCCACCAGGTTACTGCCAAGATATTTTCTGATTTTTCAGTGTTTGTAAAATTTCCCAAAAATTGGTCACTGTGTATTTGTAGAGCAACTAGCATAATCAGCACCTGATGTTGGGTAAGAACCTTCTGCAACGCCTCTTACAAGTTTGCAGGACTACACTCAAAGAATGTTTTAGCTTGACAGTGCTGTTCTATAAATTTGGATTCCCATACTGGCTTATTTTGCTATAACTGATTAGTTTGCATATAAAATCACATTTCATTTGGCACAGGATTTCCATACCTGGCTGCTTGTCAGTGCTTTGTGCAATATTATGAACCTATGTCTTCCCATTAGTATTCATTGCAGCAGGATGATGAATGACACTGAAGATGAGTTTATCTGATGTGATTTCTTACTTGTCTTCACCCATTTACTGTATGCCTCATTTTGTTTCCTTTGTTGTCTTCAGCCTTTTACAAAGGAAAGCTGTTAATTTGTACATATCCATGGAGCCTGATCCAGTGTTCCTTTGAAAAAATCCCCACTGACTTCAAAAGACATTGGAACTGGCCCCTATGGAGGTTGAATGCTTCTGGCATACCTAATGCTGCAGTAACATCACCTACTTGTCCGAGGGGACAAGTACTTTGTATTTTGTCTCTTTTGGGGCGTCACAGATTACCACGTCTGCCCATAAAATGCTAATATTTACCCCTCTTGCTTGCATTTCAGAAATGTCACAACCTCTGCCCATGCTGACAGCATATGGCAATCCTGCTTAAGACTTGGTCCACGCTCTAACCTCAATCAACAGCAGTACCTTTGATACCCAAAAGTGCTCAAGAACCAGTTCATCTTGTCAGTCCCTAAACTGGCAGGAAGCACTCACCATTTTGTGACATGCAACTTAATCCATGACTGATCTTGGCCCCTTTTAAGCAGCCAAAGGTGTGTGCTATATATTTCCACTATCTGTAGAACACTTTTTTTCTGAATGTGACAATGCGAAACAACTGATACACACATAAGCAATTTTCCACATTACAGGATGTAATGTAGCAATCTTTACCTGAGGATTTTTATTTTCCAATTCATTTGCAACTTTGCAAAACATGCCACTACAATTGAAAAAAAAAATCCAGAAAACATTCAGCTAACCCTCCCTCTTCATAGCCCAGCCAAAGGGACCAGCTTTTTAATTATCTAGCAAGAGAGTGAGTAAAACGTCCCAACCTCCTTAACAGGATCCTCAGGCTCCAAACTCATTATCAGATCACGTTTTATCTTTAAGAGTCAGCGATTTAAACTCCCTCCAGTGTTATAATCACCACAGCGATTATAGCTCCGCGGTGCAGTGCAGTTTTAGAATGCTACAGACTTGGAGCCCACTGCCTCTACCACAAACACCGCAACACACAGCCACCGCCAGGCAGCACCACACTGGGAAGCTCAATCTGCTTGCTGGAACAATCTTTAAATAGTATTAACTGGCAGACAGTGTTTCCTCTAACTCATACTGCAGCAACGCTAGGGGGTTGTAATGCATCCCAGAGCGAACACAGCACATGCTTTGTAAGCCATCCTATAACTGGCTCTTATTTGTTAGAGGTTCAACCCTCCAATACAGTAAAGTGGGCTGAAAAAGGCAACAGAAAAAAAAAAAGTACATTTTTAAAACTACTACTTGGAAACCAGTGGTTTTTTTCCATAACGAGTACCCCCCCAAAAAAAAGAGAACATTTAAGACAACATTCTACTTGATCAAAAACAGTAAGTCCAAGATAACAGCTTCAGGGCCTAATGTTATTTTTATGGAAGAGAAGAGAATACTCCCATATGTTTCAGCTGCACAACTTGAAAGATGAGTTTGGATCAGACTTTCTCAAGTGCTTTGCACCCACCAGGTAAGATTCAGGCATTGAACTAGTTTGGCTAGACTTTAGAAGTAGCTTCTAGGAGCCAAACACTTTTTAAACCTAGCTGGTGTACCTAGACGCCAATGAAGGATCTCGTCTCTTGGAAATCTGTCCCTTATTAGATTCAATAATCACCCTCCTGAATGATAGTAGAGGGAAATTCAATATAAATTATTTTGAAGATCTGAAAGGTTCTCTCCCAGCATGATAATTATGGTGTTTCCATTTCTGTTAATGACATCTAAGAACTGGAAACACAAGCAGCAGTGGAGGATTAAGTAATTACGGAGTATTAGATGCATTTGAAGAGCAGGGTCACAGAAAAAGACAGAAGGAGAAGAGAGAGTGAGCGTGCTGTGGGCTGCTCATCAGCCTGAAAGCTATAAAGTATCCCCCTCTTATTCATAGCTTGCTAGCTGTAAAGGACAAAGGCTCACAGTACAGATCAGCTCTTCTTTCTTGTCCCCATTCTGGAGAGCTACAGCTTTTATGGGTAAGTAAAGCTCTTGTTAACTAGAGATAGATATGATCTCTAATATGCAATTAATTTTCTCTCTCATATAGGAATTGCCAACGTATGTGATAGAAATAGAAAACCAATCCAGGATCATTTAAATATAGAAGTGTAGTTCTATGATAAATGCAGTACTATAGGTGACCTGAAATTCTTGTGTGACCTATTTCAAACAATGCTTATCACAAAGTCACATGAAAATTAAGGTTTGCTTAAAGAACACTAGCAAATTATGAGAATAGCAATGAAAAATGAACGTAAAGCATTGGAAAATTATGAGTTCTTATGCATTTAAGTATTTTGAAGGGAACTAAAATTCATCATTCTCTATGGACGGTACGATGCACATCAAAGCTGCTCACATATGCCTCTGCATACTTATTCCACTTTGTCCAAGCACTACTTGGAAAGACTGGAACTGCATTTAAGTGGTCTGGCCTTTGAATATGTTTCTCTATGACTCAACTCTTAGTCTAGGTAAAGCTGGAGTATAAGCCTTTAGCAACCACCCGTTCCATGTGAAAGGAATGACATTCATACTGGATTTAACGTACACCTTTGAGATTTTAATTTCCGTTATTCTCCAGATCATTCAAAGGTATCAGGTAACTGGATCAAAGGGTTCAGCCTTCCACCTTCATTCACATGATGGTAACTTACTCCACAATTAGACCCCATTACATCAGTGGAACTAATCTTAGTATTACTCAACATGTTTAAAGGTGAAATAATCTGTCTCTAAGTGGAGTATGACAACCAAGCAGCCATTTAGAGTAATTACCTTCCTAGTCAATTAAATAATTATTCAGGTGAAGTTAAACATCTCAGTAGTTTTGGGACACTGATAAAAAAGCAGGTCAAAATTTAATTTACAAGCACCTTAAACAGTCAGAGAGATGGACAGAAAACGTAGGTGGACTAAACCCATATTACATAGATATCTTGGTATTGCTTCTCATTAAACCAGCTTGATTTGTACAAAATTATTTCTGTAGGACTGACTTCCTATTGGGATTCAGGTGGAGACAACTGAACTTGGTGGATTGTTTCTTCTCCTATTCTGACATTGTTTATGTGTACCTGTCGTACTTTCCGAATGTTCTGTTCGGAAGGCTTATTCTTTTGAGATATTTGCTGATTGTGGCTCAGTTTTTATTTCCACTTTTGTTAGTGCCCTTTACAGCATGCATTTGGTCACACACCGATGTTTCTGCTCCCCAAGTATGAAACTTTGGACAGGAGAATAATAAATAACACACAGAAACCCATATGCTTCTAAGTACAGATTTGTCAAACTTTCCTTTTCAAAAGAAATATTCATTCATGTAAAACCATGTAACAAATCAGGCAATTTTTAGATGTAAGCTGTGTCACCTTCCTTACAACTCAAAATATTAAAGCTAGCCTGAACAATATTACAAATTCCTTGTGTGTGCGGCTCTCAGCATTCCCCAGCATCTTGCCATTTGCTTCAACAGCATTATACTCTTAATACATCAATACCATAGGGAAATCCCACAGCTGCTGCTTGTAATTCAAGCTTTTTTTTTCTTATAGATTTTTAAAGCATTGTGTCAGATGCACTTAAATAAATTGGAGTCAACAAAGCTTGTTGCTTTCCCGTACCTAATGGAACTTCAGCCACTGTTGTTCTGTAGAATTAGAATCTAGACTGCACCAAAGTCAATAAAGCTATTCTGACCTGTATGGGCAGAAGAAGGGGAGACAGGGTCCCAAACAGCATGGTTTTGAGCAAATTCCTCAAAGTCTTCCAGTGTCATTTCAGCTAGATGTTCTTTGCGGGGAAAAAAAAAAAACCCTCTCGCACTTGAGGCAAGACAGTTGTTGAAGGCCCATACCCAGTACCAATTCACTGTGTTTCCATCTTTCCTTCTTTGTTTCTAAGCACTTGTTTGCATCACAAGGTCACCGACAATCAGAAAAAAAACACTTTTTGCTCTGTGACTATCTAAGTAACTTTTAATGTCCATTCACCTAAAACTATCGTTCCTGTGCTTTGGGATCCCCCTGCATTCATTAAAAAAAAGCTAAATTAAATAAATGAAATATAGTGCCACTTGGAAAGAGCTGAATTATCTTTTCACTATTCTAATATCAAAATCCAATTTTGGAGGGAGCTTTTTTCTAATGAATAGACAATTTAAAACAAAATCTATACAGAAAAAAGTACTTAATTCAGGACTCAGTCTGGCAAAATTATAATGTACAGTATAGTCCTATTTATAAACTGTTATCAGAACTTTACTAGGGTCCTTTATAGATGAGTGTAAAATTACTGTCCTGTTTGGTCTAAAAATATTTGGGGATAAAAGCTGTTCAACTTTACTGAAAGACCTCTAGAAACTCCTTCAAAGACACCAATTCCAGAAAGAAAAAGTGAATACTTAGCCATTTAAGAGAAATTAGCCCGTGTTACAAAATAGAGAATATTTTGCTTCTAAGATGGTAAAAGATACCAAAAATAAGTATTTGGAATCAGCACTGTCCAACCCATTTGTTGAAACATCTAGCACCCCAAAGCTATTTCATCAGAAGCATTTTATCATTCTTTAACTTATCTGTGCAAGAAAAGTAAAACAATAGGAAGAAATCTAGTCACAAAGGAGACCAAAAAAGCACAAGCTCATCACAGCAAAAGAATCTTATGATTTGTTCACAGACACTTCTTTCCCCTCCTTTATTATCCCCTCCCATACACTTTGATATACATTTTGATATTAAAAAACTGACTTAGATAATTTCTAATGATTGGAAGCATTTCTTCCAGGCTAATAAAAGTGAGAGAACCTGCAAAGACTTTTGAACCTGGTAGTTCTAGGTACTCCCCAAAAAAGCTTGAATAGCATTATGTAAATATAAGTTTGTGCATGGAAACCTTATTGCAATATTCAGCCCAGGAAAAGATACCCAAGACAGAAGTTATTCATGTTATCTTGCACAGGCTGGAGCTATTGTAGACATGAACTCTATCTAAAATGCTTTACAACTGAATGTGTGCTAACTGCTTTATTGAATTTATATCATTAATACAACCAGGGTTTTCTCAAGATGTAAACCTGTATAAGCCTGCTCCCTTTCAAACAGTACTGTTTGACATAATTACCCTCTTACATTGGCAGCAGAGAACAGCTACTGGGAGGTCGCAGAAGCAAGTCCTCTGCAGAACGCAGGCTGTGTTCCAGTCCTCCCTGCGTGCCCCTCCTTCAATGCTCAGGCAATGCCAACCCACTCGTGCAGCAGAGCTCAAACCTATTCATACAGCACAGCTAACACTAGGTCAACATAACTAAGTTAAAACAAACAAAAAAAAATTACCCAAATTGAATTCTCAGAAGTATTAGGACACCTGTGCCCATCTACAGACTTTTAAAATCTGATCCTTCTTGCTCCACTGGGAATAAGCACAAAAGTAACACTTTATAGGTATCGACAAAGTAACGTACCAATAAACAGATTCTGCTGAGCAACTCTGGTTTTGGAGCAGAGCTCTAAAATATAGGTCATATATTACAGCAACAGGTTACTTATTAAGCACTGACAGATCTTGTAAGGTCAATTTTTAAAACGTGTGTCAGACCTCAGAATGATCCTTTTTTTCAGTATGAAGTACTTTATACTGCATAAAAATAGCCAAATACACCCCTACACTAACTAGGAAAAAAAAAATTCCTAGCATGTCCATTATGCAAACAACTTTGAGGCTATCTTCCAAGGATCTTCTTCACATCCATATGAAGTTATACAACACGTCAAAAACATGTTAGTCTTGACGCTATAATACTGAGCACTACAAAAGATTCAGACAGTACCCACAGAAAAAATTGCCAGAATTTACACAATTTCCCACTACAGTCTGCTTTATTCTGAAAGCCTCCAAGATTAATAAGGAACCTCACTAACTGCACTGTAGCTCAAGTGACACCCTTATCCTACTCAACAGTGCAGACAAGATCCTCCTCTCTCAATAGCTTTTACCAGATTTCGGGTGGAGTCACACAAGCAATTAGCAAGGACAAGACAGGTGGAGGTGGAGGATGAGCTGCAGACAAAAGCTCTGTCCTTTTGAGAATTACAGAAATACACTTTTTTTTTTTTTGGCATTGTACCAGAGATGCAAAGGAGAAAGGAATGTCCTTGCATTTCCCTCATTACTTGTCATCTATCCATGTAGCTCCCATGCTACAGGGCTCCCTGGTGGGGCCTCCTTGCTCCGTCAGCCATGCCACGTGGCTGGGTTTCCCAGCACAGCCAGTCCCGTTCTCTAGACTCTACCTGGCAATGCTCTCTTTGCTGCAGACACACATTCTGGCTTCAGCTGCGCGTCACCACGCTCCAGCAATACCTATACACCAAAAACATCTACAGCCAACCAGATGGCTTTGCAACCAGTCCCCGTGGAGAACCACATCGCATGCACTGCTATGGCCAGGGATGAGACTTCTCTGCTTCGCTGCAGAGGCAGACAGCTGGAGGTCAAGGATGGCACATCTTGCTAGCTATCCACCCTACCGTTCCGTGCTCTACCTCCAACACCTGTCAACATCTTTTCTTATGACAACACATGCCGGGGTCTGGACACCACCAGCTTTATTGTCACTGTCTATAGTCTCCAACATCCACCTACACTCCCAACGGACTGTTTAGCAGGGATAGCTGAGGACTGGGCTGCCGCTTTGATATCAGCGCAAAGGCTTATTTTTTCGCAGCTGTTCTTTTACTTGGCTGAAAAAACCCTTGTAGGAGTTGTCAGCCAAAGGAAATTAGTGTTTTCTCTGCTACGGAGCCTAATTGGTTTTTCCTCCACTGACAGCTCTTCAAGCTAAATTTAGGGAGCCAGGGAAATTAGACTGAATGCTGTTTGGCTGAGACTATGGCCTACTTCCCATACACACATAATGACGCAAGGGAAGGGTTCCTTTAATTCACTTTGTGCTGCAAAACTATAGAGTATGAACAAATAGCAGATCCATCACACAAAAGATAACCTACTTACGATGTATATTAACTATGTGATCAAAGGTACCTTTAGAGACCAACATCACTCATAACAAATGCATAAAACCAGATCTCCAGTGAGCAAGCAAGACAAGAGGGATTTCATACATTTCCATAAATGAAGTCAGTCAATTTATACCCAGCTGTCACAATTTGTCCCATTACTTATCTGCTCACATTGTTGTAGTCAGCATGTAGCTTTGCCAGCTCTGACAATTTACCCCTATGTTTCACAATACTTGGTGACATCAACACCTCCTGAAACTAATCAACTATGGAAAAAGCTCAACTTTCATTTAAACCAGTAAGTTCCCTAACCTCTTGTTTACAAAGGAAAACTTGAAAACAGGACCCAAACACGAATTGTTGTTCATGGAGAAAGTAAGTAATTTTTGGGTGCATTACTCCTTGCTTTTGAGCACAGTACATTTGTTGCTATTCCTGCAAGTGTGACTTCCAAACCTGAAAGCTGGTGTTCCCCTTATCTTGAGTAAGGAATTAGAGCATCTGGGAGCTCAGGCTCAGCATTAGCCTATGGAGCTGGCGTATGTCAAACAGACCTATTCCATAAGCACCAAGAGTCACAGTTAAATTATCAGGCACATAAAAATGTGCATACTCATACACAAGTTTACAACATTGATTCCTTTACAGTAAAGTAAATTTTATTACTATTCTACACCTCTCAAAAAAGGAGTAAGTTTAGCAGAATACAATTAAGCAGCTTTTCATGCTATGGGTGCTCTTCAGCACATATGTTCTCCCTGACTGCACTTGGCTGGCTCTCTTCCGACTTGTCTCACTGACCTGTTTTAAGTTATCCTAGGATAATCATATTTTTCCTCTTATCTGTTTTTGGTCAGAGTTCTGCAGCCAGTTTTCCTGTTGACTCCACGGGGCACAGCATCAGCCCCAGGCCAGTAGGATTTGCTCTCTACCCCTAGCTTTTCACACACCCACACTTTCCCGTATTCCCTTCCTGGTGGAATTAAATTATCCAAGAATAAACTTGCGCAAAAAAGGAGCTGTATTTCCCCTTCCAATCAATTGCCATTTCACAATCAATTGCCATTTTTCTCACCAGCAACAATGTATCAATTTGTGTTACCACAAGGAATATCAGTAACACCTTTTACCAGGGTCTCTTCCTCTGAGCCTGAATTTCTCTTCTAGTTTTATGCAAATATCATCTTCTGATCAGGTGAAGCATAGCCAAGCCTCTTACTATTAATAAAGAAAAAAGTCTTTGTTCATGCACTTACAGCTTTGTACTTCAACCACTGCACTGTGAAACTCTAAGCTTCAACCATGTAATGCCCATCCAAATAACGCAACATTTCTACATCTCCTTTAACTGCTTACATTTCCAAGTTCTTCATTCACTTGTGTTTTGCTCAAGTTAAAACTATGCACAGGTTCTCAAAGGGTAAATGTTATTGATTAAAACCCCTTTCTGCATCAGCACGCTCTCTTCTTTTTACATCTCTCAGCCATATAATGAAGTTGTCTCCCACTACTCGGAGCAGTCACATTGTCAGTAAAACTCTTGCTCAGAAGCAAACCACTCTGTTCACCCATCTGTTCTCCCATACCCACTCTGACTATGGCTGGAAACAAGCCTGGCATCAAAGGCCAAGGGAGAATTAAGCTTTCTGGACAAACTGCAGGCCAAACAGCAGAGGAATGGCAGGAATCCCTGCAGAAAAAAGGCTGAGTGGTGGTGATCAACAGCTGGGAGAGTAAGGAATAGTCCAAGGCCAGCTGATGCACATATTGTAGACGTACCAACACCACAGTAAACTCCCTCTAGCACTTTCTGCTCCCCATCCCCTTGCAGTGTTCTTCTGTCTAATGGTTGGTGTTCCAGCATTAAAAATTCACTCAGTATCCAGCCATGGCAACCAGATGCTGACCCATTTGTGTTCTATATCTATTTTCTTTTTCTACTTTACTTTTCTTTCTTTACCTCATTTTTTTTAACCATTTTTTGAAAAAAAAAATTAATGCCACACATAACACCATGTCAAAGAGAGTATTTGTGGCTGTCCTGGCTGATGTATGACAATTAAGAGACTTTTAGATGTGGATTATAGAAAGTCTTTTTAAATCCTTGCGATTAATAGAGAACATCAATGTAAGTACTAGCCAGTCAGGCTTAAATTCCTGTTTTCATCATCCTTTCAACTTGCAGCTCAGGCTAAACAGCAAAAATCTCCTTAAAAACCCACTGCATTCTCACGTCCCTTGAGTAGTAAAATGTTCAAAGGTGCACCCCACAGGATGACAGGGACTGAACAATGCTCTAAAGAGTTCAGGATGGATCAATGCAATCCAGAAAGGCTACAAGAGCAATGGGCAAAGGCTAGTTTTTGTGGACAACAGAGTGGGCTCTCCTCTATTTTCCAGTTCTTGGCAACAGGCCTTTTTAAAGCATGCTTAGGAGCCACAAATATTTGGCCATTAACATTAAGAATATTTACCAATAGTCTAGACCAGGAGAAAACAATATTGGGGAAAATGTGGCCCTTTTCAGAGTCTGATAGTGGGCAGGAGAGATTTCAATTCCCAGATAACGACACGGCTCCAGCCTTCTGGGACAACCTTTACTAGCCATCCATTCCTACTCCTTTCCTCCTCGAACAGGGTTGCTGAGGGATGCAGGGGCAGGGAAGACACAAAGGCTATATATGCCCACATGACTGTAAACTACAGGACTGCCCAGGCTGAATTAATTTAGAGTAGTGTTGGGTGCCATTCCAAACAACATCTTAGATTTCAACCCCATGCTGCCGTACATACTGGATCAAGCCTTAAGCTCAGTTCAGCTTAATTAAACCAAGGACATTCCTGTGAACATTCACCAAGAGAACTGCAAATTAAAATGCTGTCTCAAGCTTTCAAAAATGTTTCAAAGTATTTCTTCCCTCTCTTCTGATTTTAATAAAGCAAATGTGTCCATAAAGCAGAATTCATTTTTTTTGTCCACCAACATTTTCTGTCAAGTAACTTCCAGGCAGAAAAAGTTCAAAAACCGCAGTCAAAGGAAACCTCAAAATTTACTTTTACTGTGAATTCTTTATGACTACAGAATAGACATGAGTAATCTAAAACACTTTATAAAGAAACAAGTGTAAAAAATAGTCAGGTGAAGAGTTGTTCATAATTATATCCCTGTCATCCTTAGGATATTGGTTTTAAATTCTCTTCCCAGCTCCTTTTTAATCTAATGATTTTTCTCCTACATCTCATCACCCTTGAGTACAGTGACAAAGACACAAAACATATCTTTTAACATGGCTGTAAGTGGCTTTTCATGGAGACATAGATAATAGCTTATCTGATTTATAGGACAATTTTCTTGCCATGGGTTTGAAAGTCTGAAGAGATGGAGGATCCGTTCCTCCAATACTTTACTTCATGCACAGAGATAAGAGAGTTCTATTGGAAAGAATATAAGTCAGCCCAGTCCCAAGACAGTTACGTGCCTTTCTAGAGACAGAATATAGTAATTCACCACTGCAGAAATTCAAAAAACCTTTCCTCAAATTGAATTGCACCTTTCTCCTCCCTTCCCTAAGAGGGCCACCAAAGTTAACAGCAGCAGCTTTTGCTTCCCTTGGTTACAGCAAAACTGCTATAATCATATAGCTGCACCATTCACAGTCGGCAAGAACGTGAGTATTTGACCTTATAGGCTTTATTTACTCTTAACATACATACATTTACCAGGCCTTCTAGATTTCTCCATCTCCAATTTAAAAATTTATGTTTCATTATGAAGTAAATATAATATCACATTCCTAGACAAGGAGACAGACCTGTAGCCTTACTTCTACTACCATTACTAATTCTTCTACTCGGCATGCAGGCTCATTTGTTAGCACAGGTTTATATGGGAGATGCCATGGAATAGGAATTACTTTCATTATTTCAGGGAAGAGCATTAAAAAAAATACTGTGAGAAAATAGAGGCTTAGAGCTACATGATTTTGCAGGCAGCCACATGTATAAGAGGTCAACTTTTTTTTTTTTTTAAATTATTAAATTGCTAGACAGACCCAACAGATATTTTCCAGTATTATGACTTGAAATGTTAGTTTCTTCAGGACTCTTCTTATGCCTTCCAGCTACTCTTAACCTGCAGAACTCCAGCAGTTTATCAACATGGACTCTTATCCCTCAGCTATTACACAGCATGTGTTTAACAGAGACTTGTGTTCCCTGCCCTGGTGATACAGTACATTTTCAGAAAACCAGAGTCAAGAGGAGGCCAGATGATGATTTCAACATGAGAAAACAAGAATGAGTTATTTTCTCTCTCAATCCAAAATTACTGTGTGGAACTCATCACCAGTCTATGTTCTGGAAGCTAAATTACAAACAAGTTTAAAATAAATACTTTCATGAATTCAAATGCAATTAAACAAGATGAAGCTTCCAGCAAACAAAATCCCTAAGGAGCTGATTACTAAAAGTTGAGAAAGTATACATACCAGGGAATGGATATGTACTGTCTTCTTTTAATGTTCTTTAATCATCTATTACCTGAGACATTACACTAAGCTGAATGGACCTCTATTGTAAATAATTACCACATCTTTATGTTCTGGAAAAACACATTAACTTGTTTTCCAGCTTTGAATAATAATAATAATAAAAGTCCACAGAAGAATCTTCTAAAGTATAATAAAGGTAAGTGGCATAAGAAAAAATTTAGTACATGAAATTACTGAAAGAAGAGGCAGCAGTAGACACACAAGACTAGGCATTTGATTGGAGTAAGTTGTTTCAAAGCCCTCAAACAAATTGGATCATACTGACTGCACACTGCTCAGGATCCAAACAGTAATAAATGATACCAAGTGTAGCATTTGGTATTGTAAGATAGGGTCTATACTTCCTCTAGAAAAAAAAACCCCAAAAAACCCAGAAAATAGTTCCTACACATGTGAAAGGCTATAAAACGAGGAAAAAAAAACCCCATCAGATAAGGAATTGCTATTTGGGGGGGGGGGG
>VUYV01000005.1:6846733-7137853 GCA_008711295.1 Anarhynchus alexandrinus
AAAAAAAAAAAAAAAAAAAAAAGAGAGAGATGGGTGGGATTCCTTCTTTCCCACTGCCTGGGGGCTTTATAGGTCAAAGCTTGTGCTGGGAATTGACACAGCAATGGTCCAAGGGATCTGAAGAGTTCACACCTCATGGCTCTTTCCCCACTGCAGACGCCGGATGAAATCTCCGTGGTGCAGCACATTTTCTACATTATTGTTTCTGCTCTCATCAGGATGATGAAAACCCAATGCCCACAGCAAAAGTCTGCTTCCTATGCCTCTACTCAGTATCTTATGCACAGATTTATGCGTGAATTAATAATCTAGCCCTTCAAGCTCAGGAAAAAAGCCTTTTGTACTTCAATCTCCAGAGACTTCTAAATCCAGACCCTGCAGGTAATCAGTAAGAAAGTACAATTAGAGCTTTCCAGATCAGAGCCCGAGTCCACTTCCCCTGCTTCTACAGTGAATTACTAAAGCTGATCAATAATATTCCAATAAAAATGCTGATTCAAGAGAACGAAAAAAAATATTCCTTGAGAATTCCTCCAAGCCTCCTCAGAGGGCAGGCGCTCCCTGCTGCCCGACCAGTTGGCTAGCCTGGCCGGCTTCTTTCCAGCTTGCCTACCAGCCGGCCGGGCAGCAGGCCAGCATGCCCAGCAGCCCCCGGCTGGGGAAGAGCCAGATTTGGAGGGGGGGGGGAGAAGCTGAAACCAATTGTTCTGTTTTGCCTGAAGTTCCACCACGTCAACATTCTGTTTCAGCATGGGATGAAACAAAACGTCAACCGCCCAGAATTTTCCACAAAACAGAAATACCCTTTTCTGGCCAATTTTCGTCACAATCTGTATGTGTGCTGTTATTACTGCCTCTCCACAAAAACAACTGTGTCTTCCAGTGTCTGCTTCATTTCCACTTCAGAAGCATGGACTTAAAGACAATGAGTATTGAGGAATCGGTCCCATGTTGATTAAATTAATCAAGTTTTTATACATAACATACAACATGATAAAATTCTGAGCATTTGAGAAAAGACTTCAGTATTTTAAGACTTACAGTTAAATACTGCCTTTTGCAAGACTTTTATAAAAATAGCTCTTTAGTCAGCTACTTGGTCAATTCTGCTGCTTGTAGTCCTAATTTCACAACACTACAGACTGTAACCAGAGGGATATTTTTCAAGGACTTTGTCTGTCATCATGCATATCGTGTTATTCTACTGACCTATTCCCTGGAGAAATAACAAAGGACCTGGATTTCTAATTACCACTACACCAACCTAATGAGTGACCAGTAATGCAGACTGTTCCCTGCTATTTGTAAACAACCTCCTTCGACTTAAAGAGATCCAGTCGCACTTTCATCTTTCTATATATCATAACTGTATTAGAAATATAGTTGCAAATATGACTATTGCTCTAATTAGAGGACAGAGGACTAGAAGTTAAATGCACTACCTCATGCCAACACATTTTGTATCTTGATTAGGATAAAGTCAGAGTTCAGTAGATAATTCATTCTCACAGGCTGCTAACTTATTTCATGCTGTTCTATGAGCAGTTGTAGCCTTCTGCCCACTCCCTCTAGACGTAGTTTAAGATCAAAGCTGATTCAACTGTCAGGTTGCTCAGGTGATTTTTTTTTTTTTTGGTAAGAAAATTGCATACTACATATAATTCATTAATACAAAAACATTTATTCAGCAAATTATGGCAGGACAACTGGACAGAAATGGAAACCAGAGATTAACATTAAATCTTTTTAAGTAGGTGAAATCATCCTTGTTGTACATCTGTTCCAGGAGTTTTCAGCCTGTTTTCATTAATAAAGGCAGCAACAAATCCAAAGTCATCTATTTTTTAAAAAAACATTGATCTCCTATCAACTTTATGCCTATGTTGCCCTTAGCACATAATTTTGAAGATGTCATAGTTACTTTCAACTACAAAGGCTTTCCAAGAGACATCAATACATACAGCCTCAGTGCCTTACTCAGAAAAAAAAAATATTGAAGATTCCCCATAAAGATTTTTAACCTGATGAATCCAGCCATTTTTCTAAAGATGGCACCTTGTTTAAAGCACAAAACCAGAATTGTCACTGTTCTTAAATAATTGCTTTTCATTCTTTAAGCCAAATAATTTTTCTTCTCAAAGGACAGTAACAGCCCTTAATGATGTTGAACTTCCCCTCCCTTTAATTAATTCTCTCTTCAAAAGAGCTCAAGATGCTTCTGGTTCCTCTGAAGTAAATTCCTGTATGCACTAAATTAATACATTCTGATTTTTTTTAAAAAAAATCTCCCATTAACTAATGGACACATTAAGGAAAGAGAAAGTAGTGAATCCATCAAACAACAACAAAAAAAATGGAATTATTAATCCTTGGCTGAAGAATTTCTAGGCCAAGACTCATGACTTATCTTTTTCAGTGAAATATTTTGTGAAGTAGAAATGCTATTTTACTACAGTTTTGGTAGCACCTTACATTATATTCTACTATAAATTAACCCCTTCAGCAATCAGTTTTCCAGCATGATTTCTTACATTCATTTCAACCACTTTAGATCTTTTCGTTTTCAGGAAATAGATGCAGGAATCTTTAGATTGAAAGGGCAAAAGATTGATTTAGAACAAATCAATAAAATAAATGGTAACCAGTTGTCAGGACTGGACATTATTCCCCAGAGTTTATAAGGAACTGAAAAAATGAATTGCCAGATCATTAACTGTAACATGCAGAATGCCATTTAAATCAACCACAGCATTAACAGGGTGGAAAGCAGTAAGAGTGGCATGAGTTTACAAAACCAGTTGCAATGAATGCATGAAATTTAAGTACAAAAATCTGATCCGTGCATAGATAAATTGTAGGATTATAGCGAAGCAGAGAATTACTAAACACAGACAGGATAAAGCAGAGCCTATGAGGTTTCTGTGGAAGCAAGTAATGCTCAGCCTCTCTCTCTTTAAACATATTTTTAAGGAGCTGGCAAGAAGGTAAATAAAGGACATACTGTTAACAATGCATTTCGATTTCTACAAACCTTTCAATAAGGTTTATCATCTAGGCTATCTTGGGATACGAGAGAAGGTTATCTGATTAAGTCTGAAGGGCAGAATAAAGACTGCTTTCACAATAAAGAGCCAGAATTATTAGAGGTCACCTTTGCTGAAATCTGTGTCATTCAATATATTCATAAACGATCTAGAAATAGCAGAATGGAAAAGAGGTTTTGGATTATTTGGAGTACCCAAAATTAAAACTGACTGTAGACAGTTGCAAAAAAATTTTTTCATCCTATATGACTTGGGATAAAGAGGCACATCGAGTTCAGTGTCGGTAAATGCAGAACAACATACACAGGGAAAAGATGGCCTAATTATGAATAACGGTGGGATCTAAATTAACTCCGTCTGCCCAGAAGAGATAGAGTCCTTTTGAATAGCTACACAAAACACATTCTCAAATAGACAAAGGATTAAAAGAACAGAAAACAAAACATTACAATCTTTGTCTTAATCCCAGTCCACCTATATCTTGAAAACATTTTTGAATTCTAGCTCCTCACTTAAAAGTGAACTGGAAAAAGATTGAGGCAAGTTAACAAAGCTTCTGTAGATGAAATATTAAATGAATTGGTAGAAGAGTTACAAAGGAGGGATATAATAAAAACCCACCTAATCATGACAAGCATGGTAAAAGGAAATAGTGAAGGATCATTCCTTTCTCTTATTACAGAAACTCAAAGGCCATTAGCTTTAAGGTAGGTATTTTAAAACAAAGGGAAGTATCTTCCTCTTACAACAGCAAAACTGTGGAACTTCATGTCACAGAGTGCTGTGGAGATAAAAAGTATAATTACCTATTTAAGGTAATTCAAACAAATACATGGACTAAAAGTCCATCAAAATTTATTAAAATACACTGATGTAAATACTAGGCATGTTTCTACAGGCCAAGGTAGTCAGAAAATAAGAGAAAAGTATGTTACCGTATCTTTTTCATTCTTGCATTCTTTCACTGTCTGCTACTGGATGCTATCAGAGTAGCTATACAGCTTGTTGAACTGCAAGTACTATCTTCATGATAAAGAGGTATTTAGAAATGACAGGGTTGATTCAGATTCTCTAATTATTCCTCTCTCCTCTCTACCTCAAACTCTGCCACAGTTATGTTAATTTCTTTTTCCAGATAGAATTTATATATTTATGCCTGCACAAGAGCTATGTGCTGTCTGAGAAGACGACCAAGCCTTTGCCCTCGTGTTCTTGGATTAAATGAGTTATTTAATGAGCATATTTAGATCTGGACCCTTCAGGAGATGATCTTATGGTCAGCCATTGTCACTGAAAAGAAATACCAGAAAGAACTCAAAATATTTTCTATACTGGCTCACCGCAGTTTTCCATCCCATTCTGTTTAGAAACCCTGAGTCAGCACCTGGAGTACCTTGGGCTCTGTGGAGATGACATAGAAGCTGAAGATCAGATCCTTGAAAGTCTGAATGGGATTCTCCTGGCTCTTACTGAAGATAGCTAAGTATCGCTCCAGATCACTATTTAACCACTTGCACAATCCAAAAGCCTTCACTGGATGTTTTTTTCTGTTGTGATAATCTGTATTACAAGGAGTGATCGCTGCTGGAACTATAGCTGTCCTTAGCCTGTTTTGTTGTTTTCCTTTCTCTTTGTATACTCACAAATCTATCTGTCAGCAGATAAAATTACTGGTCACTAAAGCACCTGAAGCTGCAGAGAAATTCCAAATGTAAGATTCTATTTACTACACAACAAATTCCTAGGATTAAATCGGGGTGATCTTATCGGGTTAGGAATTTCAAAAGTAGTTCTTAGTCTCCTTACAAGAAAGCCTTTAAGGTCTCTGCACATTCTCCTGAAGTGACATAAACCTGTGTTTATTTGAATCTCCTGGCAGACGGTGACCTTAAGGACAATTAGCCATATTTTTAATGAAAAAAGGCTAAGGGAATTGACTGTTCTAATTGCTAGTCTAATAAAAGATGTTGTGCCTACCTACAAAGCTAATTGCTAGGCCATACCTCAGGAATAGAATCTTAATCCCTGACTTCCCATGTCTTATGCAAGCATCCTTTTACAGCCAGAGAAGATGAAACTGCTTTCCTCTTTGCTTTGCCACTTGTGCTTCAATTTAGCATGAAGCAGAACAATCAGCTGGAACTACACTTGCTGCAAGTCGAGCAGATGACTATTCCTGTATATTTAAGACAGACACTCTTTAAGTACCTTGTTAAATCAGAACCTTGGATCCCACAGATATCCACTCAAAACTCTAGGAAACAAAACAACGTGTAAATAAATAGTTGCAAACCTACTCCGCATATTGTTAACGTTCTTATCATTACAGAGCAGAGATCCTTCAGCCTACTTAGAGAGAGTGGGATCTTCCTAACTTTGGGAAAAATCCTGAAGGGCAATCCACGATGTGCAGTGAAAGCAGCACAGGTGCTTTCAGAGATAGCCAAGAATGGTATGTTTTGCTAAAGTGTTACTACAAGGCATGTTACAGCACATTAGCTGTATGTGTCTACTCTTGTTTTGTTTCATGGCTACCAGTTGGAATTGGTTTATTTTAACATGGCAAAAAAAACCCACAAATCCCTCTCCCTTTACCTACGCAGAAGAAATGAAGCAGCCATGCATTGAGGCAGATTTAGTTCCAACTTTGATACCTTTGCTGGAGAGCACAGACCAAGAAATGTTGCTTCATGCTGGGAGGGCTATTGGCCGTATCTGCTATGATAATCGTAAGTATCGGCTTGAGAGAATCCTATTTTCCCTAACTGTAAGGTATTATTTTATAAGGCACTGTAACCTGTAACTTTTTTTTTTTTGAGACCTGAGCACACAATGCACTTCAGCCTCCAGTTAGATATACAGTTCACACAGCTCACAGACACCAGGCTGAATGCATCCCAAACACCTCCTAAACTCTGGGTTTCCCCCTATATTTTTGACTTAAAGGTGACACATCTTTGTCAGAACTGCTCTGCAACCACAAGAGTAGCAGAGCCTCATACATATCTTAATTTTGCAGAACTACCTTGGGCTCAAATACTGAATGGCTTTGTCTTCTTCCAAAGTAGTAACAGCATCTATAAAGCAAAGCACTTATTTAAAAAGTGCATCAGAAAAAACAACTCTAAAAAATAAAAAAATACAGAGATATCTATCTATGCAAGGAATGGTCTTCTCCGAGGACCATTCCTTGCATATAGGAGATCTCTGTGCTCCAAATTTTTCCATAAAGCCAGTATACTAGCTTGCCTGCTGGTCTCACAAAGTATTTATTGCATACTGGAGGTAATATGGAACTTTTCACCCAGTATCTTCTATCCATTTCCCTCTGCCTTCAACCTACCTTCTCTCATCTTTCCAGTGTGGACCTCTGTAGCTTTATCTAGAAAGCTAGGGTTTGCCTCCCTGCACTGTTCCTATGAAAGCTGAGCACGATAGGTACCTGGTATAGATTCTACCAGCCCCCTGCAAATCAGAGGTATTTACCAAGGAATGCCACATCATAGTTTAAAAAAAAACAAAGCCTTCCCCATATGATTAAATGCAAGACTCATGCAACTACTGTACACCAGCGTTACTACAGCATATGGCCATACTGCAAATCTGCTTCACTTCTGTCAGAACACAGGCCCAGAACTCGCTTTAGAAGCTGCACTGGTAGTAAGGAAGCTCATGCAATTGTCCTTATATATTTTTACAGTGGCTTAATTCCTCAAGTCAAAGTAGAGCCAGGAGGTTTAGCAGAACTGTCCTGAACCTGCATGTCCCAGACACACGCAATTAGCCTGAACCCGCAGCACAAAAGCTGTACAAATTCTAACAGCATGAGAAAGAACCAGATTATCTTGCTGCAAAGCATCCCAGTTGGACTCTTTTTACTAATTTAATCACCTCCAACTTCTATGCTTACTATTACCAGGGAATCTTCAGGAAGAGCTGGTGAAGGTAGGAGTCATCACATCACTAGTCCGAATACTAACCGATTACGCAGAGAGTGAACCACTTGTCCATGTTGATCTATTGGCCTTATGCAATCTTGCAGAACTTGGTAAGTAAAAGTTTTTGTATCTTGGAGTAAAGTATCATCTTCACACTATCATTGCCCTTCCACGTACATGCAGAACACACACAGGTTTGGGGTTTTTTTTTGTGTGTTTTTTTTTTTTTGGTGGGTTTTGGGGTTTTTTTNTACCTCATCAGGGAATGGCCACAGTATCTTTACTGAAGAAGTAAATACCCTTTCCTGGAGTATCAGCATTTGCTGGTACTATATTAAAACAATTAAGATTAAATAGGCATCTTTTGACCCAGAAAAAAGTACGGAGGGCATTGACTTCATGTGGTAAATTGACAGTTTCAACTAGTTCAGATATGGTACAATTAACACTCCTTTATTACACATTTATTTATATATAATAAAGTTTATATACGTTAATGAAACAGCTTCCCTTTTAATTTACAAAATTTTCAAACCAAAGGCATCTCCACTGATTTAAAATACACCTACCCTACCTTACACAAATTGTAAGTAGTGATGGAAGAAAAACACCAAGTAGAAAAAAAAATATTACCAGACTTTATATATGGTCCGATTACAATTTGATCTACTGCTTCCTGCATTTAGTGGGAGAGGCAGTGAACCTCTAGTGAGGTTTGTCCTTCAGAGATTTCCTATATTACTTTAATATCATATTCCATGCAAATATGTTTTATGTCAGACAGCAGCAAGCTTTAAAAAAAAATGATCTAACATACATTTTGTAGATGTTTAGGATCCCAGCAAGACTAGAACCATCTAATCAAGGCAAACTGGCAGGTGCCAATTTGACATGTTAAATAATCATACTACAGATGGATTTATAAGAGTCAGTGGAATTAAGCGAAGATTAATTTGGCAGCTATTATAAGGTCATAGCTACAGGAATTACAAAAATAGTGTTAAAGAAACAAGAAGGGGGAAGAAAGGATGGAGTAGAGTTTTGCTGTCTCAATGCTGTCCAAAGGGACAGAAGCATCTATAAAAACTGAAAAAGGATTAAAAAAAAAAAGTAGTGTCTAATCACTTCACGTTATAGGGAGATATGCTTTTAACATTTAATCAGATAAAGAAACATTCAAAATCCTGACTTTATCATATACACAGATACAGCTAAGGAAGCTCTAAGCAAGACAAAGGTTGCTGAACAGCTGGTGAAGCAACTGAGAAGAGCAGAGAACCATGAGAGGTTAGAAATTGTCTTTGAGGTCCTGCAAGCACTTGCAGAAAATGGTAAGGCTCCTTTCAGCTTGGCGGAATGAGGGGAGACGGTGTACTGGTACTTAGCTTAAGTTCTGGGTTCTGAGTTTGCTATGGGATCCTACTAAAGGAACAAGCAACCCCTTCAGTGGAAGTAAGCCACAAGAACATATGAATCCTGGCCTGAGCAAGACTTTAAAGCTTAATAGGTGAGGCAACAAAGAAAGGAGGGAGAGCGGTATTCCACTCCATTTTGGCCAATCCATAAGATAAGAGAATATGAGTTTGAATCTACATGGTGTGTAACAGGAAAGCAGACTAGTCAGATTGTATTTTATTAAAAAAAAAAAAAAGAGAACCACATATTATAGAAGATGTCTACTCTAAGCAGTGGTGTAACAAGCACCGACAAGAATCTGCTAAAAATATCCAGATACCTGAAACAGATTTTAAAGAAATGAAAATTCATGACTGGCAACACAAGAAATGCAGAAGCTTTGCTCATTCTGCCTTGGTGTCATCCTAGCACCAGAATGTCTGTTACAAACCACCAAAAAAGTGACTGTACCTGAAAAAAGAGTGGCTAAAGTTCAAGGATTTAGCTTCCTGGTTTGAAACACTTCAACAAAGATCGAAGAATCTTTTAGTGTGCTTTTACTGTGATCTCTACAGATGCTCTGAAAGTGCAGTTGGTGGAGGCAGGCGTGCAAGAGGTGCTGTCCGAGATCCTGCTGAGGCTCCAGGGTAGTTCACAAGCTGAAGATACATGCGTTCTGAAGGCTGCATCAGATCTCATTGTCTCCCTGCTTCTTGGAGGTAAAAATGGGAATATTGACAGTCCAGGTATATAAAGAAACAATATCAAAAAGTACTCATAGCAGAGGAGTCGCCATCTGCACTGTTGCTTTCATTTCCTTAAGAGGGACACATCTGCAATGTGTTTTATAACCCTTAGGGAAATTCTTCTAAGACACCGTACTTTTTCACTTTTTATAGGAGCCCAGTGCTCACATTGCCATGCCTCCCTTCAAGCAGATTCTATGATGGCCTAGGAGTCAGTTTAAATTTCAAGTTTATAATCAGATTAAGTTCACATGGTATTGACCTGCTGATGTTTCCTCATCCACTACTCCAAATCTGTGTACATACTTCAAACATTTGGATTAACAAATGAAATGTAAGAACTTCCTTGTAATGTAAGCTCTGCATCTATCTATCAGGAACAGACTATACACATTGCTGACCTAGATTTTTCACTAAGTCTTTAAGCTGATTTCAGGCACACCACAAAAAGGCTAAAGATCTACCAGCAACTTAGTTTAGCTGGGCCTGCTATGTTGTATTTCGGGCAATACAGATTAAAGACTAAAACATCAAGAACTGGACACTTACACTGCATCCCACCACCCCCAAATCCAAAGCAACCAACAATTTAAAGGTCTTAAATTATTAACTATAACAACAATCCTAAAGTCATAATTGATTTGAATCTCCCAAAGACAGACAGAACAGTTCACTTCAGGGCTAATTATAAATAGACATGAGATGTTCTCTATTTATCATGCCACAGATAAGTACATGCAGAAGTTTTTTTGCTAAGGGGCACGGCACCATCTCCCAGAACGTTGGTATCGCATCACATCCAAACACATGCAGCTACAGAGACAGGAACAACCGCTATCACTAATTTTGTAAAAAATGGCAAGGTTGGTTACTCTCTGTCCTTCACAGATGGAAAGCCACTGTTTATGAATGGAGAGAAAAGCAAAACTATCAGATTTCACTGCTCTCTGGCTCTGAAACAGTAACATTCTTGTTTTTCTGCAGACTGGAGACTTGCATACCTTTAAGTTACAGATGCTAACGTTATTGAAGTAGTTTGAGGGATGCAATTGTGAAAAATGGGGTGGTCAGGTATGCAAGCTTTTGCACCTTTTGTTTTTGCCTAAATCACACATTATTAGAGGGGAGACTCTGGAAATGTTTCAGGACAAATACATTTGTTAGAAATATAAAAAATAACACAGAGTTATTGATGTCTGAGGTTTTAAATCACTTTTAGGAAGGAAGGGTTACTCAGACACATCAGGGGGAAAAATAAATCTCAAGATAAGCCATTTTATCTTTCACACTTTCCTATTACAGAAAGCAATGAGCCTTAATACTATGCAGAGAGAAATTCAGAGAGACTTAGAATCCTGGAAGGCATGCTGTGCTGAATCAGTCAGCAGAAGATACCCCACTATGCTTTCTGTCCTTTCTCACCGATACCTACTCTACTGGGTTCAAACTCAATTAACAAAAAGGAGCTTTTTCAACATTGCTGAGCTTTCTGCATTAATATGTGCTTAATTATCATAAAAAGATTCCCTCATATCTGTCTGAATGTTTAGCTAGCCAGTCTCATCTGTCTTTTTTTTAAAGCAAGCTATCATACACACATCTCTCCACCTCCCTATACCCCCCCGAGCTTTTCTAGACTCCCTTTCTCCCGTGTCTTATACTTTGCTCTGCATCAGCCACTGTGCATTACAGTTCTACAAAGGCCACAGAAATGCCCTTGCTGCTTTTAAACTGGCTATCTTCAATTTATTCCACTGAATGGCTTGCTTTGTCACTCGCTCTTCTCCCTCCATCTCCCCTACAACCCTATTAGATGTTTCATGTGGAAAAAGTGAATAATCCCTTTTAGGCCCCAGGATGTGCCACTGATGTATGCACAGCCTTTAATCTAAGAAAAAAAAAATATCCTATGGCAATCTGATCTCAGCATCAAATGACTTCTGAGGCACTGAAAAGACGACAGACAGCTTTTGCAGCTATGAAAGTGGCTGTTCCTATCAGACTTTAACTATGAGCCATTAAATTGAAGGTTCTGCTGCTGTCCAAGCAAAAATCCATAGTAGAGAGAACCAATTTGGAGCTCTATGACATTCAAAGCAAGGCAACCACTAATGGGTTCTGCCTATTCACACTTTACTACAAGAGAAAAAAAATGCTCTGCCATTCTTTCGTTTGAAAGGTGAGGGGAGGAGAGAAATTAAGTTCAATTAAGGTTAGTCTATATGAAGATCAAAGTATCTTGCCTGTAGAATTTTGTCTGGCCAAAAGAGATGGTCTGTTCCTAGAGAACCTATTCCCTGAAGAGTGCTGGGCAATTTTCCTGATATCCAAAGATTAGAACCAGGCAAGGGAACATCTGAAGAATGACAAGCAAAAACTTCAGCTTCAGAGAATGCATTCATAAATTGATATCAAAAGATTTGTGCATGAGTAGAATTTAAACTATTTCAGACTGACAGGTTTCTTATGAAAATATCCACTTACATTTTGTAAGCATTTGACAAATTCTTATTTAACTATGTAGTAATACAGGGTAAAAATATGCTATTAACTGAAATGCTGAGAGTTTAAAGGAATAGTAGGCATTTGTTCAAAAGACAACATGGAGAAGTTTCTGTTACTTTGGGGTAGAAATAACATTCAAATCAGCAAAGGTGTTAAAACTACCACAACCATTTTAAGTGGTATATACATAAAAATTAGAAGTCTGTACATCTTAGGTATGAAGTTAGTAGCATGAGAACCACCTAAAGTTACTTTTGGCCAAATTCTTTATTTGTATGAAGTCTGTATAGTTCCATGGATAATTTTTCACCCCAGGTGAAGATGTGGTCTTCCTATACAGCATTCACACTGTTTTGACATGTTTTAACAAACAGCATCCACATGGTAACAGCACAGCAATTAGGAAATGTTGACTGGTGTCAGGAATATGCTTCTTGAGGTGTAATATACTGCATAAAATAAAATACAGAAAGATATTTGCCAAACGGCATCTCCAAAACAATTCCTTCATGAAGGATGCAGACTGTAATATGCAGGGCTTTGTTTTGCTCTTTAGGAGAACGCTTTCTCATTTCCTATCAAGGTGAGCTAAGTAGCTTCTGATAACAAAAGGACTGTCACCTCTGCAGAGCAAATTCTCAGAAAGGGAGACATACAGACAAAATATTGCAAAGCGTGTACTGGGCAAAATGGTAGTTCTTTGGAATGTACAAATCTGCTCTTTCACTGGCATTAAACAGATCAGAACTCTCTAGGTCAATTCATATTTTCCTAGCTTCATGAGTACAACACAATTAGACTTCTTGTTTCATAAAGTGGGTTACTCCAAAAAGCACAAAAAAACTAGGCCTGATTCTTTCAATAATTAGTTAATGACAAATTATTTGATTGAATACAAGGAGTAACAGTAATACAAAATTAGTAATCAGACTACCCATTGCTGGAGAAGTTCCCTGGTCTCACAATAGTCTCTTAAACCAGTAGACTAGCAAAATTGGAGTACTAAAGCTATCCTGTGGAGAAATGGAAAATGCCACCAGCATTCCACCACATATATAGTGGAAAATAAAGCAGTATGGAGGAAGAAATTGACTGGAGAACGTATGGGTTTGAATTTGACAGTGACTGTCCCTAGAAAGTGCTCTCAAGCTAGGCTTTACTAGAGGATGTCTCAGCATCAGTTCACAGGTGGCTGATGTTCACTTATCTCTAGAGAGCTGAAGGTTGTAAAAAAACAATGCAAAAGCAACAGTCTCAATCTTATCAAGACATGAATACAGTGAAGGCAAAGACTCCCTGAATTCTCAATGTGCATGATTAATTTCTATCATGGTGTTTATCTCTCTTACCTGCGTGGCTTTCCCTCTTTCTTCAGATGGGAACTGTGTACGAATGGTACAGCTGGGAGTCATACATCAGCTTCTAGATCTTTTGGAGAAACACGTAGAGAGCGGGGATGTCTCTGTTCAACATGCTGCACTCAGTGCACTTCGAAACCTTGCTATACCAGGTACACAGTTTGAAGACAGTTGACTTACTGTGATTCTTTGTAAAGATGTGTCATTTAATGGAGATCTATGCAGCTCCATAGTCACCACTTCCAGTCCCTTGTATTCTGAGGGGCAATTGACCTTTTTTCCCCCTGCACAGACATATATATTTGAGTAATTCATCAGGACTTCTCATCTACATAGAGGATCTAAATATAATACAGAGTGATATCATTGCCAGCTGCTGAAACGTTTTCGTATTAACAGCATACAGCAGAGTTCAAGACAAAAATGCAGAACAGAGTTTATAGCTTAAAATACGGAGTATGGGCCGGAGCTATCACATCACAGCTGGTAGGGATTTCAAAAATCTGTTCCTCTTCTATAAAGCCAAGATTCATTGCAAATTCGGCCTTTGTAACACACTTAAGAACTACAATACTTAAAAGGGGCATATAAGGAAGATGGGGACAGATTTTTTAGAAGGGCCTGTTGCAACAGGACAAGGGATAATTGTTTTAAACTAAAAGAGGGTAGATTTAGACTAGATATAAGGAAGACATCTTTTACAATGAGGGTGGTGAACACTGGCACAGGTTGCCCAGAGAGGTGGTGGATGCCCCATCCCTGGAAACATTCAAGGTCAGGTTGGATGGGGCTCTGAGCAACCTGATCTAGTTGAAGATGTCCCTGCTCATTGCAGGGGAGGTTGGACTAGATGACCTTCAAAGATCCCTTCCAACCCAAACCATTCTATGATTCTATTCCTGTGATCTTTTGCTAATACACATCAGAAAATTGTGCTGCTTCTCATCTCAAATTTACTGCTTCCATGTGAAAGTGCAATTCAGGCCAAAAATGTTTTGCTAGAGACTTAACACTATAGTACCCTGCAACGCAGTCCTTACACTGCTATACAGTACTCCAGAGAAGAGCATGACACCAACGCTACTTTCTGAAAATAGAAGAACTTGAAGTTGTCTGCCAATTTTATTATGTAAGCTAGCAAGCATGCTTGGTTTAACAGTTTTATACATAATCATTGCTTTGAACAAGTGAGACCCTGGAATATACTAATTGCTACTTTGCCTCCACTACTTCCTTTTAAAGCCTGATACACCCTAATTTCTTCTTGCAGATAGCTCTCTTCAGAACTTCACATATTTCTTTCAACTTATTTTTCATATGCTCTCAAGTAATTTATTTGTAGTTTGGCTTATAGCATTGTCACACTTTCTGGATCATAATAGCCAGCCATGTCTGTCTAGTCAGTATTTTAATAAATATATTCCACAACATAAGCCCCTCACTGCTTCTATGTATATTTTATTTCTGTGAAGAGATTTTCTACCACCATTGACATCAGCAGAGGCCTGTGCAAACTGCTTTTCGACGGTAACAGAGTATGCAGTATTTCAACCATGCATGCGAGCTACCTTACGTCAGTAACAGCCTAACTGAGCTATTAGAAGATAATCATAGAATCATGAAAAATCATGAAGAGCCATCCAGCTGAAATTAGGAGAGTAACTTAGTAGGCAAAATGTAACTATCTTTATTAGAATGAAAAGGTGGATTTTTTTTGGTGTGTCCTTGGGGTGTCCCATGCTTAGTTCTCATTGACTTCACTACTGCAATATGTACAATAGGATTTAATGATTACAAGCAGCAAAGATACCAATTAATCTCATTTGAAAGATAGAAATTTTGATGTAGTTTCCCTTGACAACAAGCAGAGATGATCACATTTTAACTCACAATAGAACCCATTCCTCAACAGATACAAAGGTTCACTTTTTGCAATGCCAAGCCCAAGCATTCTTTGAGAGTACCTTAACAAAGCAATGAACGTGCTGATCTTGCAAAGATTACAGGGTCTAAAACTCCAGAAAAATATGGTTGCAACCTACAACTTCACCCCTATACCACTGCCTGCCACACATAGAACCAGTAGATCTTAATTTTCTTTACAGCTGTACTTTAAAAGCTCAACTCTGAATTACAAAATATCAATGCATCAGTACAGAGTCTATTTTGGTTATCTGTTCTAGTCTATTACAAACCATTTTAGATCTTGCTAAGTGTGTGGGCAATGCATAGCACTTTAAATGCTACCCCTACACTGTGATTTTCCTCATCAATTTGTAAGAATATCAGAATATGAAAGCTGCAAGACATTCCCTCACAATAATACATACCTTCCAGAAATACAAACCGTATCACTTTCAACAATATAGTCTGCTGGGAAAAAAAAAAAGACTGAGTGCAAATCCAAATAAATCATAAAATAAAAGTTATTTAAGTATGGGCCAACACTTGCAAATGGACACAGGGGAAGTCTTCAAGTCAAGTAGTGATCTTAAAAGACAACAGGTGCTTATAAAAGAATTAGAAAAAAGTCATTATGCTCTATGGAGCACAACAGAGTCCATCTATGCCACTGAAGAACAAGGACATTAAGAGCAAATTACTTAAGTGTCTGCTTCTCAGTTTGCCCAACAGAGGAAGGGATAGAACAGGTTTCTCCCTATTTCACTGTCCTGTCAATCTCCACGCCCTCAAAAAAAGGCATGCAGAAAATGGGAAGAAAATTGCTCTGGAGGAAGCAGCTTTTGGTAGCACAGTCAAGCAGCATTAGCACTCTTTCCAGACAAGCTTCTGATTATTACCAGGGATTACTGCACTAATGACTGGAGCAAAGGTGCAACAATTATAAGAAAGCACAGAAACAAAGGCATGAACAACAGGGGATTATGAGCTCAAATACAAAAAGAAAATTTATTCTCAAGAAATATGGCTATGTAAATCACTTCCACCACCCAGTTCAGTTAAGATGAGCAAGCATAGGAAAGGCTTGCTCATGTGAGCGGGCGAATGGATGGATAATCTATGACAACTAGAAAAAGGAAAAGAAACAACAATGCTGTGTTTATCCTCTTATGTACTTCATTCCGGGCAAAGCTGAGATCAAAGGTAACCAAAATATCATAACATCAATTCCTAGGAAGTTTTTAGCTCAAAAGAGAAGGTTAAACAGTTGGGTAGTCCTGACTTCATTTCTGAGTGCTCTAACAAATTGGACCTTTTGTAAAGAGCAATACAGAGCATAAAATTCAGAACAGGTATGTCATATCTATATTTTCAGATGCTTGTGCGGTTACTGAGCTTCACACCAACATCTTTTTTTTTTTTTTCCATTTTCTAGTTGTTAACAAGGTCCAAATGCTGGAGGAAGGTGTGGCAGAACGGATTCAGGCACTTCTAAGGTCAGAGATGCCTCCTGTGCAGTTTAAACTTCTTGGAACACTACGGATGTTAACAGATGGTCAAGGTAAGGAATTGCTAATCTTTACTGATGTCAACTATATGCCCCCCCCCCTCCCCCCGCAAGACAACGGATGTGCAAAGAGACTACAGGCTATGTGTCCTGCTAACCTAATTCCACTCAATCTGGAGAGGTTCCAACAGAGATGATTTCTGGATGCTGCAAGCCTTCCATACTGACCCAGTCAGCCTCAGAGGTAGATGAGAAACAAACCAAATGGAAGAATCCACAGTAGTCAGTGAGAAACGGCAAAGGCCTAAAAGGAAGATCTTTTCCACTAGAGATATACCAACAAGGCATGAGTATGACTGTCGTGGTTTAGGCCAAATCGGCTACTGGGGACCTGGGGGACCCCAGATGGAACCGACAGATGCTCCCCTCTACCCCTCTTCAAAGAGAGAGGCAGAGGAGGAAGAAGAGACTTAGGAGTTTAGAAGGAACTAAACTACTTTAATNAAGGGAGCTGGGGTGGAGAGAGGCAGCAGAAATGAGTTTCTATCAGGTCCCCCAGCCTCTCTATACACAGTCAGGTTTATCTTGCTGGTGTGGCTCAAATGTTGACTTTACTTTGCATGTTGAAATAAGGGATTATCTACTTGCACTTCATTCAGTTTTACACAGAGGTGGGTATGCAAAAGCAACAAGATCACTCTGTGCATATAGCTGCATTTTGAGAAACACACACAATGTCCAAATTACATTAAGATGTACTACAATATCTTAATTTATCCTTAGACTTATCTAGCTTCTTACCAGAGTATAAAACAAAGCAAGTGTTCTAATTCTTTCATATCACCAGAGCAGCTGCTCTAGAACATAAATCATTATAGACCACTTTGATGTGCAAGAATAACAAGAAATAGGTCAAAAACAGAATAAGAAAAGTTATGACCACTTTGCAGTGGGAACTGACAGCTGGAGTGGAAAAATTACAATTACAAATTCATAAGTTATATGGAGGGGAAAAAAACCTCACTCTCCTACGTTCCATGCTGCACTCATTTACACCACTGCAGACACCACTTTGATATGGCAGCTGCTTGCATTATTTTTTCAAATGATTATGCATGATATAAAATTTAGATCTAGCACTCATATTAGTTTGCACTGATCCCAGGCCAGTAAAAAGCTGCTTTCACTTATATTTCACCATGGTAGGAAATGGACATTGTAAGATATACAAAAATTTAACCTCTTCTTCCTCTCAGGCTTTGAAGGACGTCATTAAAAGGTCATTTATCTGAAGTTTGTCTGAATTGTGACAGGGGAGACCATTTAGCTTTTAAAATTGAGACATAACAGATCTAAATTACCTTTTTTTTCCTTACTCAGTGCTATTTACCAGCCCTAGTATGAAGTCAGAATTTGGCACAAAATGGTACAACTTCTGAATCTGAAGCAAAACAAATATCAAAGTGTAGAGTAGGAAAGAAAAAGATATAGATTATTCAATGTTTACCCATTCCTGCCTATAAGCACACAATTCTCCCACCTTTAATTACTTTCTATCCTGTTTACCCATGAGCTAACGTTGCCCTTAATTAACTCAGCCTGAAACTCTTTACGAATACACATCTACTAAGAAATCCACACTAAATTAGTTAATTGCATTATCTAGTATCAAATCATTACTCTGACAATCACTGGGCATGCTGAGGCCTGCAGAGTAGAAGAGGTTGGTTTCTTTCTATCTATAGAAAACTGCAGTCAGATGTCAGCTTCATTACACTAAAGAGATGTTAACATTAACTCCTGTTTTTTCCACTGCTTTGCTTCAGAGGAGCAGAAGGATTTGTGCACTTCAACAGCTCAACTGAAAGTTCAATAAGACACACAATTTATTCAAATTAGGCATTTTGTAAGTTAAAAGGTCCTCCTGTTCCTGTTAAGAATAACTAAATGGTTTTATCTCAAAGAGCTCTATTGCTGGTAGATACCAGGAAGTCCCTGTCAAACTGGGTCAAGACACCTCCTATGAACAAACCTCTTAAACTGGTTCCATTCACCACCCCCTTACTGCTTTCAGCTTTCTGTACTAAACTGGATTACCATGATCTCCTCAGACTAACATGTAACATCTGACCTAGAAACAAAAGCCCTGCTGTTACAGGAGGTAATATGCAGCTGGTTGTGCAACAAGTAACCCTTACCTCAAAACAAACACATTCAACTAGGCTAGAAGTTCCCACATTCCTTTTGGTATTCTGATATTTGGATTGTTCCTTAGTGTACTGGACAAATAAAAAAAAGGAAGTGTCCATCCTTCCTCATCTCCTTCCCCAAAATAGAAAGAGAATAGGTTGACTTACAGTTTCTGCAAAATATCCAAAGTAGTCATGTGGTTTGACACTGACCTTGTGGTGCATGCTCTGTTTGACCCTTTCCAGAATATCTCTAAACAAATGCAACACAGAGAAAGGGACAGGTAAAGGAACAGGAGCAAAGTGATGCCCTATCAGCCAAACCTATCCCTTCTGTTCCAGATGTTCTTCCTCAAGCCTTTGCTTCAGCAAAGCTCCAAGAGACAAACTTCTCAGTATCTTAAAACCATGAAGACTTTTCCCCACATTATTTCCCTTTCTGAATTTGCTTCCAAAGGAACAGGGATCTCCCTGGTTACCTTCTTTTAGGCCTGGAACTATTTTAAAGGACTGGAAAAGCAGAAAAAGATTGGAAAAAGCCCACAGACCCTTTATAGTCCTTCTTAGGCAAAGCACACTTCCCATGAAGGCCTTTACCGCATCTTTCCTTCTTTAGAGCACACAATACACATCTCATGCTTATCTGCCCTGGTCCTCCAACATCAAGGGGTGGTGGGCAGGCATGGCACAGGACTCAAGATGATCAAAATGAAGTCAACAAGAAAACCCCTTAATTACAAATAACTACACAAGACTCCTAATTTTGAATTGAGTCTTATTACCACAGTATATATTTGCAAATAGAAAATTCTACATCAAAAGTGAGCATCTGTCAAGTGACTACTCTTGCCTCTCAGTTGCTACATTTGGTGCCCAGTTAGAAGTGCATGCATTTATATCCTTACTTCATGATCAACTGGAACATGTGGAAACAGCGGTTTTGCAGTTAATAAAACAGCTCTTCTATGCTCAAAGTCAAATGGGTGAGCACTCAATTCCTACAAAAAGTCAGCTTAAGTTGTGCACATTACTACTTTCTTATCTTTCTCCTGGTACCCTTCACTTCGAAGAAAATTCCAGTTGAACCAAGATGTAGAGTTTCAAAGTCTTAAGTATTGAACAGAATCAACTAACTGAAATTACTGAAGCAGTATTTACCAGGATGTTCTCAGGGCTGACCCCCTGCTTAACATATTTGGTAGAGTATTTCACAGTCCTCAGCACCCTTACATCTGCATTGTTCCTTTGCTTAGGAAATCACTTTCCACCAGTTAGTCACTTTTGATCCACAGCACATTAAGATGTGTTAATAAACTGCAATAAGACTCACGTGGAATCATGTGTTAGACTGATGCAATATTGAGAGAGCACGAGTAAAGTTCCTTTTGCTACTAAACTTCTAAGAGCTTTGGGAGTAGTCTCCGTTAGTGGCAACAAGCCTTAAACCACAGCATATCATTAGAGTTCCACTTAGGAAAAATTATCTAGTGAAGTTTTTTTCCAAACGTCAACTACACAGATTAATACTTTTAGCAAGTCTTAAGATAGGGTTCCTGAAACACAGGGGAAGGCAAATTAAAAGGCTCCTTCAAACTCTGGGGGAAGTTCTGATGATGCCTAATACACAGTTCAACACACATTCTAAAGACTTGAGACATGCAATTACAGATATGCTGCAATTCTGCACTAAGACTTGGCTTCCCACATTCTACCAACAGTAATTATCACCATTACTGAGAGCACTGAAACAGCCAGAACATACTCCGAAGAGCCCATGATTACATTTGTGCAGGGCTCAAAGAGCAAGTGGAAAAAACCAAGTGGGAAAGGGACAGTCCTCATGAAGATTTCAGCATAGCAACAGAATATTTGCTTTCAAAGATACGAAGCTGCTCATTTTAAGCCCTGCTCCAACAGTCTCTTTAAGAGGACAGGTCTATCAGAACAGCTTACTTTGTTCTTTACCTCCAAGATTTGCCCTAACACAACTGGCATTCCTCAGGAAAAGATTTCCAAAATCCCTTAAAAGCCCAATGCTCAGCTTCTTAACAGACGCTGAGCTCAGTCCTTTGGTCCTGGCTACTTCTACATTCACATTTCTGTGACAGAAAGACTGAGAGGTCTGATTTTGAATGTCTCCTGATGTGTTTTCTCTTCAGCCGATGCAGCGGAAATCTTGGGCCAAGACCCCGTGCTGCTCAACAGACTCGTGCAGTGGTGCAATGCTAACGACCACACCGGCGTTCATGGAGAAGCAAATCGGCTGCTAGCATCGATCCTGCGTCACAACAGATCCCAAGTATGAGAGCTATTGGTCCGATATGTTTCTACTTTATCCTTTTCAAACACTTTTAAAGCTTGTCGATATAGTTAAGGGTTAAGCATTACACAGCACATACAGCTTTATCATTACAAACATAAAAGTTCACAGTAAAATCCCCTCTAGTCTGCCTCAACACCACTAAGGGGAAGGTGAGCAGGAAAGCAGCGCTCTCCATACCCACAGACACTGCACAGAAGTGAGCAACATAGTTACTTACTGTCACTTGTCAACTTTTACCCTGCTTAAGTAAGGTTTGACAAATGGTAAGTAGGTAAAGCTTTTCTATTTCCATAAATATTAATTTCAAATTTCAAATTAAAATGGCAAAGATAACCCAGACCTGTCCTGAACGTCAGTCCTCCAGGAGTTCCAAAGAGCCCACTTATCTACCTACCATGAATCTGGCATGATCTGTATCTGCTGGCATATTAGGACAAGTTTCTGTTTCTTGTAAATCATGCTATTATACACAGGCATCCCAACCGTGCTTTACTTTGAGGTAGTACTTAAAAAGGAGATACTATCTGCGCATGCTTCAATAAAGTAAAACTAATCTTGAAATGAAAAATTGGAATTAGGTCAAACTAAAACTCTTAAAGACAAAACATACCTATTTTTATCTTATAGATATGCATACACATAATTGTAAGTATTGATATGCCAAGTAAATTAGACCAGCCCTAAACAGAAATGTATTGTCGGTACCAAAAGAAATGTTATCTCTAGTCTTCAAGTATCATCCATTCGCATTGCAGCAGGCAAATCATTTCCATCTATTCAGAGGCTGAAGAGTGCAACCTCATTTCTCTCCTCATTCTACTTTATTCACAAGTCAGATTTCCATCTGTGATATTTTACTGTTGCTTTAACAGGAAGTGGTTAAAGCCATCCAGGAGGCACAAGGAGTGAAGCATCTGGTTTCCATGACAACAAGCGAACATGCTGCCACGCAGAATGAGGCTCTGAATGCCTTGGCAATAGCATCTGCAATTGATCTAGGTATTTTTCTCCTAAAGGGACTTCTCTGTGCAAGATCCTCATTAAGAAACATTGTCATGCTGTTAATTCTACATAACGCATAACAAAAAGCATGTTTCTTGTCTAGATTTAGCTCTTCAGCATCAAATAAAGGAGGTCAGCCACCCAGAAGATCACAAAAGCAATAGGCTTTGGGAATTGCCTCAAGATTCCTTGTTTAGGGTAGAGCCGACTGATCAGGTTGTGTGAACAGGCACAAGATGTTGACCAGCATGGTATGATGCTAGAAACTTAGAGAAGAAAACAAAAGGCAAGCAAAGGTGATGAAAACTAGAGAAAGAGATAAGGAAGTTTAAATGAAGACAAAGTTAGGGACAAATTATGGACTTGAATGGTCTATGAAGACTACAAATGGAGGAAATAATCTTCAGAAAACAGACATTTGAATGCAGGAGAGAATAAAGCAGAAGCACAGACAAAAGGGCCTTGTAGAAGCCTCAAACAAAACAAGTGAGAAAACTATAAAGGCTCGAACTACATCTACTGAGCTAATTTTGAGAGAGATTGAGTATAATTTTTTCAAATTTTTCCTGTATGACTGATCACATTTGAAAATGGGTCTCAATTTATCACAATAAAGACAGTCACCACAGAAATCCACATACATCAAAAGATAAATTGAAATAGTTGACTTGAAATTTGGAATTTGCTATACCAACAAGGAAGAAAGTAAAGAGCCATTTTACTCCTTGGTCCACCATTAAGGCTCTCAAACTCAATCAGGTAACCAATGGGAATCAGTATTTCCAGCACTGATCACTGCAAATTTTAATCTATTATGAGGTTATTGTATACAATCTATAGTATACAGGTTCTGTCTTCCAGAATGAGGCCAGTGAAGAAACACCGTACAGAAAATACAGAAATCCTCCAGTACAGAAAACAGATGCCCAAGATATGCCTGTATAGCCAATTTGAAATGAAGCCAGTCAGGAACTTTACGTTTAAAAAGCAAGAATGTTAACTTTCTAGCTTCTTTTCAGGTAACAGCTCAGATATTTGCATACTTATTTTTCAGAAACCCTTGAAGAATCTTTTAAGGAATCACAGCTCGTTCAAAGCTTACACAAACTTCTACAAGATGATAATACAAGTCCCGAGGTGAAATATAATTCGATGGGTCTTTTGTGCAGTCTTCTTAATTCAGGTAACTTCATTTTAAGTTGTCTGTGATGAAAGGATGGATATTTGCAAGGAAAATGCAAGCGTTTTCTGTTACTGAGATGTGCTGCTTGCGATGTTGCAGTCAGTGAGTAGTAAAGGATATTAAAGAGGTTCATTCTTTATTGATCACCAAAAATCCCAGTCAAGTAGCTTCTTTCTTTATGAAAAGCTGATTAAACCATCAGTTGAATGAAAAAAAGAAAGGCTTTATTCCAGTGAGTCAGTGGCATAATCAAGTCCTGAAATAGCAAAATTAGAGCCTTGCAATAACAGCATCTTTGTCCAAATTCACCATGCACAGATGTCTGGCAGTCCCACGTCCTGTATGTACCACAGCATTTTTGTGTTCAAAGAAATAAAGAGTCTGTATCATCTTCCACAGCCAGGCATACATTTGTTCTGCCTATGCTGTAAGCAAACCAGAAGCTGAGATAAAACAGCAATTTTAGCAATGCTGCCTTTGCACAGCAACATTTAATAAAACACATGAAGGATACAATTTCAGTTTCTCTCACTCTATGCTTAGGGAAGACTTCAAATGCTTCAAGCAAGATCAGACTCATCCTGGATGTGTGGTACTAACTGAAAACCACCACCTTGAAACCAGGAGTCCAAAGATCTCGTGCCAGTTTCTCACATCTTAATATATATAATCATGTAAATTGAAAATAATGATTGTGCTCAGACAAGGATCTGCCACAAGGGGAGCTGCCTTTCAAATCCTGGAGCCACCCTGTATTAGCAGACAAGCTGGATTTTGCAGTATACTCTATTTTTTCCCCTGTAGCCACACAGATATTGGAATAGAGATAAGAATTTGCATCCTTCAGTGCTACTACAGAGTATTGACACAACAGATATGATCTACAAGACTTTTTTTCCAGGGGTGTATATACTTGGCGCTTTACAGACTAACTGTAATACTAGGAGTTGAGTCTTACTAACATGAAAGGCTAACAAAAACCATACAGGCAAAAAAGTGCTGGAACTTGTCCTGTATTACATTTTCAAAGTGCTTTTCTTCTGTTCAACCAGTTCTTGGAAGTCAAACAGTAGGAAAAAAAGATCTTAACTTGTTCAATAGTTTCAGTGGCTGAAAGGGTATCTATTGAGAGAAATTTATTTAAATTAAAGCTGCTCATTGTTTAAAATGTACTCCGAGTACTCCAAACTTTTATCTTACAACAATTATTGGGAGCCACTATGCCATGGCATGTTACTAAAAATCAGCATTTCATCTCCCTTTCAGGTGATCTGAGACAAGAAATAGAAGAGGACAAGATCAAAGAAACCCTCGAACAACTCTGCAGTCACAGCAATGCAAATGTTGTCAAGGAGGCTGTCACAACATTACAGGTTTTGAAAGGAGAGACACCCCACTAAGTCTCCCTTCTTCCCCATAGCAACCCTGCACTGCTGCTGAGGCAAATGCAATAAAACACCAGCTTTGCCAACCCTACCTTGCATTTGTCATGCTGCCGCATAACCAACACTACTGGAGTCCAGGTACAGCTCCTGCTTTTAAAGCTGTACATACATACAAAAAAAAAACCCCACTCATTTCTCATCTATTTGGCCTACAGATACTTGCATCACTGCTGCTCTTCACTGAGCTACTAACACACAGCAGCAGGAATAAGGCCTGTCAAGCAAGTTGTCTTAGAAAACACCATGTGAGAAGCATCAGGCAGTTACCACTTCTGTAACACATTTTTAAGATGCTTGGTATTGTCAAATCAGGATATCACTTGCAACTTTTTCTTACATCAATGGGACTTTAAAATCACTACCAAAAAAATATAGCTTATATCATGCTTATATCATGTAACCTGAAACAACAGAGTTTTTAGGTTAGATGAGAGTTGTAGCTTAAACAATGTAAATGGCTAATTGGCACCGATTCAACATCTGCACATAGTTAACAGTTGGGCTCACAGGTTGATTCACAGAACATGTTAAAACCATCACAAAATTGTACCTTTAAACCAACTCCCCCTTCAATCTCCAATTTAAAACTCATTGCTGAGTTTTTACTGGCTAGTGTCACAAGCTATATTCCTATGCATCTGAGGTCACGGCCTCATCCCAATTTCAGAGTTGCAGCTATTGTAACCTGGAAGGAGACTCAGTAGAAGCAAAGTTTACACGAAACTGCAGTCAATGTCCATACAGTGCTTGGGCAATAAACAAAAAGCCAGTCAGAAATTACAAGTGGGCATGTATGAAGATTTGGAGGCAGCTGGCATTTCATTAAATTATCTCCAGTAAGAGAACCTGGGTTTAACTTTAGATAATGAAAAAATGTAGTAAAACAAATTACTCTGAACAGTTTAAAAAGGTCACTTGATTAAAAAAAGGTAAGAACAGGATCTATTGCACAACTTGTTCTTAGGGGAACTTTTTGAAGCAGTTGCAAGTATGTTGCAGAGTCACATTGCCAAGACCTAGGAGATCAAATTCAAAACCCTGTAGTGGTAGATACTGAACAGCTAGGGAACAATGACTTTTTTTAGCCAGCAGTAAAAGTTATGGAGAAAAAAAAATAGAAAAGTACTCACCTTTAAAAAAATGTTATAAAGCAGGGAATATTTAAAAGTCAACACAGCTTCCTGTTCTCAAACAATTTGAGTATAACTGGCTTATGTCTGTGAAGAAATGTTACAACTTTGTTCCTGCAAAAGCTTTCCACTTGCAAAACTTGTTAACAGTATTTAGCCCGCTACATTCACCACCAAGTATCACTTTCAGCAGTAGTCTTGAGAACGGGAATTTCATAAAACCACCCAGACAAGTCAGTTGGCGAGTAACACGCAAGCAGGTTTTGACCACACAGTAGGAGAAAAGAAAACCAAGAGCTGAACCATGCTCAGTTTCCTCTAGCTTAAAACAGTGATACAGGCATCCTACACATTTCCAGTGTCAAAATGAGAAATAGCTTCAGACAATCTAAACTTCAAAATAAGATCTGAGGTTGTGCCTACACCAGGCATTAGTATGAGATATATTGGGATCTACACGTACAAGTTCTACATATACACACCAAATAGTCACATTCAAGTTAAGTTATTCTTAACATAAATGATCCAGCCTTAACATTCTAGAGTATTTAATTCCAGACATTGCATTATTCTAATATAGCCATTATCTATTGGTTAAGTATCTAGCTGACTTTATTAAAATCAGGTTTTAACACATTAAAGAAACATTAAAATGGTCTAAGAAGCAGACACAAACCTATTTCTGCAAGCCTCATCTTCAAACCTTCCCTTCTGCACTCTTATGAGTAGTTTCAGGAACTTTGCTCAGACATGACAAAACCATAGTCTGTGTAAATCACAAGAGCAATAACTGTGGATAATGGGAGTCAAAGGGCAAAGAGCAGTTTTGACTTTTTGGGTGTCCTGAGATTTAATAATTTCTCTACACCATTCTGCAGCTCTTTACTTGTTCACAGCTTTCCAGTAACAACAGAGAGAAAAGCACCAGTGTTATCTACTATTCAGCAGCCCAGACTGAAAAAAAAAAATAATCAAGAAAGAGTTTCAGCAAAATATATACATAAACACCAGCAGACTTTTACCATTTCTGTAGTTATCCACAAATTGCAGTCTCAGTAGCCAATCTAAACCTTAAAGAGAGAAGTAGTAGTGACTAGAAGCAACAAATCTTAGAAATCAAACTCCAGGAGTACAAAATATTAAATTTTATTTAATCAAATTTAAGGCTTGAGAAAAAAAAAATATACTGAAAGTCATTCAGAAAAGCCATTTCAGAAGAAGAGACAGAACCTCCCCTTCCACTGGCTAAACAATGTTCAAGCTGCATGATAACCCACAGGCAGGAGGGGGAAGGAAGAGGAAAGGATGGAACGGGGAGACAAAACCCAAGGCATTTCTACGTATAAGCCAATTGCTACATCAGCTTCAATGGACTGGAGGTACAAGCCTATCCACATGGCACTGTATGAAGGTCACCAAAACTAAAGACCCCTTGGGAAGAAATATTCACGTTTTGAGGAGGCAATCAAAGCTCCTTTGGTCACTGCACTTTTTTCAGTGCTTATATGCATCCTCCTCTTTATAAACAGGGAAACTGTGTCCAAATGCAGGTATATTAATAGCAACAAAAGGGCAATTGCACTGTCAAACATATTGACAAATAAATACATTGCTTCACAGAAATAAACTGTGGTCATTTCTGAAAAATAAAAGTGATCACACTGAAAAGTTTCTTTCTCTCAGTCTAGTTATTCAAGTCTGATCTCATATTTGACATCTTCATTAAAAACCTTGTTTCCATTGTAGTGTTTGTGGAGTTGTTCCAAACGCAACCACTGAAATCTCAACACGAACAATTTATCAAACCTCTCTTTGTGAGATCATTGAATTGCTTCTCCTTCAAGGCTTTCGAAGCAGGCTCACGCCCAACTGCTTTTGCTGACAAGACTTTTTTAAACCACAGCCTAAATCTTTAGCCATGAAGTCACTGCAATTCCACAGAGAAGATGCTAAGTATAACTACAGTAGAAAGTGGTAAGAAAGTATTCCCATTCCAAGTCTGAAATTATACTAGCCATGTGTACCACCAATGGGGTCCACTTCAAAATGTCCAGGGATAAAGCAGCCTAGAGCCCCAGGGTTTTAAAAGTGATACTGAATAAGCACAGAGAAGTTTATCCACCATGAAAACAAATCACACTGTGAATTTAAAGATCCTCAAATAGGTTGAACGTGCTCTCTTGAATTCAGTTCCAAATAACTGAAGCATTAATACAAAGCTGGTGGTAACACGGCCAAAGCCAGTAAGAACAAACTGTGGAAAGACAGCACTTCAATTAAATTCTGTTTTGCATAAAAACAGTACTTCAAAAAGAAACCAAGTGTTCATTTGTCTTCAGGCAACTTGGCAAGATTTGCAGACACTGGAATCCTGATCCGTGACACTGGCTCTTGTCGGCAGCTAATTTCAGTGCATGAACTCCGTGGATATCTTTGCACATGATGATTTTCACCAACCGCTGAAATTACTCCCCAGCATTACAAGATTTCTGTGTCAAAAAGTGGCAAAGGGAAACATACTCCCTAGATGCAATTTTCAATGTTTTACAAATAAAAAGTTACAAATAGTAACAATAGTACAATAGCATCCTTCTCCAATTTTACATACATCTGATTATTACAGATAACCTTAACAGAGTAAGTTGGTTGATGAGGTGGTGTAAAGTTTCAAGCACCAGAGTTTAAAGCCAAGGTTGCTGGACACTGCTTTGCTACTTGCAAAGTTGCAGTAACAGCAGCAAATTTTTGGCTGCTCCTAATGGAGTAGATTCAACAAATAAGTAATACAGACCTCAAATTCAAGGCCATACAAAAGAAATGCCTCTTGCTCTCCCCTCAGTGATCTACTGCTATTGTTTCCTTGTTGTATATCAAAGCTAAAAAAAAAATAATAAAGAAATCACTGCACTTCTAGCGATTTTACTTTCAGGTTTCTCAGATGAGTGATAGCAGACTGTTCTCTGCCACTGTAAGGAAATCAGCCATCCTTAGACAAGCTTCCTTTTCCTGTTGTGTCTCAATCACTAGCCAGAAAAAGAACTACAAAAGCTGAACTGAAATACACAAGTACAGCATTGTCTGTGAAGTGCTTCACAGATTAAAAGCTGGAAGGATGTCTGGACAATCAATACAGACACAAAGATCCTTACCGTTGATCAGCTTTGCCAGTGAAACATTCGTTAATAAATGCATAATAGAAAAAAGGACATCAAAGAGTTATTTAAAAGTTTGGCTTCTTAAGAAAGCCATATACTTTGGAAATACAAGTATTAAATCCTTCAGGCAGACTATGTGTAGTAAAATATCATTACAAAAATATATACTTTTCTAAAATTTACACTATGTTAGGCACTGTAAATAAACCTGCTCTCCCTGAAAAGACTGGTGTCACTGGAAGCAGTAAACAGTGTTAGTTATATGGCCCACAGTAAAACTGACAGCTAGAGCTACTTCCAAGAACCTTTTAGTCACATACTTCTATCTTCAAGCTAAAAATACTATGCCAAAGTCTTTTAAAGGATACTGGAACTCTTACTGAACTACAGATCCATCTACTGAACCCCCAAGAAGGGAAGATGGGAAGAAGAGAGTTTAGTTTTCTTCTGATAAAAACAGAAGTTTACTTCAGTGGGAGCAATTGAGTTTGATGCAGAAAATTACTATGAAGAAACCATTTTGGTTCAACATATTGTGACTGGCATTTGAACCATGTATCAGAATACAAGCAGAACTGATGATTCAATAGCTTTACAGAAGGTTTAAAAATTCAACAACTCTAATCTTCCACTAAATGTGTATTTCCTCATTAAAAAAAAAAAGATATTTCAGTAGGGATCAATACTGAATTTAAATGTTTTTCATCAGTCCTGATATTAGCAGTTAGGACATGTGAAGATCAATATGGCAGTTGTGAGAGAAACTAGAGGAAAGGCAAAAAAAAAAACCCAACAGCTAGCATAGCATGCTTGCTACCTACTGAAACAAGCTGCATTTCAGAGATTTCTGTTGACAGCACTTTTTAAAGATATTACTGATCAATAAAAAGCTAAGCATTTTTAAAGAGGTTTTTTTTCTTCTATAAATAAAAATTATTTACATTTTTTTCAGACGGGAAACAGCATCAGGGATTCATACCCCTTCGCCTGAAACGGAGATGTCTAACAATGCTACAGAGAGTCAGATTTTTCCCCTCTTGAGAAAAGGCTTGCATTTTCAAAATGGCATGTGTTACTCAAGCTCTGATGCTGAGCACAAGTTCCTGCTCCTGAGACATTTACATTAATCCCAGTCAAACAAATATCTCTACTTCTGCACAACTGAAAATCAGTTAAAGAACTAGACAATCCGTGACTTTTTTTTTTTCCAATTTTCAATACCATGACAATTACAGTTGCTGGGTATCTTCCCCAAAAATGACTGCATGAGTCTACTGTAGAGATTAAAATGATTTCAAGATTCTGAAGAAATCAGCACACCTTCTGAAAAGATTATATTTTGAACTGATGACAGTTGGGAATGAAAACAGAACAATCTTCAAGGTAATTCTTCAAGGAAAGATTTTACAGCAGTTTCAGGTCTCCTTGCTATAATCTTTAAAATCTGTTCCGCCAACATCTTGGGAAATTCCATTTCTTCCTCAGAGATGAATGCTGGTGCACTGAGTTTTCTCGTTAGAAAAAAAAAAATGTAGACAGATGTGTGTTCGGAGATTTTTTTTTGTACCAGCTTCTAACAGAAAACATGAGCGGGCTAAAATCCACGTAAGGCTTTTTATAACAGGAGTATTTCATGGTCTGTGCATTTCTTCCACCTTGGTGTCCGACCAATAACCGTAAAATATACTTTTTCGCAACACATCTGCTTTTATATTCAGAAGGCATTACCTGCCTTTACAGCTTCAATATCAGAAATCAATGTCCTGGCTAGGAAAATCCCAAAAATCTAAAAAGACAAAAAACAAACCATTTGTGAGATGAAACACTTGCAACATACGAGTCTGCAAGAAGTTTCTAAAAATTAGAGCCTATTACCATTCATCATTATTGCTGAATGGGAACCTACTTCTTATGTGTTCCTATCGCACTATACTGATGTCAGTGCAACTGCTCTTGCAAATAAAGATATGCATTCATAAAGTGTTTGCAGATTCAGATATCATTTCATAGCCAGGATCATCCCTCAAAGCATGGCTATTACTAAAAAGTAATAAAGGCAGAATCTTGCAGGAAATAAGTCATGAGAAAAAGATGCTTTCATGTAACACTTCAGGAACATTCAAAATAATAAGATTCTAGATGTCCTAGGGCTAGAAGAAATCCACTTAGCAAAGTTTACTTGAATCTTATAACGCTCACACTTACCTATTGCTAAAGTTACAAGTCAGGCATTTTCATTCATTCCACAACTTTGGATAATCCAGTCAATTTTCTGATCAAGTTTTTTTAAATATATACAGAATGTACAATTACCTGTACTAAAATGAAAATCTTGTCACAAACAGTAGTTAGAAGAGCCCCAGATTATTCTGAGACATTTAAATTTGAAATTTTAACATTTATTCAAGTTCTCAAGGAAATCTCCCTTTACAAATTGAAGATAAATTCTTAACTCAGCACATTTCCTGAAACACTCTTAGAAAAACAACAAAAGAGTGAGGTGAAGTTTTGGAAAAGCCAAAATGTTTCTTTCAGATGTAGACAGGCTATGTCTAATTCTCAGTCTTTATTTCATTCTACCATGAAATAGTTTAATGCACAAGACAGACCCAATTTGAAAATACAAGTGACTGTAAAAGTGGTTTCACAGAGACTCAGGACATGAATAAGAACAACAACATCAAGTTATTGTCAGTCACCACACTGCTAACAGATTATCTTGAATATCTTCCTAACTGAAGGTGGTGTTCTCAAGACAGCATCTCTCAAAGCCATGGAAGCACTATAATTAGATGGTGATAAAATATCAAAAACCAAGCAACAGAGGGCAGTATTGCCATGGCTGGGAAAAAGTATTTTGCCAGCACTTTATACTCAACTATTTTCAGTTAAATGGAAAATACGTTCTGTAGTAGATTCACAAGTTTGTTATTTCCCTCTGAAGTGAAGCAGTATCACAGCAAAGAAATTTTAGTAAGTGTAAATAATTGCCACAATGACAGCAGGATCCACCTTGAAAGAAGTAATCTGATATGTTTTACTGAGAATTTTGGTTCTCTTTGACATACCAAGCACCGACAAGGTACTGGAAGAGGTCACAGCAACTCCTTATCTGGTTCTGATAATATCACATTTGCAACCTGTTCAACAATTTCCCTCCTCTTCCATTCTCAACTTTTTTGAGCAGTATGCTACACATTACTTCCAGCCAGCTGAACAGTAATCTTAGCATGAAGCACAGAATTGTATTTTAGTGATTTCACATATGTGAGAGAAGGCTGTAGGTTCAGATCTACTGAATGGATGACCAGAAGACTTCCCCTCCCTCACGGCATACTGAAATGTAAGAAATATATTATTGTATCACATTATATAAAATGACCACATATTAGCATATTGGTATATTAATATATAACAATATACATCACAATCATCATATACTGTATGTATAATTGTATTGTATTTTTATGATGACCTTCATTGCTTTGAGGAACATAATCTCAACAGAATTAAATTAGCTGATATCAGATATTTTCACTTTGTCCCTATCCCTATTTTTTCCATACTATTCTTATAACTAAAAAAAATACAGTGTCAAAATATTTACTGTACCTCTCTCTCCATAATGACTTCCACCTTCAGCAGGTTTGTATCTGCAAACTCAAAACTTTTTTCAAAGTAGCGTAACAAAACCAACTAACCTGGAGCAGTGAGATAGCTATGAAGACACCTGCAACAATGTAGATATTCCGGGGTAACCAAGCTTCAAGAGCAAGGATACATCCTTTGACAAAAATCTGATTTTCCCATTCGCTCTTGCTCTGAATGTAGAGAGGAAGAATGTTACTTTTCTGTTCAAGTTTATTATAAGATCAGTCAATCACATGATAAAGCTAAACTACGTAGTAATGTTTTTAAACAGACTCCAGAAATACAAATATGCCCAGATTAAACCAGGGAATGTCAGACATTGATCTTTGTGCAAATCCTGATATTACAACATTTTAGAATTAGCAGATTATTAGACTACTATAGACTATTAGAACTAAGAATTGAAATTCACATTTGAAATGCAAGTCCTACCCCTTTTTGAAACAGACCTTTCCTTTTGCCTGTTCCATAACTTTTCTCCACCCTCCCACAGTACAAGTTTACTTTAAACAAAGGAAAATCTCTACCACACTCTACTTGTGGTATGATGTAGCCCAGTCAATTAGCTCCCAGAATTTTAAGCTGACATACCTATCAGCAACTCCACCATTTTTATAGTTTTGCCTATGCAGGCTCAGAACATGACAGACAGCAAGATCCCAGCACCTTACCTTCGTTCTGACATCATAGCCACACTGTGTATTCAAAACTTTTTGCTGCAAAGGAAAAAAGATTTATTTTAAATCAATTGAATTCTACTCATTTCTGTTTAAAGGAAGTTTTTCTGTCTTTTAGATTCACAGACAAACAAGTACTGTCAGAAACAACCATTTTAAGAAGCATTTACAGTAAAAGTGAGCAAAGCACTAGCAGAACACAAGAAAAGTAATAACAAAGCAGAGGTGTATACTAGCAGCAAAATATCCTCCACCAGAAACCCCAGCTTCTATCGCTTGGTTTTCAACTAGCTTTTTAACATGATGTGTAGCAACTGTACTGCCAGCACATAGGTAAGACATCTGCATTTCAAAGATCAGTTTCATGCCAGCTATTTCATATAACACCTCAACCCTGAGGTAACAATAAAGGTATCATGCAGATTTATTTACGCCTGCAGTAGAGAAGTGCGCCTTACAACTTCATAATTTCAAGTGGTATACAACTTGCTATCCCAATCAGTTAAATCAAACAACAGCTGTAAGCTACTTGAGCCCCTCAGTTGATAGTCAGTCTCACTCACAACCCAGCTCCAAGATAGACCTAGTCTTGAAGACAAAACACTCCAGTTGCAGATTCAAGTAGGAAGACCATAAACACCTTCCAGATTGCAACCCCACACAAGCCAAATGACAGTATTTATCGCCAAAGATGCAGACATTCATTTTAGGACATTTTTTGTCTGTATGAGACTTATGAAAACATACGTATTACACAATTATAGCATAATTTACACAACGCATAGTGAGTTATATTGAAATATTAGGAGCAGACTCTCATATTAAAAACATTTAAACATACTTGTGTCTCCTTAAATACAGCACCAGCAACAGAAAATGTTGCAGTGGAATAGTACTGCGCCAAATTAAAGTAGAAAATAATTACTGAGGAATCTGAACATGGAATATTTCCCTGACAAAGTCTTTCCTTGGCTGATTTCCAAGACAATCAAAAGCCTTAGTATAACCTACCAATGGCTATCTGCTCCACATTAGGACTGCTGGACTGACTTTGAGCTCTAACTATTCCCACTAATACTATGAAGTATTATGTGTTAGTTCGTACTTCCACATTTTGGCTTTCACCGAAAGGGTCAGATTTTTGAAGTTTAATAAACAGATCTTACCAATAAGTACCTAAATCTTTCCAAAACCAGAGAATTGACTCAAATACTTTACACTAAGTTTGTGCATGAGCACTTTAGTTGCTGATAAACAATCAGCAAATGGAGTTACTCCAATTTCTCTGGCAGAGGGGTGACATAACATTAATTCTAACTGGGGCAAACACGCTGCTTAGACAGTGCTCTCAGGCCCTTACAAGCTAGATAAGAGTCCAGGAATTCAAGGAAACAATTTATTGGGAATTAAAAAAAAAAAAAATATCAGCCACCAATACCCACAGACTCAAGCCAAACAACAATAGCTTGAATTCCTGGTGACAATAAATTTTCAGCTGTACAACATGTTGCTGTATTTGGACTCTAAAAAGGATGGAACAGAAACACAAAACCAGTTTACCTGAGCAAGAGTAATTTTTGATCATTTAGAAGACCTTTTAAAGCCCTAGCCATCACACCATATTCAGGAAGTACTTCCTTTCATAACTCTTCAATCACATCAGAGCAATACAAAGCCAGGAAACAACTTACTGCAGGATCAGGTATACAACAGGAAAAAGGAACGCCGCACTTCTCACGACTTTTGCTTTCACTGCTGCAGTTAAAGTATATGTTAAAGTCCCAGTCATCTGGACCTTGGGCACCACAGCAATGGTTCTGCAACAGATAAACAAACACTTAGCATTTGGGGGTATTTTAGAGACAATTGAACAAATTCTATGGAATGATATTTGTTCATCATCTTCACTTTCTCTAAGGCTGTGCAGAATCAATGGCAACATCATAGCAATAGAAATGAGCAGTCAATACTGTAGCTCTATGAAATCAAAGCAATACATTTGGCATACTGCTCCTGGAAATAGGTGTCAGCATGACAAGCAAAATCATAAAAATTACCACTTTAGATGTAATTGCTAAATGTAACCAGTGTAAAAATAAATGGTGCAACAAAGTAGTTTATACAAATGCCCATTATTTCCAAGTCAACCAAAACCAGAAAAACTATGAAAAAGGTTTCTTTAAATTGGTGACTCCATCCTCAAATCTTCATGAATCAACATGTTTTCTTCTTTACTGTAAGAAGTAGATCCAAACATTTGTGAATATACTTCCTGTCTTCTAAATGAGAAGGTTTTCATATCCAAATGAATAAACTGGTAAAGTCTCACTAGCGCAAAGGTCAGTCAACTCTAGAAGTATTTCACATAAGTTTCTTGACCTAAACAGTGTAGTGTAATTACCATAATTGCAGGTTGGGGAAGTCCCAACATTTCAAGGAATGTTCACAATTCCTGGAATTAGTGAAAGCTAGTTTCTTATTAAGTTATGCTTTGCAGTTTACTGGCCTGGCTATTTAAGGGAGCAAATCTTTCTCCATAATTTGAGTTCTTGAAACATTATACCATCGCACAGATTGTCCTAGTACCTCATGAAGATCCATCCTCTTAGGATATCTCTACCATCTCTCCTCTGCCCACTGCCCGTCGTCACAAAACTTGTATTAACCTAACTGTCGGTGAGACCACCAAAACTTGAAGTCAGTAAATGGATTCAGAAGTTAAATTGTGACAGACACGGATGTGAACAGAGAGCAGAACTGCTTACACAGTTTTCACAGGAAATGTGACTAAAGAGCTGAACAGAACGGTCAGAATAGAAAACACACCAAGAAAAAAAATAATATTTAAAGTCACCAATACATCTACCGTGAAGCAAGCAGATGTTAATTTTTGTTTTTCTAGTCTCTCCTCCCTCACATCTATGCCTTTGTAAAAAGCCATACAACCACTAAAAGCGCTAATCTACCTTAGTAAGGTACAGACTTAAGTCACTTACAGGCCTGAAAGTTATATAATTAGCCAGAACAAGGAGCTGCCTTCAAAAAGCTCTCTGGGTCCCAAGGCACACACTGAGAACAGAGCAAGTCAGCCTAAGGAGCGTGGCTCCTTAGACAATGGGCTTCAGCGAGGCATTTGAACACACTGCTGCACCTTGTTGTTCAACCCTTGCAGAACTACACTTGCTCATCAGCACTGAATACTTCCCCTTCTCCCTCAGTACTTTCAGGTATGGATCAACGACAGGCCAATTCAGAGATTTTTCTGGTCTTTCCTTTTTCAGGTTTATTAGCTCGTTAATCTGGCTAGTGAACTCCTTTTAGTAAGCTCAGCCTTTTATTTTCGTTGAAAAGTATTTAACTGGAGTCCAACTCTAAATCAGCTTAGTGTATTAGCCTGGCTGACTGCACTGAAACTAGATAAACAGAAAGAGCAACAACAGAGCAGACAACACTGAGACAATTACTGGTGTTGGACATGGCCAGGAGGAGCCCTGCCTTACAAAAAGGTGCCCTTAGCACCGAAAGCTAAAGCAGAACAGCACTGAAATCCATCCAGGCAATTTAAAGGAAGCTTCCATAACAATGCACACAAGAGTGAATGAACAGGATAGGTAAGCTGCTGGTAATATACAGCTGACCAAACTGCTATCCACTCTAAAACGTACTTCGCTATCAAACTGAGCTGCAGAGCACAAATTTCTAAACATGATCTTCTAGAAGATAGAAGACAGACAAAAATAACCTTATTTCATAAGGGGAAAATATATAAAAGAGACAATCGTTTTGCCTCTTTGTGAAGTACTCACATATGCACTGTTTCTCTCTGTATATTTTTTTTAACCATACACAAATAAATAAAAATCAGAAGAATCACCCTCACTGGTTGTTTCCTGGGTGTGATTACAAAAGCCACTGATTGAATGAAAGCTACCAGGCCCTTACTAGCACAGGCCTTGTCATCTCCTGGTGTACATCACTGTCTTCTGGTAACTGAACATTTTAGGACCACAGGAGCGTAAAATTATTTCAACCCTCCCTGACAACCGCCTGACTAGATACTAGCCTTTCCCAGTTAATGAAAATCTTCTTATGCTTCCAGATGAGATGCACGTCAGAAGATAAAAGGCTCTGTGCCACATTCCCTGTACAAGGCTGCAGTGCCTCCTAAATTACCAGTGCAGACTACCGGTTCCATCGCACAATTTTTTCAGGATAAAGAGGTTTTTTTGTTGCTCACTTCTCACTTAAACTGGTGCAAGACTGATCAGAACAGGGGAGCAAGTCAAGAAGGTGAAAAGGCAGCTGGATGCTTAGCAGAGCCTCCACATTTGCAGTTCAAACAGCACTACATTTTAGAGTATCTTGCCTACCTGATGCTTTCAATGCAGAAAGAGCAAAACAGCACATCTGTACCATGGCACTATTAGCTATAGAATATGATAAATCTGTAACAAAAAGGAAAGCTTCCAAATCTACATCTTCTCCTAGAACACACGCAAGAAGTGACAGGATATGAACTTACAATTTTCTGTAGCGAATCAATGAGGTTCTGGAGATCAATATCATCTCGGTAGGATTTAATGTTATTCTCAAAGAATTCCTTCACCCTGTCCCTCACCCAGTCCTGGAATAGGAAAGCCAGGAATGCCACTGCCAGCTCCAGCAGGAATATAAACACAATTGCTCCACAGAACTGTAAAAAAAGTTCCAAATTAGAAAATATTCATTCATTTTGAATGCATCCCTACTCCAACTCCACCAGAAATGGACATAGGGAATTAAGTTAAAATTCTCACTCAGTACAGATACTGAGAGAACACTGTGAGAACACAGCCTGTTAAATGAGAATACAATGTAAAGAAACGCCCAACAAGTAGGGTTATCTTTTTGGTTTGGTCACCTAAACTCAACAGTAAAATGAGCACCATACCACAGTCATTACGCACAGCAGTGAAAATATTAATAAATGAGAATCTGTAAAACTTGGCTAAAGTTGTCTTGATGTTACTTCTCGGATTGTTTCCAGTTTTATATTTTTTTGTCCAGCTTAACTGTTTTCAGATCTAAAGCAAAGAAGCAGCCTCAATTTAAAAACAACTGTTTAAGAGATCACATCAAAGTCCAAGTTTCACCCACCAAACATTTAGAAAAAGTTTTTAAGGGATTTTGTTCTCCTAAGGCACTATACCATCCCCTCTAGTAATTCCTGACTAAATATGTTCCAGAACATAATATTTTGTGATATTACACATACAACATTAGATTGTGGTACACATACTATAACAACATCATTGTATAGCAGAATGAATGAAGAAGGGAAGAAACATTTTCCAGAAAGAGGAAAATAGACATAGGTTTGAACCTACAGTGCTTTTAATGTCATTACTCAGAGGCTCATCAGGGGAGTAAGTTTACCATATGCAGTGTAATAAAACAAATTCTATAAATTAATTATCTGGGTTTGCTACTAGTTCTTCACCCATCATTCCCATAGGTCACATACATAATAATACACTCATATAATGATGTTACTTACAAACTTCAGAAGGCAGATGTTTTCTCTCAGTGCTCCTACACAACCAGCAAATCCCAAAGTAAACATCACTATTCCCACCATTAAGACAAGCACCACTGGGTCCAGACCATGAAGACCAGTCACCTTCGTCAGATCAGACAATACTCCCTGAAAGAGAGAAACAGGATAACAGAAAAAGGTGACCACTATAAGCATGTTTTTCATTTAACATTCCTTCTGGATATCCATGACTTCCACATGATTCCAAATAAATTGGTTGCAAACCCTTGCGCTTGTCAACAACAACCCACATGGAAAAGCCTTGTAAAACAGTTATTGACAATACCTATTCTCTTCACCCTAGCAGAGGAAGTATTATTGCAAAGTTATAGCTATTAATTCTTCTAAGAAGTAAACCCAGTGCAGTCAGCTTCTCAGATTACATTCTCCTAGGTCTATTTGCCAAACAAGCTTCCACAAGATGGTGCCAAAAGCTTAATCCTATCACTAAATATTCATTTAGTTTCAAGCAAAAAGAATTAATGCTTTATATTAACTTGAAATGCATCACCCAGAAGGGCACTCCAATTTCAAAGTCTTTAAAAAAAAAAATTAAGAAAATAATTCTTCCAATCCTTTCTGTTTAGGTGGCAGAAAGGGAGAGACATTTTAACTAGAAAGTAGGTTATGGGTGACATTTTAAGGGAGGGGAACAAAACCCTGTTTTGGTTTTCAAGGGAAGCAGATTTTTCCTCTCAACATTTTAGTTCTACCCCTTCTAGTGCTGCATAGTTTTAGGAATGCTCCTCCAAAATCTTGCAAAAATACAGAAGTATATTCTATATATTCCCCTTTCACCCCAGACAAAATTCTTACACTAGAACAAGTTATCTATTCCATGTAAGATACTTGCAATTTGCATAATTTAGCAGCAGTATTTTTTTTTGTTAACTATCCAGAGACACCACTTATCTTGACAATAAACTCACCTATTAAGCCTGTCTGCCTAGGTCTTAGGACAGAATTTCTAAGTCTATGTAAATGTAATGCTAACACAGAGAAGCCCTTATTTCTAGATCAGGTTTTAAAGAAACTAAGTTTATATCCAGCTGCCATTGAAATTCCATCAAAGACATATAACACAAGCTTCTCAAGTAATGTGCAAGAACAAGATGCAACATGCAGAAGACAGGAGGGACAAACAGTTGAAACTCTTAAAGTCAATGAGAACAATCTGTAGGGACATCCAGGTAGTCTTGCAATAGTCTGAGCGCTCATCGTACACTCATCAGCAACACAGACATTTTATTAAGGAAATGCTTTCCCTTTAAAACAGAGAAATAACAAAAAACAACAGAGTACAATATCCCATGATTACATGTTTAGCATATTTCACTTTTTTCTTTATAAAGTATATTCACAAGCTAACCATTTAGTGTAAGAGAAAGGTATCAGAGACTTGTAAAGTAATTCATATAAACAGCCTAATTCTGTCAAGGTGTCCTGGTTTGAGGTATGTAATGTAAATCCTCATCTTGCTAGTCAGGTATTTGTGCCAGATTTAAGTGCAAAGAATATACAACCGAAAAGAATACCTTGGGAAAATCCGTATCACTTTGTATTTAAGTGTGTACTTAAAAATGTCTTCAAAATACAGCATTAAAAGAAAACATGCACATGGAGAAACTTCGTCAACTGATGAAAAGACACTGATTAACAGTACTATAATTATACGCAGGAGTTCATCTTCTTTCATAATGTGTTCCATAACAGATCTTTCTAGAGTTTTTAATTTGGCAACAGCAAGACAACCGGATTATTTTTACCAAAACTGGCTGAAGGATGAAAAGGAAAAATAGAAATAATTGAACTGTAAAATTCAGAATTGCCTTGCAATGGTTGGTGACTAACAATTGAAATAACCTATTAAGAAGCAGTCTTGGGAAGCAATGACTTTTCTAGTTAGTGTCACCAGTGACACATTTCCATTCTTACAAACTGTAAGACCTCACAGCTATCTAACTTGGTCTACTGGGTTAATTATGGTAGTTCCACCTAGTCAAACCTTGGCTCATACCCCACAATCAAGGAAGATATGCCAAGATTATCTAGGCTAATTCAGTGTCTTTGTAGAACCAATACACTATGAAACCAAACAGTTCGAGACCCAGATGTTGAAACTTTCACAACTATTTCCAGCCATCTCCTTCCCACACCCAAACTCAAGCGCTTTTTTCAGACAATCTCACTTGCTCAAGCAACATCTTTTAGAAGAAAACTTCCTCTGATCAAAGCATGTTATGAAGAAAAGTTGGCAGGAACTGGGCTCAGATGTTGCTGGTTCACAACAGTTTCTTCATGTTCGCATTTGATGTTTACAACATTCTCTTTTGAAAAGAAGGTTGTGGGGTTTTTTTTGCCTAACAAAAGATGTTAAGTGAAAAATCCCGAAGGAAGTAAACAAGAGAATTAATTCAAGGGACTATCTCATTCCACCTTACTTATCTCTCTAAAGATGATTCTGCCTGTGCCAACTGCATGATGGTAAAAGCTTTGAAGCACAGGCTGCCCTTTACAATAGCACCTAGGTTTCCTACAGGTATACAGAAATTAAGTCTGATACCTGAAGTCAGTGTCAAAAATCCAAAAATAAAACTCAGCCTTTCAGTCTTCCTTTCAGTCGCTTAAAACAGTGAATTGAGGAGTTCAACTGTACACGCTTAACTTGTTTTCTACCTTCTTTTAACGTTTACAAACATTATGCCACCAGCTCAACTGAAGTGTGTTGGCAACAGAGGGCAAACATGGATTGTCTTTAAAAAAAAAGTCTCTAATACAGCCCATTAACAAATGCCAAACCAGTTACTGGTTTGAGATACACTAATATGGAAACTACAAAACACAGCTGACAAGGGCAGAGTTGATTTCTTATAATGAAGTTCTGTAAACTGGATGTTGATTGTCACAATATCACATTGCCACTGATTATAACACAAGTTACATGCACACACCTTTAGATAGTTTACATACCTCTGTGTACAAACACAAAGATAGATCAGCAGACTGAAGAATAAGTACACTTAATCATAGAATAAGTTCAGGTTGGAAGAGACCTGCCTGACACAGGGAAGCCCAGAACCAGACGTGGTACTCCAGATGCAGCCTCAAGTGTGATTAATATTATTGGAAGAAGCTCCTCCCTCAACCAGTGGCCACATTGGTGCTAATATAGCCCAGTACACTGTTGGCCTTGACATTAAGGCACACCTGATATTCAACTTCCTGATCAACAGGAGCTCACAGATTCTCTTCACACAGCTGCTTTCTAGGCAGCCAACTCCTCACCCATACTGATGCATAGGGTTACTCCATCTCAGGCAAAGGACTTTGCATTTGCCCCATTTTTTTTTTTTTTAATAAACTTCAGTAAAGTTCCTGTCAACCCCTTTCTCTATGCTCTTGAAGTCCCTCTAAATAACAGTCCTGCTTTCAAGTATACTGACTGCTCCCTCTCCATTTGTTATTAGCCATGAACTTGCTGGAATGAAGTTAGGCTGACTTGCCTTTAGTTTCCCATATCTTCCTTTGTGTCCTTCTTGAAATGGTTTTAACATTAAAAAAATGTTTTCGTGATGAGAGGGCTCAGTGTTATTCACCTCGCTTCTATTAACAGTTTATTATAATTCACTTTCTATTAGTGATTTTTGCTGTAAATCTTGGGTGACAGATATTAACATCTATCCAGTTTTTACTGTATAGACCTTTAAATTTTTATGCAATTTAACTTTTACGTGACTGTTCAGAATAACAAAACCCAGTTATAAGATAATAAGGATAGGCCAATTAGATACACCAGTTAAAGAGATTGGATTTGACTCAAACAGGGAACGCAAATCCACATGGGTAACATTTTTACATATAGTATTTTCAACATTTCTCACAAACCAGCATTCTCACTTCGACATATTATCAGCTAAAAGATGCACAGGATTTATAGCCAGAAATAAAGACTGCTGAGGAATCAACCTGAAGTTTAGTCCTAGTGAAGAAGACAAGAAGAAAAAGACAAGAAAAAAACAGAGAAGTTAAAGGGACCCAATGTACTTCATGTTGCACTAAGAGACAGGATGTTCAAAACTCTTCCACCACCTGCAGTTTATCTTTGGGTTTACCACTTCGGCACAGCTTCTGGAATGTTTTTCTCTTACTTCCCATCTACTGTTCACCAAGATGTTTATCTGTAAACAGACAGATCCACACAGGCACTACAGCTGAAGAACAGCACTAGTATTAAAGGCTTGCCCACACAGCACAGAACAACAGACATGAAAAACAACGTACAGATTTCATGAGCCATTCAGAAATTCAAAACCAGCTTTGAAGCACTCATTTGCAAGACAGGACCAAGAGCAGAAGTAGTTCAGGCAAAATTTAAGAAATAAAGACAGAAAGAGTCTGTCTTTGCCTTTTAGTAAATTCAGTGTAGCATAAAGTCCATTTAGCAAATGGAGGTGGTTATGAGCTAGTCATTTCCAGCCACACAGATCGTACATGCTCCGTTACAGAACAGAAGATAATGTCTGAACATGAGAGAATACAAATTCAAGACAAGTTTAACACCCTCCCTAAAGGGCTGGAAAGAAAATCCTTTTTAACAACAGAACAGGAGGTAAATGCATTTGTGTGTGGAGATAGGCTGCTTACTATATATCAATGATATCACTAACCTAGTTATGAGAATGTGTGCACATACATAGGGAGTGGAGAGAAGGAGGATAAATACCTCAGCATTAAGATAATCATAAAACTCTTTCAGTCCCATAAAGTGGAGGAATCCCAGAATCTCTCTGTATGTGGGTAGCTGCTGCATACAAGCACTCTGATTAAGGAAGTGTTACACTACAATGGTAATTAAAGTGTTCTTACTCAGCAGCACAAGTGAACAGTGAGGGCACCTGCCCTGCACTGTTAATTAAGATGCAGATCGGTAAATCTGCTAGTAATCGTCACTTTTTCCTACTGCTTACAGTCATATTAAAGCCATGGTTTTACATTCATAACAAAGGGGTGAACCATTCATTTCCATACCTATACCACCTCTTCTCTTATAACAGGTGAACTCTGTAGGTACATGCCCACACAGATTCCTCTGATTGAGGAAATTATTCAGCTGAAAGAAACCTTTGCCAAAAATAAGAGTATTACTCAGCTAGATATATTCCCCAATTTTGTTCCTCTACACAGAGACATCATCACTTAAGCAACTCCATGGGGAGTAAAGTGGAAGACAACAGATGGCCTGAAGGCCGAAACACTTCAGAAAGATGGTCCCAAAGATGCATGGATTTTGTTGGGGTTTTTTTAATATAAAAAGAAATATCTTTCAAATTCCTCCAAAACGCTTCTTGTTTTTAATAAAAGGAGGTGGGTAGATAAGCATATTTTAGAAAACATGCTTTAGAAAACAGCCAAAAGAGAACCAGTTCATAAAGACTACTCATAAAGATTAAATTCTCCCTAGCATCCTGCTCTTATGAGTTTAAAAAAAAAGGTCTAAACATCAAGGGCCACAGCTTAACACCTGATCAGGGAAGAGAACAAAACTCCAACTAGACTCAGTTTAGATCATTTCAACATGCTCCTGAGATCATGATGCTACATTTAACCTTTGCTGCTTCCTGAGGAAGTAGTATTACTGGTGCAGGGGGTAGGAGAGGGCAGCCACCAAACAAGATCAGTCATTTCTACCCTTACCTTCTCACTCCATGCCCACAGACCAGCTGCAAGGAAGGCCACTCCAGCCAGCTAGAACAAAAAGAACGAACGCATTAGATACACTGATCAACAAATTCTCAAACACTTCACCAGTAGCACTGTTGCTCAAGTAAAACAAATATTGTCTGTGATCTAAAACAATAGTAATGGGACATTCCTCCCCATGAGTCACTCTCTTGCAAAAAGGATTTACAGCACTTTTATTCCACAGCATTCTTGCATTTTATAAACTACTTTTTAAAAGTATTTCAATTTGATTATTCATGATTACTCAAGAAGCACACAGTACTAAATTAACAATTCCACATAGTAGCGTGCAAGTGGGAGTTAGCCTTGTCCCAATGACTTGCTCTAAACCTTTTGCCTGCACACGAATGAAGATTTCATAATATTTAATGCATTTTGAGGTTATTCCCAGTTTAGTCATTTTATAGTACCACCCCAGACAGTAGCCATGCTTGACTCTTCATAACTTCTCAGTGTCAAGGCTTAGTTTCTTCTCTAATTAGATACAGTTTGTCTTCTGAATCCTTACCTTCTTTTAAGCCCTTTTGAATTAAGCTGATGTCATGGTCCATCCACTTACTTTCAATAAGCAACAAATCTAATTGACAATGCACAAACACTACACCAATTCATATTTTTGTATAATAAATACTTCTGAATTATATTCATCCAAATAAAGCAAGAGATCCTTGTTCTAGTCTTTTATCCCCTTTCTCCATTCTCAGGCAGTTTGTCTTTAATATCCAATTTCAATAATCAAACTGAAATGACCTCTCTACAAACTGAGGGCAGCTCCCCCTCATTACTTAAAATGGTATTCTACCCTGCTATGTCCACATAACCTTAAAAGACATTGAGGTGCTGGAGCATGTCCGAAGAGCAGCAAAGCTGGTGAAGGGTCTAGGGCACAAGTCCTGTGAAGAGCGGCTGAGGGAACTGGGGTTGTCTAGCCTGGAGAAAATGAGGCTCAGGGGAGACCTTATCACTCTCTACAACCACCTGAAAGGAGGTTGTAGCGACGGTGGGGGGGTGGTCTCTTCTCCCAAGTAACTGGTGACAGAACAAGAGGAAAAGGCCTCAACTTGTGCCAGGGGAGGTTTAGAATGGATATTAGGAAAAATTTCTTCACTGAAAGGGTTATCAAACATTGGAACAGGCTGCCCAGGGAAGTGGTTGAGTCACCACCCCTGGAGGTATTTAAAAAAAATGCGTAGATGTGGTGCTGAGGGGCATGTTTTAGTGGTGGTTTTGGCAGTGTTAGGTTTATGGTTGGACTTGATGGTCTGAAAAGCTCTTTTCCAAACTAAATGATTCTATGATTCCATATAAAAGACTGAGGTTGCTTTTCCCCCAAGCCTTATACTTGTCTAGTAAATTCCAACAATTGAAAAAGAGCCTTGAAAAGGGGCCCTTTACTCTGGGAAATGCAGCACCTCCCATGCACTAAACGGGCATTACAGGCAATTCTTCCCACAGCACAGCCAAGAAGCAGAAATGGGACCCCTCTTACAGTCACACAGGAAAATACATGTATAGATTTTAAGTACTGCTGGTTTCACTGCCCGCTGACCCTAAACTGCACTCAAGGCAAATTAAGTTGTTCTGGGTTTACTCTGCTGGAGGGAGTAGGGGAAAGGAAAGCCAAAAAGGGCTGCAAGTGTCATTCATATCAATTTTGTAAAAATTACTCAAATGATGTTATACACTTCTATCTAGGCATGAAGTATTATATGCCATATTTTAGGGCTTAAACACACAGGTTAACCAACAAAATCCACTACTAATACATGGGAAGAGTTACAACTAGGCAAAGCAGTGCTAAATAAGTTAAATTTCCAGATGTTGCTTAATAAGCAACAGCACAATGATTACTCATCTCAGACTATGAATACACTAAGTGCATTTAAAGTGATGACTTGGATCAAAGCACAACTTAAAAAATACTATCAAAAACCACACGGATATAAACAGAATATTGACCCAAATTACACTTAAATCTTAACTCATTTTTTTTCAGATGATGAAGCAAAATCGAAAAAAAAAAAACTTCCATGTGATTAAGTTACACAGGACATGCAACTGATGGATCCTTCACCCTTTCTCATTCCAAATGCTCCAGGAATGCTGGGAGACAGGTGAAAACATCTGGTACAATTTACAGTAATAAGGGTAAATTACACAGTAGACACAGCTGGATCTTTGGGAGCTTTTACTAAAGAAATGATTAAAAAAATTGGGAAGACACACATCTTCCACACTCTGTATACAAACTAATGTTAATGTAACACACCAATACTGTGCTACTGAATATACAAATAGGGTGTCCTCTTCAGACTGGCTGCCTTTCATTATAATTACCATCTTAAATTGTAATAGATTCTTGATTAAGTAAATTTTTCACTAGTATGCTTCATTTTCACCTCTGAACATGAACATTGCTCTCATGTTTTTATAAAGTGTTCATTTTCACAGAACTACACTGATTTTGCAAAGTTACTTCCATGAGCACCTATGCAAACTATCTACAAGTAAAACAGAGTTAATCAGCAGAAAAATAAACTTAGTCTCCTAGAATCAACATGGATAAATCTAAAACTTAATTCAGCTAAGACACAAGTGATTCATAATTCTTCACTAGAAGCAACCAAACCACACACATCAGGTTTCTTTAGCAAAAAACAGTGAAGTATGCTGTACCTGCAGAAGAAACAAGGCGATCAGACACTACATTTACAGGCACAATTACCAAGACAACCAATTTGCAAAGTAGTAAAATGATAGTTACTTAACTGAATGAGATTTCTTTGCTTTAAATACCACGTGCAAGATACTTTCAAGTAAGTATCTCATTGAAAACTATTGTAAAACACACCATGGTGATAAAAACACCTCAAAAGTTAGCATGACTGAGCATACCCAATACAGAGTTCTACAGAGCATTAGCACCACGAAAATACCCTCTCTTTAGCACTCTTGCACAGAGGCATTCAAGCAACTGCTATGAGGCAGACCAGGGAACTGATCCAGCCTAAATTGAAAGAAAAGCTTTAACCTTTATCAGCTCACCAAACTAACCAGCCACATGAATGGGAGAACAGGCAGCTGAGAAACAGCAATGCTAACCAAAAGTATTCCCAAGGGGAGAGTAAGCAAGTCAGCTACTTCAAAAGAGAGGCATTTTGAAATTTGCCTTTCACCAGAATCTGGACAATGCGTAAGCAAGAACAAACTGGACTACCCAACTCACTTCTATGCTATAGAGTCATTTAAGCCATATACTGCATGAAAGGTTAGATGGAAATGTACACAAAGCAGCTCAACTGTACCATTTTGAACAGGAAACCAAAACTAGTAACCAGCACTTGGTCATTTCCTGCTTTAGAACCAAAAAATCCACATTATTAACATATTGCAGCAAGCTGTAAATTCTGCTCAGGAGACGTACAATACTGACGCCAACTCACAGACACCATGCACAAGACCACTTAGCTTAAACATTATCTGTTCCCAACCACACTTTGAATTTCTTTCACTATGCTATTAGAATCACCCTACTAACTGAGAAAACAGGTCTAGTTTGTTTCTAAAATCTAGGTTGCAGCTAAACATAATTCTTGCAAGACAACCCTCGTACACGAACTGATTTTGGGTCAGCCTGCCTCAAGGTCCGATTAGAAGCAATGGGAACGCACTCCTATTGCGCTCAGTTTTTGTAAGCACGAAATGTTACTCTTACGGAGAACACTTTTCCCACCCCCTTGACAATCCTATTTTACATTGTAGCTCCACCCATGCTGGAGTAATCAGCAGCCTACAGCCCTTCCTTCCTACCCTTGTCTCTTCCCAGACTTTTCCTCTCTGGGTCAGGAAACCAGCTGGTGGTGGATTCTTTCCCCTTCCTGGCACAGCCTTGCTGTTTTAGATGTTCCTAAAAAACAACATGCACTGCAAAAGCCAAGAAAATCTTATGCTAGCCTGGGTCTTCTCTTACTTTTCAAAAATAAGCTCAGAATTCTATTCTAGAGCTTAAGAGAATTTTTGTCCTTCATCACCATGTTCAGGGCAAAAACGCCACATCTCCTACAGCGTGCATGAGAAGTTTTATTTTTTTCCTCCAAAAATCCTTAAGAGCCACGCACAAAGCTACAGAGCATTAGAAGAGAAATCAAGATGACAGCAGCTAAAAGCTATTTTACCCTCTCGCCTCTCAATTCATCTGAGACAGTGAGCTCACATGCAACCTGAAAGGCTTTGGCAGAACACACACGCAATCCTTCACTTCACTGAAATAGCTACGTCCTGGCTGAGGTGCAATTCTTGGACTACCCCAAAAAAAATCCTTCAACTGGAGACAAAGAAGCAAGCACCAGAGACAGGTGATTGAGGCACCTCCTTTTATTCGCTGGGCCTTCCCAAGCGCAGGCTGGAAGGCATAGGGCAGTGCTGCACCCCAAGACAGGGTACCCCTGCACTCCCCCTGGAGTCAGTTGTCCTCCCCCTTCGTCCTTCCTCCTCTGGGGCTTTCACAGGACTCACTCAATTGCAAAATGACTCAGAACAGAAAGGTGCTCTTCACCTTGCATTACTGCCATCTTTTAATTTCATTATGACAAATGAAGCTATTTGGGGGGAAAAAAAAAAGCTTTAGAACTTAAAAGGAGGTGCAGTCTTGCTGTAATAGGGTAATTTCATCTAAACTTCTGAGCCCTCCCTGCAGGGCTGTCTTAATGGTTGCAATACTGCCTCATCACTACTCATTAAAACAAGTGTACTTTGAGAAGTTAAATCTTATTAGCGTGCTTCAAAAGTAGGACAAAAATAAAGTAATCCCACATTAAAATCATGCCTGGGAAGACAGAGCCTTCCTATGACCTCCATTTCCTATCTTAAAAGGAAAAACCAAGCACAAAGAATAGAGAAATGATTTTGCAAGCCAATCCTACACAACTAACTAAAAGTCAGCAGAACTGAACCTTCTATTGCCAAGTTATCCATCTGGGGAAAAAAGACAAACCACCTTCCACAGAATGAAGACTTACAGATTTCTAAAGGCTGATTAAACTGTGAGCTTGCCATTATTAAAATAGTCATATTTGTCCTCTTTGAGTTCAGCATTTTGTTCCTCTCCAATCTATGTGAACTGTATTTGAGACATGACACAAACTGAAGAACAGTAACCACGCACTAAAAAGCTTAAATAATCTGTAAACTACTCACTAGTCATCACATGCTTTAACTTTAAAGCTCATACAGTCACTGATATCATCTTTAGCGCTACAACGGGGAAGTCAACATGCATCTTTAGTAAGCACGACAAGAAAAAAATGCAACTTTTTATTTACACGCAAATTACTTGGCTTGTGAATAAACTGTCATGAGTTGAGACACAGGTGAGCTAACATCATACCTCCAGTAACAGCTTAAAAAGGCAAAAGGCTGCCTGCACACCTATCTAAATATCATTCCTCATACCGATTATATAGTGGCCACCCTCACTAAAACAAATCAAGCTCCCACGAGTACCTGTCCTGCAAGCCAAGAAAACTAACACTTTCTCCTTAAATGCTCCTTTTTTGAATCATGGTTACATTTCCCTTCTGGTTTTGTAGTCCCTTCAGTTAATTTTGTTCTACACAGGATGGATCTGTCCAAATGTCCTGGTTTGAGGTAAAACAGAACCAATTTTGTTCAGTAACTTCACTTCTTAGCTGGGCCTCTTCTAACTACTGAAATTAACAGCATATTGTGCAGACACTGTTCACTTTCTCAGAGTGATAAGACCAATGTTTATAGCTGATGCCCAGGCATGGGATGCAGAGAGGCTCTTGCTTATACTTATTGCCATAACACCCAAGGCCAACCAACTTTGTTGTTTGCCCCGTTGGAAGGTCGAAAGCGAAAAAGCATAGTGGGGTCCCACCTGCAGGGAGGAGCGGACAGGACAGGTGACCCAAAACTGACCAACAGTGTATTCCATCCCATCTGCATCATGGTCAGCATAAGAGCTGAGGGATCAAAGGGTCAGCTGGCTCTTCCTTCAATGGCCGACGGCTGAGGAGGACTCTGTTTGTCTGCCTGTGATCCCAATCCTGAATCCAGATCCGGAATCCAGTTCCCGTCCATCACCGAGTCCAGCCTGGGACTGCCCCAGTGCCAGCCGGTGTCGTGATTGTCATCTCGGGAGCTTGATACGGTTTTGTATATATTTCATTATTTCTTTTTATTTCATTATTAATATTTCATTAAAGTAGTTTAGTTCCTTCTAAACTCATAAGTCTCTTTTTCCTCCTCTGCCCCTCTCTTTGAAGAGGGGTAGAGGGGAGCATCTGTCGGTCCCATCTGGGGTCCCCCAGGTCCCCAGTAGCCGATTTGGCCTAAACCACGACACCAATTAAAGAGATTGTTAGACTAGTCATCCCAGCCAGGCGGATGTCAGGCTCCTGAATCATTATGTCAGCTAAATGATTCATGCATTGCCTATAGGAGTGTCTACTCTCCCACTCGACATTGACGCAGCTTGTTCTACAACTAAAGGTGCCACACTCTTATCAGAAGAGCTGTAGTTACACATAATTTACTAGGTCAGCCTGATAATTTCTCAGCAGAAGCCTCAGACCATTTGTTGAGCAAGCTACCAAGACTACTAGTACCTGTTCAGAAAATCAGTTCTTCCAGCCAACAGATCAGCTGAAACACACAAGCTGTATTTCAAATTCTCCTCAGTTTTTCTGCATCTCTTCTTTAAAAATGATTCTTTAAGGAAAAGAAAAATCCTTGGATCTTCATCATTAATTTTAAAAGAATACAGTAAAAAAAGAAATTTGAAAAAAAAAAGAAATTTGAAAAAGTTAAATTCAATGACACTGCAGCAAAAAAAAAAGACAAACAAAATTCATTCCTGTGAAAAAGCAGAAGCAAATTCTTGATAGTCTTCCCAGTAAAGAAAAAAAATAATTCAGTTTTTCAAAGGTTGTTTACCCACCAAAAACAGTAATAGACCCCATTTCATGAGACAGTCACTTGAAAGAAAGCAGAGGTCTAGAACAATCCCAATATATTAATGAACAAGAGAATCTGTCAGTTTCCACATATCCCACACACTATCTGCTGAAGAGCATCCACCCGGTTCCAAAGTGATTTCTCTGAAAACCAGAACAGCTTGATGAATACTACTTCTCATTGCACCACACTCCACTACAGCTACATGGGAGTTGTACTATATAGAAGAAAAATAACCACAGAGCTGGTGGCCTTTGAGCACATACTTTTTGACACGTGAGGCCATGACGGGAATCCTCAATTGCTAAGGGAAAAAAATCATCACTAAAGGACATTTGCACTATGGCAATGTTGTGGCCAATTACTGGAAAAAGCTTCTACACAAGCCACACACATCTTTTCTGTCCTGATATCCACACAAGGATAAACTCTCCTGTAGCTTAATGCTACAGTGTCGTATTAAAACATTGCACTAGTAAACAAGAGGTGGTGACAGTAGCAGAAACAGTTCTGTGGTTTTCAACAGCAATACTCAGACATTGCAGTCTCGGTATTACTTGGCCTTCTAACATTTTTATTAGACTGAAGACAGCAGAAGATTGATGAATAAGAAACTCACAAGACTCCCAGCTCTTCAGTTCAAGCCGCAATTTCCTACCCTTGCTTTCGAAAGAAAATAGGCCAGATGACCCCCAGAAGTTCCATTAAACCTAGATTTTTATATGATTCTAAATGAATTCAGAGTTTCGTCCATCATACATGCAGCTTTCAAAAAAAAGCTTATTTTCTACCTTAAATACCACCAAAGCAGCCAAGATGTGCAGGAACACCAACCTAGTTTACCAGAAGTTTATGTGGGTTAATCAAGCAGAATATCAAGTCATTATTGGCAAGCATGAACAAGATTCTGAAGCCTGCAATTTATGTTCAGATAAGCCCCTTTTTTTAGTGAAGTTAAATACAGATTTGGGTAACAATTCCATATATCTTAAATTTTAGGTAGTAAAAGTTGACATGGTTTAAGGAATCACAGTAAACAAACAGAATTAATATAGTCTTCTCTGGCAAGACTACTGATCTCAGATAAGTCAGGATCAGGAGAGTCAATTTTCACTCTTAACTTCAACAAGTTGCTTCAGCCACATACCATACTTTCACTCTTACTATCTGATCCTTCCGGCTTTGAAAAAAATCTAAACATCTTTGGAAGCAGCTATCCATACTAAGAAATATTTCAACTCTGAATCAGAACACTAACCCAAGCTGCTAGCACCAGGCAAGTCACTGTATCTGCACTTCCCCATGACTACCCACGTCTTTCCATGACTGCAGTTTCCATGACTTCAGGTGCGAACTCCTAACATTTGACCTGCAAGTTCTGAAAAGAATCAAGTTTATCTGAACTGCACCCTTACCTTCACCTCCCCCTCACAGACTTGTGAACTATTTCTAATGCAACACTATGCACTAACCTTCCTTTCCAAGGTACTTAGGTGCTTTATTGATCTTGACCATCATACACATCTAAGAGCACACACCTGTTTTTGCACCCTTTTCACATTCGCAATTCTAAACAAACATTATAGGCAGGTTAGACCCTAGCTAAGTATTTCAAGACAGCATCACGCAATTTTGCTGCACAGAGCATGACATTTAAGATCTTGACTATGTTGTAATGTCAGCTGTTGACGCATCTCTGGAGCAGTTCCTTCCTTCTCTTCTGCACAGTGTATATACAGCTACACCACCCCAACACAGAGATCATAGATGATCTGAAAGGAGATATTAGAAGAGACTTCTCTTAACAGGGAAGCAATTTAACATACCACTTAAGTGCACTTAAAGGTAGCTTTAACCTTTGCCCAAACACAACCAGCATTTAATGGCCTCCATCATTCAAAAGACAAAGGCCTTGTCAGCAACAGCAGACCCTATACTGTTTTCTTCTGAAAATCCTTTAAGGAGGTCTTTCCTTTCTCCATTAAAAAAAAAAAAACAACACAAGAAAACCAGTTTAATCTCCTTCACTCCTTTATCTTCACTCACAAGGTAAGACAACATCGGAGGAGGGGACAAGGAAAGGAAAGCTTGTGTGGAATCATTATCCACATCATTTTCAACAATGATGACTTTCTCACATGGGATAGGCTTCTTCAATTCCAAAACACCCAGGACATACCACACATCAGCCTTCTGCTTTCAGGTAATTATTTCAGCCTGTTCTCTTGAAGAAACATGCAGGAAGGCAATAAAACTGAGGTATGCCTAAACTATTTCAGTCTCTGCATTTTGTACTCACCCAGAAGACAATGTTGTAGCTGAAGAGCAGGTATTTGTACCAACAGCTGACTTCTGCATTAGAATATCGGTAATAGTGCATCTTCTATAGCACGGCGTCTGCACAGAAGAGAAATAATAAGAATTAGGCAGTGAAAGATTTTAAGAATAGATTTTTTTTCCATCTCTCTCTTGCTCTGTTGAGAAAGGGACTGCAGTAACCTGTACTGTATGCCATTCAGAAGTATGTTAAAAGTCAGCTCAGAAACTTCTGCTGACCCTAAACTCCCTCCAAGTATTTGTTGCTTAATAATCCTATCTTCTTTAAGCACCCTTATGTGGCAACAGTGAGCGACACCCAAAAAGGAAACTAGCTACACAGTTAGCCTAGGAAGATCTGCATCAGCAAGTTGACATTCATCCGCTTTCTCACTCCTTCAAAATCATTTTACTTACACAGAGAGCTGCTTGGACTTACACAGAAGTCTAAACACACATCCTGTGGATTTCACATCCAACAACCCAGCTAGCAAGATGTTAGAAGTCGTTACCTGGAAAACCTCAGTAACTACAGATTGCTAAATACAGTAGGCAGTTTTACTCTCTTTTCCATACTATAATGTTTCTTTACCAAATCATTCCCCATAAGAGGTTTTATTCCCAAGAACAAAAGCCTCACCATTAAACAGCCAATCTACTCTGCAGAGTTTGGTTTTCTGGCTTTCTTACATACACTAGAGATAAGGTTCAACTGAAACTGTTGCTCAAGTATTTCAGAGAACTCCAGCTTTTCAGAGTATCATAACTAAACCACCTCCGCAGAAATGCCATGCATAGGAAAAGAACAGAGGACAAGCTGTTAAATCGAGAGCTGGAACAGGGAAGACAAAGCACTCCCACAGCCCTTGCATTCTAGAGAGCTGACCACACAAGTGCTGCCTGTGTAAGACAAGAAGCAGTTCCACATTTCAACCCTCCACTTGCTTGAGGTAAATGTCTTCCTCCCATAAGATGTCAGTGAAAGGCTTGCAACAGGGAAGCAAGCATAGAGAATGTTCAAACACCTCATAACTAAGAAAAAGACTTCAAGGACTATGCTGACCTGGACGTTCACAGACAGCGTGCAAAAAGCAAGCCTACCCAAAGTCTGAAACCAAGCACCATGGAACAGAGAACTGAAGATCTCCATGACATCCACAGCTACAAGAAGGAAAGCTTTTTTTTTTTTTTTTTTTTTAAGAAGGCAATCTGCACCTGCGTGTAAGGAAACAAACCCACTGAAAGGAGGAACAGAACCAAATATCTGTCAGCTTTGAGACTTCCATTTAATACAATAAACAGCTTGCTTTAGCTTTTAAGTCAACTACTGATTATTTTCCAGGACAACTATGGTGTACAACCATCAGTGTCTTATTGGAGGAGCTTATTTTTTTTGGAATCTCATCACAGATGTTTCAAACCTTGCCTTAAACTTTTTTTCTCCTGAGGCTAAAACCATACACACAAATAGATCAAGGACACACAACAGACATCTCTATCCCAAAAGATTATGGACAGAGATCTCAGACTTTGATTTTCCTTCCAGAGGTCTCCCCACACCAGGCTTGGCTTCCATCTAGAAGCAGATTCAGAGTCCCTCCTTGGTCCAGACACATCCCCCGTCCCTCTTCAACCCCAGCCAGGAAGTTTCTTTGCTGCCCAACCAAATGGAAAAAGTTTTCAGAAATGCAGAGACCATGTAGAAAATCTAAGGAGGGTACATTTTGGTAGAATACTCCATAGCTTTAAGTAGTTATGGAAAAAACAATTGGAAAATCATGTGACTTGGCATAATGAAGTAAGCCACACTGCCCAAGTCAAAGAAGGCAAAGGCAAGGACTGGGAGAATGAAGAACTGCCCGCTGCAGGAGAAGATCAAGTTCGAGACCATCTCAGGAACCTGAAGGTGCAAAAGTCCATGGGACCTGATGAGATGCATCCACGGGTCCTGAGGGAACTGGTGGATGAAGTTGTTAAGCCACTATCCACCATATTTGAGAAGTTGTGGCAGTCTGGTGAAGTTCCCACTGACCGGAAAAGGGGAAACATAACCCCCATTTTTAAAAAGGGAAAAAAGGAAGACATGGGGAACTACACACCAGTTAGTCTCACCTCTGTGCCAAGATCATGGAGCAGATCCTCCTAGAAAATCTGCTAAGACACATGGAAAATAAGGAGGTGATCGGTGACAGCCAACATGGCTTCATTAAAGGCCAATTGTGTCTGACAAATTTGGTGGCCTTCTATGACAGGGTTACAGCATTGGTGGATAAGGGAAGAACAACTGACATCATCTACCTGGACTTGTGCAAAGCATTTGACACTGTCCTGCACGACATCCTTGTCTCTAAATTGGAGAGACATGGATTTGATGGATGGACCACTCGGTGGGTAAGAAATTGGCTGGATGGCCACATTTAAAGAGTTGTGGTCAACTGCTTGATGTCCAAATGGAGACCAGTGATGAGTGGAGTTCCTCAGAGGTCAGTACTCAGACAGAACAGCACCGTTCAACATCTTTGTTGACGACATAGGCAATGGGATTGAGTGCACCCTCAGTAAGTTTGCCGATAACACCAAGCTGTGTGGAGCAGCTGAAACACTGGAGGGGAAGGATGCCATCCAAAGGGACCTGGACAGGCGTCAGAGGTGGGCCTGTGCAAATATCATGAAGTTCAACAAGGCCAAGTGCAAGGTCCTGCACGTGGGTCAGGGCAATCCCAAGCACAAATACAGACTGGGCGGAGAACAGATTGAGAGCAGCCCTGAGAAGGACTTGGGGGTGTTGGTTGATGAGAAGCTCAACATGAGCTGGCGATGTGCACTTACAGCCCAGAAAGCCAACTGTATCCTGGGCTGCATCAAAAGAAGCGTGGCCAGCAGGGCGAGGGAGGTGATTCTCCCCCTCTACTCCGCTCTGGTGCGATCCCACCTGGAGTACTGCATCCAGCTTCAGAGTCCTCAGCACAAGAACGACATGGACCTGTTGGAGCAGGTCCAGAGCAGGGGCATGAAGATGACCAGAGGGCTAGAGCGCCTCTCCTATGAGGACAGGCTAAGAGAATTGGGGTTGTTCAGCCTGGAGAAGAAAAGGTTTCAGGGGCAGATTTAGATTAGATATTGGGAAGAAGTTCTTTACTGTAAGGGTGGTGAGGCACTGGAACAGGTTGCCCAGAGAAGCTGTGGATGCCCCATCCCTGGAAGTGTTCAAGGCCAGGTTGGATTGGGCTTTGAGCAACCTGGTCTAGTGGGAGGTGTCCCTGTCCATGGCAGGGGGTTGGAACTAGATGATCTTTAAGGTCCCTTCCATCCCAAACCATTCTATGATTCTGCAAGATTGCAAGACTTCTAGACAGAGAATAACTTCTGCTTTTTTCAAGCTATGATGGCCTGCCTAGCATAAGAGGAATCTTCAGATCCTACTGAAAGTTGGTAGGTATTACACAAGTCATACTGATCCACTTGACGTGAAGTAGATTAATTTCTATGTAATAAAGCCTGACATCACCCAAGTAGCCTTCATGCATATGCTACATATGCAGGTTGTTTAAAATACATTACCTACAGGTGACTCTAGATTCATGCATCTGGACAGACACAGCAGCAACAGAAAAATGATAAAAAGGAGGAGTTGGTCCTCCTGATTCCATACAAGATAGAGTTAACTGAGTTAAGTACTAACCAAAACATTTTTTCCTCAATTAGCCCCAGTAAAGGGACCAAACACAGAGAATGAACTACTTAACTGGTTTTCAGAGGAATGGCAGAGTCTGAAGAATGATTAAAGGATATATTGCACATTCTTACAGAAACAATACCTGCAAAAATTGTCAGGCTAGGGAGTGTGAACATTCATCATTAACACCTGAGTTTGATATTTCCGCAGTTCAGATGCTGATTTCCATACAGTTTTAACAAAATACTAAAACCAAGTTTTTTTGCCTTCTAAAACCTCACCTTATATCTAGGTTCTAATGCTCACCATTCATTTATAGCAAAAACACTTAATCTTTGTTAAAACAAAGAAAATTGTACTTTATGGTAGTACAGACAGTGACTGGAAAGGACTGTCCTAGATGTGACTCAGTCACACACATAAGCTGAGTTTTGCAATATCCACTCCTAAGATGTAGACAGTTTTGTTTCCTCACGCTCTGGTTCAGCTTTAGTTACTGACCTTTTCAATCTGTCCAGCTTCATGGGCAACATTTAGGAATCTTACTATTATGAGACATAGTAAAGAAAACCTGTTTAAACATCACTCTCCTGACATGCTTTTCTAAGCCTGCAGCTGAGAGAATACAAGAGAAGGAATGAACACTTGGTTTCTCCCCCCCAACTTCTTCATTTCAGTCTCTAGCTCTGAATGGCAATTTATATTTCAACAATCAATAGTTATACACTTGTCCAAGTCATTAAGTCTGATGGGTCTGGGGAAGAGAGGGAAAAGAGGGGACACTAGGAGACAACAGCAGAACCCCACTAATCTGAGCAAAGTCCAAGACTCCATTTGCATCAGTGTAAGCCTGTATTACAATACACTGTCTGCCAGTGCAAACGTTCTCTAGACGCAGGCACACCGAGGCCTCCGTCACTGTTCTGCCTCCCTCCCCGTAAAAATCGGGATCCTGGCAAAAGACATGAGTGGCAACTGATGCACATAGTAGTAATAAGAAACATTGCTTTTGCTGCTGCTACCACCACAAAAGAGTAGGCAGCAGGTGATATTTTGCTAGCACATCATTAAATTCCATAAAAATGGGGTTCTACTAGACAAAGAGGCTTAAAATATAATCTGAGGCAGAAAGGCAAGCATAATATTTCAGGACCCAAAACACAAACGCAGTCTGAAGTCTTAGTTTTTGTTAGGTTGCCCTCCCTGGCATTGGGACTTACATCCAACTGTTCAAGTCCCAACTTCAGTGAAACTCTTCACAGGAATATGAGCATCAAAAGTACCCTGACTGATAAGCACCATTCCCCACCTACTTGTTTTGACCACCAGCTTGTAAGACATCTCTCCCCACTTACCCGTACAACTAGCATGATGCCCCAATCAATACCAATCACAGTACTTTCACAGAATGAAAAAGCAAAATGCTTTTTTTAAACACTTTTTTTTTTAAAATGCTCTGAAGTGAGAGGCAGTACTGGTTCCTTGTGGCACGAAGCTGTCCTATAACAGCACATGGCTCCCCAGACAGATATTGTCTTCTGAAACACCTGCATATATTAAGAGATTTGACTTACTGTCTTTGTTTATCGTCATCAGGAGTCTTTTGGTTCTTCTTGACAAACCACCAAAAACCATATGGAGCAGTATAATCACTACTGGTGTGGGAGTGACACTCTGGCATAATAAATCTAAAGTGTAGGTGTGTGTGACTTTTTCCCCTAACCCTACAAATAAACAGACCAAGCAATCCATGCAAGGCCACACAGCCACATTCCCTGTGTTTTTAGTATAAACAGTTATGTTTCCTAATGTAGGAGGCATCTGTTACCAGTCTAGAAATCTGCTACATCAGTATTTCATTTAATTTACATCACAGGCTACACAACTATGGTTAGGCAATACTACAAAACACTTGGAAGATTAAAGTAGTATGTGGGCAGCACAGACTAGTAACTTTCTCTACTGTGTTTCAGACAAAGCAAGTCACATTATGTCAGCTGACAGTTATCGCCTACTCATGACAACAGGAATTTCTAAAAAATAAATACAGAGCACTGCTGCTTTGGTAGAATATATAATTTCATCTTGGTGCTTACAGCTTTAGTGAGGGTAAAAAAAAAAAGTAGTTGTTCATCAAGAAGCTACTGCCATTTCCAAAGCACTCCTACACCCACGGATTCCACTCTTACCTTCAAAATGCTACAGCAGTGGTATTCAGTCTCTAGATTTTAACACTCATAAAACAGAAGCTGTGGTATAATAAAACAATCTAATTTGGATATGCAGGGAAATCCTCACAGATAACATGTTAAATCTAGAACTGGAACACTAATGCACGTCTCTATATCTAGGTTACAAATTGTCTTCTCAGGAGATGTTAACTTTACAAGGCAGACCTAAGGCACACTGAAGTTCCAGGTTCGGCCAGTACTGCCACCATATGTAGTTCTGATCCCCTTCCCTGCCCCCTCCTAAAATCCACAACCATTAATCACCCTACTCAGTGGAACAATCATACAGCAAATCACGCAGCAAATCTTCAGATCAATCCTGTGACCTTGTACCATGCACCAAGAAGAAAACAGTTTTAAGCCTTCCAATTTACCTCCCCAGAGCTCATACAAATGCAAGTGTGGGTGCAGTCAGGAGGTGGCAGAAGAACAAGGATGGGAGGCCAGCAGCAGCGCTAGCTTCTGAGAGTGCGCATGGAAATGCAGCACTCCTGCAACGCCAGCCTACATCAGCACCACAGGCTACACCACACTTGAAGCTAACTCACTGAAATGGATTAAGCTGGGGGAACAGTGGCAAAACCGAGGGAAGAGAAAACAAAGAAAAAAAAAATTGTTTTGTAAGCCGTTGGCTGCTCCCCCCGTCATTGACCAATACAAAGCATGAAGTCTATATGAAGCTGGTGAAGCAAATCAACAAGGTCAAAAGAAGAATGCACCGAGGAGCAAGAAGAATTTTTGAAACACAGCAAGAGATGTACTTTAGCCTATCTTTTGTTTTTATGACTACTTAATTTCATTACTCCATCAACACCAAATCTATATCAAAAAGCATCAGTTCATTCATTCAAAACATGGTGCCATTAAAAATAATTGTCATATTCTTTGGAGGTGTTCAATCAACACTGGGCTTTTTTTGTAATGGTGAAAGAAAGACTTATCCCTGACCAGGGAGAGTTCAGAGATTTTTCTTAGGACATTCTGAAAATGGAGCAACTAAGAGGCACCTACAGATTGTTCTTTCCACATCCCAGAAAGAAACTGACCACCGAGGGAGCCTTAATGTCTAGTGCAATATCTGAGTGCTGGGCATCAAATCTTCACATGTAAGGACTGAGCTGGTACAACACAAAGGTGGGAAAGACTGACAAGATTTGGAGCTCTTACAGGCTACTGTTCCTGGAAACAGAGACAGTAGCCCTGCGGATGATTCAGAAACTCCCTGTAAGTATGTGTCATCTTTATTTTTGTAATTTTGTCTCCAAGGAACTCTGACTGGGGCCTCACAAAGAAAATACAAGCTTCTCTTAAGGAATATGAGTATTTATGTCTGCTGCAGTCCAGAAGAGCAGAGAAATACTTGCTCATTCTTAGAGAAAACCTGAGGATTATTCAACAAAAGGGTATTTTTAACCTGAATGACTCATGATGCAAGACAGATATTGCTAACAGGTAATCCCTGTTTTACTAGAAAAATAATGGCAGATAACAGACCTCTGAACTCAATGGAAAACATGACCCAAGCCAGACAGATTTCTTAAGATATCTTTTGGGGTTCTTACTTTTGTAGTGTGCTGAAGACTCAAAGTCCTCAAAGTATTTGAAGAATATTTCAAGCACAACTTGCTCCAGTGCAAACTCTACAAAACAATCCCTCAGAGCAGATCCAATCCCCTATACATGGGAAGAGTTTCAGGCTTCGGTGGCCAGGCTTTATGCACTACAGCACAAATTGCAACTTACCAAAACTTGTAAGGAACACACACCCAGAACAAGGAAGCAGCGATGCAGAAGAGCTCCACTCAAGCTCTATAGACAACTCACACTAAAGTTATGCATGTGCTTTTTGGCCAAGCCACTACTTTTATGTGGATGAGTTGCACCTGAAATACTATGTAACAGTACTTTGAACTTAAACTAACATTCAGAATGAAGGCACCTTAAATTCTGAAAAATAATCTACATGGGCATCAAGAAGCATCATCTTTTAACCTTCTGAACTGCCCACTTGACTAACATCACCAATACTTTGGCATAAAAGCTCTACACTGCACAACTGTAATTCAAGGAGCTATTCAAGCCATCATTCATGCGATATTTTCAGCTCCACTTGATTCCTTGAACTAACAGAAATACACTGAAGGAAGATTTGAAAAGATGAGCAGAATTAGGGACCACTCCCACAGCAATCAAAAAGCTGTGACAAAGGACAATAGCAGTTGTAACAATTCCACTTTTCACTGTTCTTCACACAGAAGCTACCAAAAGCTAAAGGTGGCTGGCCTTGCTTTCACATTAAAGTCTTTATTCCTACTTAGCTATAAAAGCTACTAGTAATGCTACAAAAACAAAAAAAACCCAAACCACACCACCACCAAAACAAAAGCAGCTCCAAAACCTCCCTGTTTTCATTTATACAAACTGGTCAGAATGAAAACAAATTACACTGCAGAATGCAAGTATTCACATGTAAATTCAAACTGCAAATATTTTTAGTTATTGACACAGAGAGGTACAACTCTACTCAACTATCCACTGAATTTTACTAGGTTTATGCTACTTCTGCTTCACTGACCTCAGGTTCACTGAGGTAACAAGGGAATGGATAGAGACTTTCTGCTCCAACACACAGCAGGGCTTGACAAAGACACCAGCTAAAAGGCATGGATATCTTACCTAGTTCAAGGGAAATACGCTCAGAATAGCTCACTGCAAATAAAAATGTATGCTCCATATTCTGACTTAGAGGAAGAGACAGCACAGGAAACAGAAAGAAAAGGAAATGTCACAAGTAAACTGAGTCTAAATTCCAGCAATTTTCCAAACACATGCAGAAGAATGAAAGACCCTATAAGAGAGAAGAATCTTTTTGTAACCTGTCAGGCTCTTTATTAATATTGTAACAATTGCAGGCAACATCAGAAGCACAGGATGTAGGGTCTTCACTGACCTTATCCCCAAAAGCACTATGGGATAACCCATGCTCATGCAAGTTAAAACTCGGACAGATTACGCGAGCGTAATGAAACCAACGCCAGACATTGTCACTACAGTTCAATGGATGACTCATTTAACATCTTGGGAAGGTTTGGAAAAATTTCCTGTCTGTGAAAATTTTCTTTAACAAAGCATTGACCAGTTTCACCTGAATAGGAGCTTACCTGTGTTTAACTTATAATAAATAAGTAACGAACCACAAGCTATGTCTTCCTTTCACGTCACAGAAAGTTCAGGTATTGTGAAACACGTAGAAGTGTGCCAGTCATTCTCACCAGGAGTTTATTCACTCCAGGGAGCAAAGCCTGTTAGAACAAGTAGCCAGAATAATCTCAGCTGATCAAAACTCCTCAGCTGCTTTCTACTACCTCTCACAAGAGCAGATACATACCCACTCCCTGTAACATCAAGAGTAACAAGGCAAAACTCAAGGTCTCAAATTAAAGCAAGCATGTAATTTGACTTTTTTTTCCCCTTCCAACAGAAAGCTTTGGAACCCTTACAAAGTAAATATTTTGAGGAGCCAGAACTTCCAGTTAGGGGAATAACTTTATTTCTATTTAGTGTTCGGGGAATAATTTTATTTCTATTTAGTGATCCAACAGTAACAAAACCTATTCTATACATGTTGTCTGCTCCCTCCAATACCTCCACACAGACCAAAATGTTTCAACAACAAAATGGGTCCTCCATTTGATATACTACTTTATACCACAAAAATAAGTCACAACTTAGAGGAGAAAAGACAGGAAGCCACCAGCTTTCTTTGCTGACAAATCCACTCTTTCTTCAGAGAACAACCTAAACTTTTAGACATACTGTGGCTTTCCTCTACTTCCAGGAATGCCACTTGTTCAAGTCTCCAGTTACATTTCTGTCAAAGAGGATATCCCTTCATTTTGTTTTGGGGTTTTTTTTCCCCCTTCTTTTCACTAGAGAAAAAAAAAGAGGAGACTGATTATAGTAATATACACTAAAGAAATGACGAGCATATAATTTGTTTTGGTCTGTTTTGGGTTTGTTTGGGGTTTTTTTTCCCCCTTAAAAACATTCCCTGCTTTGGGTATAACATGCAGTCTATCCATATCCACAGCATATTTCTTAGCCTTTACACTGAATGTTCCTATATATGTATTTATACCATACATAAATATGTTATGTATAATAAAATATATATTTTTAAAATTTAAACCTGATCAAGGTATCTCTAAGTTAAAAAAAAATCCATCATTGACATCTGTTCTCTGGCAATGAGCATGCTAAGAAATGAATGCTTGTATCTGTACAATACTAGTTACATTCATCACTTGCTCTGGTTAAACGATGCTGTGTCCATGTCATGGAGACATGATGTAGAGCTGAATCCATTGCAAACTCAATTCTTTCTCCCCTCCCACCCAAAGGAACAGGACCCCTGCTTTCAAACACCAGAGGAACACTCATTCCACGTGAGGCACCCTCCCAGCACCACAGGATGCTACTTACTGGGGGGATGGGGTGCCAATGTGTTTTGGGTTTGGGGATGATGCTTTCAAAGCTTGCTTTCTTTTGCTGCCCTCCAACTCATGCATCAATTGCATTCACAACACACCCAGGACAACCTTATTTTACGTGCTGACCAGGACAATCACCAGCTCACAGATCACAAGAGAAAACAGCTCTTTATGGCCACATAGGCAGCCTAACAACCATCTAATTATTTTCCCTACCAACTGACCTTCTGGTAAAGAAATGCACTTGTGCAACTTTCAAAAACCAACTAGCAGGTAAACTTCTAACACAACACTGGAAAACATTAGAGATGCGACAAAATGGCGTTCACCAAATACCTCGTGATCCTAACCACTGCCAGCTCTTCACAAACTAGATGTCTCAGCCCAAAGACACAGAAATAAGCTAATGCTTCAGGAAACGTAGCAGGTAGGTTTGCGGAGCACCCTGCACATGCTACCGCAACACAAGAAAAAAAGACTACAAGAGACAGAGACCAAAGCTGCTCCAGGCCGCCAAGCCCACGCTTGAACAGCTCCAGCCCTTCCCCCAAAGCCAGTGTTCAGGCAGGTCGTGAGAAACCCTGACTGTCTCACTGGAAGACTCTGCATTAGCCCCAGGGGAAGGAGGAAAAACAGGCTTTCCACCTCTCAGGAGTATGCCAAGAACAACACGGTGTCACTAAGAGATCAGGCTGTGAAGTGACACCTTCCAATGCGGATGTCAGTCTCTACAACAGCTAACAGCAAATGCACCAGCAGAAATTAGAAGGTGCAGAGGTTACACACAAACACTTCCTAATCTGTGCTTTTAATAAAAGGAAAAAACAAATACCTCCAGAGAAAAAACAATATGAGAACACAGGAAACTGCCATCTTAACAGGCCAACAGCATAACTGGTTACACAAGCAGCACAGCTCAGACTGAAAAAAAAAAAAAAAGAAAAAAAAAAGAGCTTAACACCACCTTCCCTTCTCACTTGTCCCAGCTGGACAAGGTCTTTCAGTTGAACTCCCTTCTGCTGCGCAGACAACTGCTATGACCACTTCATTAAAATACCCTTTGCAACCCTCAGCGCACTGTATGCTTTGCCAAGAAAGCCACCTTGTTGACAAGTGGCTAAATCAAAATCTCGCTAATTGCCCATCTATTAGTTTCAAGTCAGACGACTTTCTAGATGAACCTTCCTCCTCCACAGGCTTGCCATGCAGACAGACTGAAGTAACTGAATACTCAGGGCAGGGTAGAAAGCTTTGCTGTTTTGTCCCCTTTATTACATTTAGCTATACCACTGCATTCATATTCCACACAACATTAAGTACTTCCCAGAGCACCATTTAATAACAAATTGTTGAGGGAAAAGAAATGTGCATCAAGAGAATCAGCTCCTGTCACATAGTGACCAAAGTCTAACATCTACGGTGTCTTCCTTCAGATGCAAGTTACTTGAGGCTATTCCCCTCGTTATCTATTCCAGGAGTTTCTAAATGTCAATGTACATGTTTCAGCACTGATTTTATACCCTGAAGCAAGAGTAGACAGCTCTCACCAAGCAGAACAAATCACACTCTTTTTGAAATATTAAAATTCACAGCATTCAGCTGCCTCTGAACACTCCGCTTCATTCTGTTCCCTGTAGCTGCCACTGCAGCAACTGGAAGCTGCTTTCTTACCTCCGCATCCATCAGTTTAGAGAAAACACCATTCCAGAGAGACTCAAGTATCAATTATTTAGTCTTTGAGCAGGAAACAAAAGCTTTTAAAACAAGAAAAAAAGGTTTCTGGAAAGGGCTGTTGGGCCACATGAACAAGTTTGGTTTCGTACACTAGCAACCTGCCTGAAACAGAATGAAAAAGCCAAAATAAAACAACTCATAAAAAAAAAAGCCAAAAGCTTATATACACACACAAGCTCAGCAAGTGCCCGAGTCTATTAGTGCCAAAGGTAGAGCCCCAACTACATCAAGGGGCTTCAGCACAGGTCTTCACATGGAAGACCTTTATCAATTTCTTATAAATGCCTGCTCTCCAGGCTGGGAATGTAAAACAGAAAAGCTCCTTTGTAATACCAGGACAACATTCAACAACACCTACTGCAAAGATCAAGGGGAAGAAGAGCCGTACGTTCATTACGCCCTTGCTTTTCACATTCAGGTTCAGATTAATTATGAAGACAGCCCTACGATTTTCAGCTTTTGCACAGACTTCTAAAGACAAGGACACAAAGAGCTCTTAGAAGAAACACATGTAAGCAGGCACTATGGATAAGAACAGAAATTAATTCACTTACACATATCATGTATGAGCTTTACTACAAGGAAAGGGACAAAACACCATTGCTTTGCTCCCAAAAAGGAAGAGAGACAGGAAACACTGAAGCAAAACAAGTGCTGTTTCCCCCTTCAAAATGGGGGCTGAGGCACGCTTTGAACCAGAAAGGAAAATAAACTTACTTTTAAACCCTGCTAAGGGCCCTGGGTTTGGATACAGTTTCTCTTGTGGTCAGCATATTTTATTTTCATTTGCTAAAAGTTTTTTGCATAAGTGATAACAGAATTCAAGCGTGAATAATCAAGCAGAATGATACTCCTTTCTCAAAGGGCTTCAATTCCAAGATTCATGTCAGATTGCTAAAGAAGGTAAGCAAAAGCCTGGCCATTCAAGTCAGTGGTTTCAACTGCAATCCTTTATCCTGTCAATATTTGAGGATCACCATTTTCTGCCTGTTAAATCCTTAACTGTAATTCTCACCTGTTACATGCCTAAAATAGAAGAATTTACCCAGCAATCACTTTTCAGCTCGCTGACCATACTGAAAACAAGTTTTGTTCAGTCATTCAGAATAAAGAGAAGCTATTTTACAATGCAAAAAATTCAAACACAAGATGTTCAACTATATTCAAGTAATGAAATTGTGGCTGTGTTCAAAACTAAGTCATCTGAACCTAGATGCTCCAGTTTTTTCCACCTCTTCTTTCTGATTGCTAGATTCAAAAGAGATCTCAGCCTTTTTGCAGGGACTCAAACCGTCAAACTTTAAAACCCACACATGTTTGACCTTGATGACCTGTACTCTGATCATCTCCGACACTGTTCTTAACCTTTCTTTATCAGATGCTTTTAGCTAAGCATGAGCCTGTTCCTGCCCGAGCTGCGCTAAGTGCTGGAAGGCTGCATCGGTACCCTCACACAAGGTACCAACACTACAGCTCTAGAAGAGCGGTTGATTTTAGGACTGTGCAATACTAATGAGGAAGACACATGGCCGTCCTTTGGTCATACAATCAGAAGACACCTGGAAAAGGACCATTTCTTAATTTCCCCGAAGTAAAGAAAATTCTTGTTTGAGGGTTTGATTTACTTTATCCGAGGTACTTCAGCTTAAAGCAAGATGAGAACCATAGCACATTCATGGATTTTGTGAATTGCAGCCTGTTAGCCTTGGAAATGCACCACTGATGCCAAAGTACCAAAGTCTGTTCTACCAGAAACAGGAAGTTTTGACCCAGGAAGACAGAGTGCAAAGCAGCATGGCAGAAAAAGCCCACAAGTAAAAACATTCTTAATTCACAAGTGATTGAGACGTAAATGTCTCCTTTGTCTGGTGTCCGAAACCCACGTATTTTACCATACCCCACCCAAGTGGAATTTTTTTTTTTTTGTAAAAGCAGAAAACAACATAAAGGGAGGATCTGTAGAGCTATTGTAAAAACTGTTCCTATGAACTCTGCTTCCCCTCACACACACCTCAATGAGATTTCTAATCTAACACAGTGAGATTAGAACAAGAGTTTCATTTATTCACGCTCAGCAGTGCTCAAACTGTGCCACACCTAATACACAATGGGAAACTTGATAGAAGACCATGCAAATTAATTGTAGGAGTTTGTCAGCAGAAAATTTTTTTCTTTCTCTTCTGCCACCTCCACCCCCCCAGAGGGGCAGGGAGGAGAGGAAAGAGGCTTTAAACAGAAAAACAGCAGAAGACTAATTATTCTACAATGCAGTAAATGTCAGGTAAAGCCTATGCCCAGAAACAAGAATAAGAGTAAGACTCAATTAACACTCAAGTGAAGTTTCTGGGGACTAAATAATGCTTAGACACAAAGGAAGCTAGCTAACTGGATCAACTTACACTAAATAAAAATCATACGGAGCACACGCTAGACAAAGAAGACTAACTTTCAATGATTGTGACGTAGTTCTAGACCTCACCTTTAGCAAGTCCATCTATGAATGAGATCAATAAAAATAAAGCAAAATGCCAACCACATAACTTACTTGCATGTTGTTTTTCAACACTATTATAAATACATTTCCAAACTTTTGGGAAGCTATTTCTAAAAACTACTGTTTCAGTGGCACTGTAATTCTGAATATGAAAAATCTTCTAAAGACAGGCTACATCATGACGGTCTTCCCTCCCCACCCTGCAAGAACAGAACTTAAAGAACATTCATCACACCCTAGAAGTACCTTCTTCTAGTGTCATTAGCCAGAGGATAAAGAACCCCGTTCCAACAACACAGATGTACTGGATTTGTTTAAAACAAACAACCAAAAAACCCAAAAGCAGCAAAGTATTTTCCCCCACAGCTCATTCCTACTGTACACCAATGACTAGAACTGAATTCCCACCTGATCCCTTCTCTCCCTACACAATCCTCTGTCAAGCAGATAGGGGTAGCATCTCAACCATTCACACCCAACCATTTAAAGTTTCACACATTTATTGCAAGTATAAAGTGGCTCAGGAAGTCATACGACCACGTGAGTACCGGCCTAACTTATTGATGGAAATAGCCAGAAAGCTATCCCACTGAGCATTCATGAACAAGATATAGCCTGTACTTCTATTCTCTCAGAGCCCATTTCCTTCCATTTTATCCAGAGCTCTACCGTCACAGGCTTTATATTCCTATTAAAAAAAAAAAAAAGAGAGAACTGGAAAAACCTTATCCTGCCAGTTATCTTAAAATATCTTCCCTCCACCACCAGCTTTGCAGACCTACTAAGGAAGAGAAAACACAAGCATCTTATTTTTACAGCAGGAGTTTTTTATTCAGAAAGGCTCAATACTACACCACCACACTGAGTACCTAAGGTGAAGTCAGACATATGCTTAACAACCTCATGCAGATACTCTGAAAGTGAAAAATTGTTGTTTGTTCTACACAGAAAAAAAAGCCAGTATAGAAGTTAGGCAGGTATAACACCACAGGTCCTGCAAAATATCAAGCCTTTTCTAGCTTAGCTTAAACTCTCCCGAGAAATGAACAAGGGCCATTCCTTCCTTAAAAAAAAAAAAGTTTACAAAGCGGGAAAAAAAACCACTTTCCCCACATAAACTGTGCACAATACATTTTACTTGGAACTCTCGTCATAGAGTCTGTATGCCGCAGCTTCTCGGCAGCGCTGTGTAGCGGTCACAGACCAGAAATAAAACATCCACCTGAAACTACAAAGACAACCCGGCAGAAGGCAAATGACCGAACGGTGACGCGTTGATTACCCAAACGTCCATCCTGGGACCCCACGGGAGCCCGAACGGGCCCGGACGCTGACGCCAGGCACTCAACGGCCAGCCCTGTTTCGGCGGGAAGCTGGAGGGGTGTCAGAGAGCTCCCTCGCTAGCACGGGCTACAAGTGATTAAAGTAAAAATAAAACAAACACACAAACAAACAAAAAGTTACAGGCCTCAATGCTCGCACACCCGGAGCGGCCACCTCTGCCAAAAGCAGCAGCGGCGGGACTGAGGGCAGGGGCTGGCGGCAGCCGGTGCAACGGCGGAGCAAGGGGCAGGCGAACGCCGCCCTGCGGCTGCAACGCCCCGAAAGGCCTTTTTACTAAAATTAAAAAAAAAAAATAATAAAAAAAATATTTTTCTCCCTTGTGGCACCTCACCCAACGAAACAACTTCGCGTGAACTCCCAGAGGAAGCCTCGCCCGGCCTCCCCGGCTTCCTTTAATGTGTAAGGACAATGGCAGCGGCCCCGCGATTTTGGGAAACGTACAAAGCCCGAGGGCTGCTGCCCGCCCCGAGGGAGGGCGGCCGGGCAGCGCTCGCTCCCCACCCGGTTCAATGGCTGCCAGCCCCCGGGGGATGTTGCAGGGGAGAGCCGTGCTCCGGGGGAGGCGGGTCAAAATGCCGGTGCTTAAAGAGGGGGGGGCGGGGGGGGGAATAGGGGCATTCCGTACGGTGGGGACCCCCGAGGCAGACGGCTGAGAGGGACGCCCGGGCCGGCGGGTCGGGCAGGGACTCACCGGGGGCAGCAGCCTGCTCGCCAAGTTTCGCCAAGTTGGGAGGAGGGCGAGGCGGGGCGGCGGTCGGCGTACTCGGGAGTCCCTCAGCTAGTCCATGGGCACCGCACGGTGTGGCGTGGCGGCGCTCCCGGACCTCCCCCGCCTCGGCACGGCCGGCCACCAAGCGGCAGGGTTCCCTCTCCGCCGAGCCGAGCCGCCCCACCGCTGCCGCGCTGCTGCTGGGGGCCGAGGCACCGCGGAAATGCTCGCCCGCCCCTCCGGCCACGCCCGCTCCCCACACGCAGCCGTGCTCCACACAAAGGGGACGCGCAGGAGGCCCGGCTCTTCTTCCGGATCCTCGGGCTCCCGCGGGCCTCCGGACGGCTCCGCTTGTTGTCACCCTCAAAAGCGTGTCCCCCCAAGCTGGCGGGGGAGCCCTCGGCGCCCCTCCAGGACCCCTGAGGCCGGGCGGAGGCTGCGAGCGCCGGCGGGGCCCCTGCCCCGCCCCAGCGGCGGGAACGGCCGCCCCTCACGGTCCCGCCGCCCCTTCCCCGCGGGGCTGCCTCCCGCAGCTCCCTTCTGCGGCTCAGCTGGAGGACGCCCGTGGCCGCTCCCGAAGGCTCTCGGCTTTCTTTTTTTAATTATTATTATTATTATTTTAGACTAGTTTTCTGAGCGAGATGGCGGCGTCTCCCGCCCCGCGGAAGAGGCTCGGGAAGGCGGGCTGCCCCGCGCCCCGCCCCGGGCTGAGGGAAGCTCGGCTGCGGCCGCACAGCCCGCCCTGTCCCCGCCGCGTCCTTTCCCCCCTCGGGGGCTTTCGGGGCGAGAACCAGCGTGCCAGGGGCAGCGCTTTCGGGGTAATATCGAAGGCACAATCGAGCTTTACCTGGAAGGCCAGAAGGCGAAGGAAAAAAAAAATAATAAAACGACCCTAAAGAGTATTTTGAGCCTTAAGGCGTCCCCCACAGGGCTTTTAAATCTCTCTTCCGAGGCGCTGGGAAGATAGGCGGGAGGGGAAGGAAGGGGTGAGTCGTGGTTTTTAAAGCCATGTGGTGAGGAAGCCATAGCTCCCACCTGAGGTAGTCGCCGCCGGGCAGGTGAGGAACCGCCCGCCCCTTCCCGCCCCCAGGCCCGGCCGCAGGGCCGCCCCCGGGCACCGCTGCCGCCTGCAGGGTACCGCCGCTTCTCCGGCCGCGGCCAGGCTCTGCCTCTCGACCTCCCCGTCCTCCCAAGTCACGGGAGAAGGGTGATGCTGTCTCCCTCGGGTGTAGATGGAGAGCTTTCCACGCGGGTGTCGGGAAGCAGGCTGGGGTACGTGCTGAGTAACAGCCGTAACGCCAAGGGCACGGACAGCAAACCAAAGCTGTCCTCAGCAGTAGTTCTTTGTACCCCAGTGTCTAGCTTAGCTCCTAACTTCCATGCACTGCTCCTGTGCCCTTCTTTTCCATGCCTTATGATCTCTTCTGACACAGGGGAACTCTTCTGTCACCTTCATTCACTTCCTCATATATAGAGGAAAACTGTTTTCTTCACTAACTATGAGAATCCATTTGTGTGCAGGAAGGCAAGGCTGAGGGAAGCAGTTCAACACCAGAGGCATTACTGCAGGCCTTCTCTTGTTCTCGACACTTCCTTCACCTGCTCCAGGGCTTGGACTTTGGGGGCTTCCCTGCTCCCCCGAGGTCAGGAACAAGCGCTGCTCACAAAGAAGGCAGCGATCCCACCAAGTGCTTGGCTAAAGGATGAAAGGAATGGTTGAGCAATTAAATGGGATGAGCTTAGTGCATCTCTTGTGTGGTAATTCTCCGCTAGGTCAAGGCTGACAACCAAAACCACGCTAGAATTAATACGGCATAAATGCACAGTTCCCCTCACCTGCACCCATCTGAAATCAGAGAAAGCAGATAGACGCCAGTGTGTCACCCATCTGCTGGTCGTGTTATCAAGATTCCTTCTTGTCCCCTACAAGTATAAAAATAAATGTTTAAAAAAAAGGGGGAGGAGGGGGTTTGCAGGCCTTCCCAAGGGTTTCGAGGCTTCTTATAAACCAAAGTAAAATTGAATTGACTGGTAAAGCTGAAAGATGTTAGAAGAATAATCACCTGATTTTTAGGGAGGATCTAAGTGAGGAAGGGGGGCTAGGAAAGGTCATTGGATTATCAGGTGGTAAAAAGAACTAGAAGAGATCCTTTCTCCATCTCAGAAGCACTTAAGTCATCTTACAGAAGAGAGTCACGTCTCCAGAAAGTCCAGAGCCAAGGCAGAACGCTCCAGCATGCTGCTTCTGTAAGAGACGAGAAGATGGAGGGTGCAACAGTAACTGCTAAGATTGTGCAGGAGAAATGGGAAATTTCAGGGAAATTCAGCAGCTTTAGGATGTAAGGACTGTGGAATTAGGAAGGGCATTTGACAGTAAAATGAGGTTCTTGTGCAATTTAAAAGTCTTGTAAAATGGTTAGTGTTAGCAGTTCAGGGAGTAGTTGAATTGACTGTGTTCACTGTTAGCAGGGAGATAGTTCGAACAAACCTCTCTATGTCCCATTTATTTGCCTTTGACTTTATCTCTCTTCTGTGCACTTCACTGTGTTGCCAAGAAAATTAGGGTAAAAACCTCATCCATCACAGAAACATTAACTAAGTGCTAGGGCAAACTCGAAGACTTTTAAAAGACAGTGACTTCAGCAGTAAAAGGGTGCAATAACACTGCAGGAATGAAAATGGAAAATCTGATTTTTTTTTAGTGAACTTGTGCGGGCCGATGTTCATGTATGGTTTGTCAATGCTGTTTTCTCTGACCACTACAAAACATTTCTTGAAATTAATGAATGATCTATTATGAGGAGAGGCTAGTGGAAAATGGCATCACCAGAGCTATTCACCAATGCCACTGGATCTGCTCAGCATTATCATAACCATCAAACACAACTTTTCAGTGGAAAAAAAATCTATTTATACAGGGAGGTTTCTGGAAATCAGAGATAAAGTTGGCATTACCATGTGGTTTTGGTACTTATGATGTTGAGAGATACAGGTGTGTGGGTAAAAAAGCCCACAGAAGCTACTGAGAGACTTTAAACAACTTCAAATACTAAGTATACAAATACTATCAGTAGCTGGACCTAAAAGAGAAAGTAGAAGTATTTGAGATAAAACCTTTACAACGTTTTTGAGATCAATTAGAAGAATAAATTTGGATGGAACTATTCAGATACCAAATAAAATTAGAGTGGAATCACTTAGAATTCATTTGAACCAGCGATTCAACTTTATTCATTATAGGAGAGTCTGGAGCACCTCTCCTGTGAAGACAGGCTGAGAGAGTTGGGGTTGTTGTGGATGCCCCATCCCTGCAAGTGTTCAAGGCCAGGTTGGATGGGGCTTTGAGCAACCTGGTCTAGTGGGAGGTGTCCCTGCCCATGGCAGGGGGGTGGGAACTAGATGGTCTTCAAGGTCCCTTCCAACCTGAACCATTCTATGATTCTATGAGAATTTCTCCGCACTATTTTGTCCATCTCCCCAGCTCCCTCTGCTGTTACCGAGTGGCTATTGCACCTGGACATTGTGTCCAGTTTTGGGCTACCCAGTTCAAGAGGGACAGGGAACTGCTGGAGACAGTCCAGCGTAGGGCAACTAAGATGACTGAGGGATTGGAGCATCTCCCTTATGAGGAAAGGCTGAGAGAGCTGGGACTCTTTAGCCTGGAGAAGAGAAGGCTGAGGGGAGACCTTATTATGGCGTACAAGTATCTAAAGGGTGGGTTGAAGGAGGATGGAGCCAGACTCTTTTCAGTGGTTCCTAATGACAGGACGAGGGGCAATGGGCACAAGCTGGAACATAGGAGGTTCCGTTCAAATACATGGAAAAACTTCTTTACGGTGAGGGTGACAGAGCACTGGCACAGGCTGCCCAGGGAGGTTGTGGAGTCCCCTTCTCTGGAGATTTTCAAGACCCGCCTGGATGCAGTCCTGAGTAATGTGCTCTAGGCAACCCTGCTTTGGCAGGGGAGTTGGACTAGATGATCTCTAGAGGTCTCTTCCAACTCTGAAAATTCTGTGATTCCGTGATACCTGTCTACTCCGGCTCCACTAAATCAGCCTCTGTGGAACAAGGGAAGCCACTCACACACTAGCAGGATCTACAAGTAATAATACTAAAACATAAGACATTAGCAAGGATTACAGTGAGTCTGCTCATAATTTATTCCCTCCACACTCATTTAGAAATATCTATGTACCACAGACTGCATCATTCAATACAGCATATCCTTCCTTTAAGTTTCTTATTTTAAAAAGGAAAACGTTCCCGCAAGTAAACAGATGGCAGGAGTAAGATGTCTTTTCTAACAGCTTTCTGCTAGCCTAGTCGGAATCTGCAGTGGTCTGTCCCTGGCATCTTTGTTATGCAAATCTTTTACTGCAGAAAAAACCTCGGGTCTACTGCTGACCTTCATTTTGGCTGGGGTAGCAGTGACATCCAGCGGTTCAGAAAGAAAAAGAAATTTGCTCACTCCTTTCTTTCTACCACAGGGCATCACAGAAAACGCATCAGAAAATGGCAGGGATCCCTCGGCTTTCCCTTCTCTTTGTGGATATTTGCAAATGGCACCAACTGCAGGCAGTGTGACAGCCGTGGGAATGGATAACCCACCCAGGGAAACAAAAATGCAGAACAGGAAATAAACAGAAAACACCCTCTGAAGCAGACCATCTTCTAATGGCTTTAAAAGGACATGGCAGATAGGAATTGCACTTGATATTTTTAAAAGTTCAAGTAAAAAGCACCTTCCTATATTACACCTACCTCATTGACTTCACAGCATTTTCCTTCTTAAATCTTTTTTTCTTTTTAACCCTGTTTTTGTACTGAAAAAAAAAGACAAACAGGCTTGCAAACAAGGGAAAGTTGATTGAAGAGAAATTACTACAGGGGAGTTTTGTTTCTCAAGCCCAGAATAAACAAACTTATTAGAATTTCCAGTAACCAGCTGAGTGTTGAACTGTGATGTGATATTTCATATACTGAGAAGTGATTCAGATTTTGTGTACATGTTATGATAAAAGAAAGAAAAATCAAAACATTACATGTATATAAGGAACTGGGACAGCAGAGGTAGCTGTTGGTACAACAAAATCAACAACTATGATTAGTTTTTTTTCCTGTGAACATTCTACATTTAAAGAAGAAAACATTTTTTTTTAAACCACATAGTGAGACCTTGCAGTCTCCAGCATTAGAAATTCACTTACAACTCATTTGTTTCCCCTTTACTATTTTGCTGTCATTTTCATTTCTTCAAGACTGCCCATTTCCAATTCCTATTAACGGTTCCTAGCTCCTAGGCACCATGTATTTTCTGTCCTCTCCATTTGTATTTTGTCAACATGGAGTTCAGAAAGGATGAGTCAACTCTAAATAATCCCAAGGTTGGCTTAAAAAAAAAAAATCGGATTTCTCAATAATAATTCTTCAGAACATTTTCAAATACCATTTGGACCTTTTGTGGCTCCGAATTTTGACTTGATCTCTGAAATACAGGGTTAGAAAACTTTGAAATGCGGGTAAGCTTACGTAACTTCTGCATCAAGAAGTACACTGTCCCGCTAGCTGTTTATGGGAACTATTGCTGTTAACAGCAGGAAAACACACTCTCCCAGACCTAGGTCTGATGCAGTTACTGTATATATGCCTTTGCTGAAGATGACAGAGAACTTTCAGTCTACATGAGGATTTTAATAAACACCCTCAAAAGCACTTCGTGGGTCTTTCTAAAAAGTTTTCTACACTAACGAAACATTTCATCATGTTGTAGCATTAGTGATTGGTATGTTTAACAGCCATTACACTTTAGCTAAATGTTCTAAATGCTGGAGATGATGGCTTCTTGCTCCTATTTCCAAGATCACAAAACACAGCCCCTTCGGGTGGGCTAACAACAGGGCTGCAACCCCATGGCATCCTTGTCATCATCTAGGGCTTTCTGCAGTCTGACTGAAAGAACCGGCGGCCAGCTGTCAGCGTGGGTGGAATTCAATTGCACATACACAAATTTTAAGTAGACGGTCTCCAGATTTAGCAGGTTCTAAAGGCACTTCAGTTTATCTTAAATTTCTTGGAATTTATCTGGCTTCCATCCCATTCTCCAAGGACTGTTTATGCCTTTCACATTTCATGTCTACATGAAACGCATAAACAGCCCTTGGAACAAGGCCTGAAATCCAGGTCTAAGATCAGTACCTTTTTTGCCTGCTTCTTTGTGCAAAATCTGGCCTCTGCAAATAGCAAAGCTTTCTGGTTCCCACTGGAAAGAAGACTCAAAACTCTATAGGAGCCATGATCCAGAATTCTCTTCCTATTGTATGTAAGATCTTTGTTATTAGTAGCATTTAGCAACTGTAAGAAACAGTAGGTCACACCCATTCCTCTTAGCATCTCCTTTGTGTTTCCTACCACTTGCACTCCAAAGTAAAAATACGCCTACTGCAGACAAGTGGCCACTTACACAATGCTTTGAACTTTGCAGGTTTGTAGAGGAAGAGATTTAGGTGCCTTATGTCAGGGAAGAACTCATGATACAGATACTTCCTTTCAGTGGTGAAACCCAGGACAAAAAGCCCTCAGGCACAATTCTTTATTTCATGGAGCAAACTCTTGGCAGCTGGCTGGCTGCTCTGGATGCCATTCAGAGGAGCCCACCTCCAGTCAGTCATTTTATATCTTTGAGCACCCAACAGCTTTTTGACACCATCTTATGGGCAATACTTACCCAGGCAGCTCAGAACATGGATGGAGACAACATGTGGTTCTCTGCTCCTGTCCATGAATCCTAGGAGAGCCTTTATAGAGAAAGTCCGTATCACATAGTCAATTTGCTGTAGACTTTGCTGCTCTAGTCTCCAAACTCCTGTTCCTTTCTCCATCCCCCAAAACAGTCAAATGCAAATTTTGACATACATGAGTCCAATTTCCATTTAGTTTTCAAATGAAACATCTTGGTGAACATATGAATCACTCAAAATCCTCACTGCTAGTACTGTTTTGGGGAACTGGGAATTTAGTTTTGGGGAATTTAGGTTTCATACAGTCAGCATCATGTATGACCATTTTCTGCACACAGCGTAACACTACAGATGGATAGGCACTAGCACACCAAGCAAAAATAGGCATATTACCAAAGTTTCAGATGTGCAAAGTATCCCTGCCCTCAGCACCAACAACACACAAAGGTTTCATTAATTTTGTGTACAAGTTAATGAAAAAGCAAGAAGCGAAGGCATTTAATTTACATGAAGTTTTATTATCCTTCAACCTCAGCTGGTACTCCATTACTCCAGCCTTAGCGGAGTTTTGCTCCCGCAGGTAGACAGGATTTCAACCAACTGTCTCTGACTGAAAACATCTAGGCTAGGTCAGATTTTAGACCCAGCCTTTCATTAATACAGTCAGACACAAAGAGCAGTTGAAATCCTGACCACCTGAAAGGCTGCAAAGCAACAAAAAAAGATCCAGGAAGATTTTCATCTTTTTCTACGTTTGTATAGAGAATCTTTCCTCTGCGCTGATCACTAAATAGTTACGAAGCAATTAAACTGCACATTCAAGAAACAGATGCATTCTACATTTCAAGCTGTGATCAGAAACACGTGCAACTATTTTTCCACTTATGAAGCTTGTGGTTTTATCTTCTCAGCAGCTTCAAGGACAGACGGAAGGCTGACTTTGTCTCCAAATTCTTTCTCACGATGTTCCAGTAAAACACCCTAGTCAAAGACATAAAACAGAAATTCATGCGCTAGTCTCCCCATGGGAGTTCAACTGACCAGCAACTGAACAATTCCAAAAAAGAAACTTTTGGTCTCACAGGAAACATAAAAGCCTCCTACATGGCCTGCAGTACCTGTCTTCCTGCCCCAATCACATATACTCCTCCCAGGGTGAATCCTTCTCCTTCCAGGTTACCAGTATATCCACTTTTCCAAGCACGGAAGAAATTTTGCCAGACCCCAAAGCGGAAGAAGCCTGACATCATCATTTTTCGTCTGCGTGGACCATAGAAGCCTTTCTGCAGGGAAACAGAAAATATCTCAGCAAAAAAAAAGTGAAAAGGACTTTTCCTCCCAAATGAAATTTGGGAAACCAGCCAACCCTGTATTCAAGAAAGGGTGCAACACACAAAAGCTAACCAGGCAGAGCTAAAATGAAATTGCACCTGAACTAACCTCTTTAACGCACTCCCTCACCACTTACCACCACACAGACAACTAGTGGCACTGACACCATTCATGTGCTTTTTAAGGTGATCCACAGGTATTTAGGCCTCACGTACATACGCATCTTTATTGCTGACAACAAGATGCTTTGTGATAAACGTCTTTTTTCTTATTTTTGAAGCATGGCAATAAAAATGCTGGTAAAGAGATAACAGTGGTGGCAAGTCCTCAAACTTTATCAGCCATCTGTTTGGGTTTTGTTTGGTTGGTTTTTTTAAAATCAGCCTGATTATTTCAAACAGGCAGAGTGGGGAGGGAAAATAAAGGTATCGCCTAGTTGATTTTGAGCATTACGTATTCTTTTTCTTTCAGAAGCCAAATGATTTCTAAATGCATCTTCTGGGTTAAGGAGTAAGCAGGGCTGTTTTGTAGGACATGACACTGGTCTGTGCCAGTGTACCCAGACAAGCCATATCACTGCAATTTGGGCTGTACATCATTAATTAGTTATGTCTGTCACCTTCAGCCCTTGATTCACACATCATAAACACCAGCGAGTCACACAGCCAGTAGAAGAAAGGAATAAATATTAATAGGCCATATTGTTTACCTGTTAAAGGGGAGGGGAGGAATAATCCTGTAACAGCATGTTATCACTGCATAGCTACAGACCAGTTTGAAAGCTGAGCAGGATATGTATATATAGAAAAGCAAAGCCAATTAACTTCTTAAACTAGAATGCTACTAAATCCTTTTTCATTCAGATCACATTTTATCTATATTATTTATACAAGCTCTTCAAAGAGGACATTCATAAGCTTGTTTTTAAACAAAAGCAAAACACCGACTTCACTATACCTTTTCATCCAGAAAGATTTCTCCTTTGAAATAATGCTGAAAATCCTCCACTTCAGTCCCTATCTTCTCTTTCACAACAGCATAGAGAGGGACACCCAGCTTGGACAGCTGAGGTTCCAGAGAGGAGAGCTCAGAAGCCTCCTAAGAAAGGGAAAAAAAAGCTCAAACATTTCCGGCAGTAAATGGAGATTGGAAAGCCTCACCTTGAATTTCAAGAGCATCAGAAACATACATAAATTCTAGCCTGAGCTGCAAAACAGAAACAAACAGACCTGTAAATCAGACATTTAAGCTAGTTCTACTCCTAGGCAGGTCTTCTTTATATTTGCTGAAATTTTCTTCATTAAGCATGGAGGAAGAAGACTTTTTGCGCATTTACTGGATAAAATATTAAAATCCTGGATAAGACATAGTTTTAACTCAAAGCTGTAGATATACCTTGCCTGTGCCAGGGCTTCAACTATTTTAAGTGCTTACAGAACAGATAAAAGATAGTGCCTGCACATCACTTAACTTTCCCAGTGAAAATAATCAGGGAATTTCTTCATGCACCTTCAGCATCCCAGAAGCAATACTGCTTTTTCTAGTAAGAGTGTAAGACGTCGACACTCATCTGCCGGGGTTTTTGTTCTGCTGAAGGACTCTCAGCTCCTACAGTTTGTACAAAGGCCTCCAAGGTTCCAACATATCAGAGTGCAAACTGCAAATATGTTTCTTCTCATCTCCAATGGAGAAAGGTCATTCTTACTGGACAAAACTCCCACAAAGAACTCCACACTTTAAAAAATGGACAAAGTTTGCGTGAAGACCCTCAGCCACCTAACAGAAATGACTTAGCTTGCAGGATATCTAGGATTTACTGAGTATCAAGTAGCAGACAGATAGGGGTGAACAGACAGAAGACAAGACATTAGAGAAAGACATCAGTAGGTGAAAGGGTAAGGGCAGCTTTCCAGTTCACTACTCTCTGTCTTTTTCAGAGGAAATGATAAAGGATGAATCAGCACCACAAGCAAACACCGCATAGTGACTGTGAGAGTTAAAGGATCATACCTTACACTTGTTAGATCTTTCCCCTCTTTTCTGTTCTTAAAGATCTGGTAATTATTTTCTGTTTTCCCTCAACAAAATGCCTTATGATCTTCCTAGAGGGGGGTTAATAGCAACCCCCCAAAATAAACAAACAAAAAAAAATTGTGTAGTGACTTAACATGTCCAAGAACTGATGTTCCAGGCTAGTGCAGTGGGGTCTCCTGTAAGACCAGAAGTCACTGTTTCCGCAGAGACAGTGATACCATCAAACCTCAATTAGCCTTTTGAAGAAAGGCACTTCAGCAGTTTGGTGGGGTTTATTTTTGTCTCCTTGCTTAGCTTTTGGGAGGGGAGAGAGCAGGAATAATGTAAAAGTACAGTTAAGTTTTAAAAAGTGATTAGACTTTAAGCAGCATCTTGGGACTAGATCTGACTTGTTTTTCTTTACTGCTATTTAAAAATGATACAACTAGAGAAAGTAAAAAGTCTATTTTTATAGGCAAATGATCGTACATAACAGCCAAAAATAAGAATTAGAAAATTAAATTTCTCTGTCCTCAATTTTTCCCTGAAAGAAAAAAAAAACCCACAATTTTTTGAACTGGGCTCTTTATTTCTGCTTAGGAAGTTAGCATTAAAAAAAATACGCATTAATGAATTCCTGTCTGACTGTATGCGAAAGGCAAGAGTCAGGCACATAGCACGTTCTCCTCCTGCCTACACTACACCTGTTCAGAAGGCAAAGTACTTTACTCGTTAACCTTCCATGAATTCTACACATACTTAAGTAGTTACTACTGATGGTAGCAGATCCCTTAATTAAGTGGTTGCAATATTAATTGCTCTACGTTATAGAGTAGTGAGTAACAACATAATAGCTATTTTCCCCCATAGCTATGAGAAAAATAATGGCCAAGGTGCAAGTTATGGCTGTTCCCAGGCACATGGTACATTCAAATCTTATTTTAAGTGTATCCTCCCACCTCCACCCAAGGAGCCTAATGCCAACTTAAGGATCAGATTTTGTTTCCCAACCCACTTTGTTATGGAACAGTAATTCCTTGTCTTTAGACTCCTTACCTTCCTGCCTCACGTTCAGTATCCGTAACAGTGAGGGACTCCACTTTATGCATATCTCTTTTTTGCTGATGGGCTTTATCTGATGGCTTTCTGACAGTCCAGTCTTGGGCTGCTTTTGACCAAAGACTACCTGGCTCACAGAGATTTATTTTGGACATACGGAGTACAACTAGCTCATAAGACTCATTACCAATTGGATTTTTTGTAATCTCCCTGTCTAATTACCATGGGCTATGTCCCTGGTAGATTTAAAAATCATGTATCCATTGCATTCCAAAGGAAAATGCTCAGGACCTAGACTATACAAACCAGCTGCAAAGAAAACTAAGCACACTGTTAACTGGCGACCAGTTTGGGCTAGGAAACAAGACCTTTCAGATACTTCAGAGGCATTTGATGACTGTCCTATTCATGCCCTCCCTTTATTTAAAGGGACTCTACGCAAGTAGAGCTCAACTCTTCCGAATTAATCCCCAAGCCCAGCAAGTACCTCTCTGCACAAAAATCATCCAGGTCTTCGCACAGCCATGATCACTGCACCATTCTTCTTCCATAGCTCGCCTGCTTTGAATGTTCTTTGTTCTGTTTATACAGGAGAAACAGCATCAACAATAATATCAGCCATTCTTGTTTATAATGATCAATGCTTTAAGGACCAACACAAAGCATTGAAGAGAATTCCACGTTCAAATACAGATCTATCAGAAAAAAATTCTATATGCATAACAGAGTATTACTGCTTTATTGATTTGCAGAAGTGCATCATGTTTCATCCAGAAATATCAGGTTTGGTTGCTTTTCCTTCACCAGAATTATCTGCTGTCAAGGACACCCAACTACGCGTGATAACTAGGAAAGACTAAGAAAAACCCTTCCAGCCCTGGCCTTACAAAGGTTCTTATAAAAGCCAATTATCGAAGAATGTAGACTGAAACAGCCAGAATCTTACCTGATCCCAAAGTTTTTAGCTCTATCTCCTCTAAAAACTCCAACGTAGCCTTTTCTGGCTTGGACAAAAATAAGTCAGTGTTCGCAAGGACGATCCCTGTCACAGCTGCACCAATGGCTCCAAGACCAACAGACCACATGCCCATGGTGAAGATCCCAAAGTCAGGCAGGAAGGACATTTCTGTAAAGAGAAGGAAGAAAGCAGCTCTAACACTGGGCATTGATGACAAGACAAAGAGGAGCTGGATTAAAACAACTAAAAGCTCACGTGGACATTTTTGGTTTGGAGATGATCTGTATATTTAATAATGTACTGAACTGAGTTTTAGAAGATCTAGATTACATTCCAGTTCTCCAACTGACCCACATGAAGACTATTAACAATATATTCTTACATTTTCCCACTACCGGACTGACAAAAACATTCATGATTTAAGTGCTCAGACACAACGGGGAGAAAGATGATTAAAATGTATGTGTGTAATAAAGAGCCTCTATCTAACAAGATGACCTCTGTGTTAGCCAGTAACTTAAATTATTACAGGAAGATAGCAGTTGCTTTCAAAAAAGCATTTATAGATTAAATGGTTGTTTTTTTTCCCCTCACTAATCTATACTAAACAGTAAATTTTACAAATATACCGGAAAAGACTTAAAAAAACCCCCAACACTATATCTGGTTTACTGTAATTGGTAACCTTTCCTGTTCCTTACAGTTCCACACTAGAACCAAAGCAGGCACCAAGCCAAAATTAGAGCTTATCAGTCATGCCTGCGGACAGAAATATGTAGACTTGCAACCATTTTATTAGACACAGTGATCCAACATTACAAACATGTCCTGGACAGCACCTTCTATATGCTACCCAATTTCCACTCTTGCTAAAGCAGAAATGACATCAGGAACAAACAACTTAAACTCACACCCATCAGTTAGAACCGATAACATTGCAATGGAAGCCATTACATATGCCTGCTTGAGTCAAGGTACAAACACTGCTTGTTGTTACCAGTGACTCTAGTTCGGTGGCAATTTTATTTAACCACCATCCACCCACAACCCCCCCCCCAGCCCAATCTTGACCCTTGCACACGTTTCACAAGCCTGGAAAGGGCTGACAGCCGTTTCCAGCGAGGCAGTATCAGTAACGAGGATGCAGGAAAGCACGCTTAGCCCTGCCTCATGGACAAAATTCAAGATCCAGCTCTGAGCAATAACTGGTACAAGAGTCATTGGGGTTTTGGCCGCCTAAGAAGTCACTGTACACTTTACATCGTAACAGCTATGTGTTACAAAGGGCTGTAGATTTGCAGTCACCCAGCTTTGGTATTACACAATATGGAGAATGAAATTTTTTCAAGAGCCATCTGCAAAACCCTATTCCCTGATAGACTTTTTTGGTAAATATTGCCGTCTGTATATACTTTTGTACAGCAGAGTTTTTTTCCTCTCATAAATACAGGAAAATATTACTGTTTTGAACTGTGACTGGCAATAACGCAGAGAGACACATATTCTTTAACCCCACAGTTAGCTATTGCCAGAATTCAGAAAGTAAGAACTAGGAGTAGCTCCTCACTTTCGTGTCAGAGCCACGGTGCCCAGGGTTTTCTGGGAGAAAATCCCTTTCCATCCTTAAAACTAGCTCCATAATACTACTGACAAATACAAGCAACTGCCTACCTGCAGAAATAGCTAGAAAACATTTTGAAACAAAGATCGCTGTATTCTTTCAACAGCATACTTGGTTCCATGGAAGACAGTATCACAGTATCTAGAAACGAGTAATCCGTGATCCCGAGCGGGAAACAAGGCCAGTTTACACAAACAACACAGATAAGAGAACAGATTCACCACTTATTTCTAACCAAGGGAAACCTCCTTTGACAATATCTGCTTTCTCTACGTACTTTTTTCAAACATGAAGTCATACTGTAATGACAATTTTTTGATATCTGCCTTGACTCCTGTCAGAGACCACCCTGACCCCTGTCTTCGGAATTACCAAAATGTAACTCAAAATGTATTGCTGTAATGCAGCAATATCCTCGTGTTAAGACATAAAATCTCTGTGGCACACCCAAAAGGCTATAGCCCCGCTCCTTCCCAGCATCCGATTATCCACCTATTCTTTGCACTTAACTCTTCTCTGGCCAAGAACTGTTTTTCTCTCAATTCTTAGTTACAAGGAGGGGGAACCGAAGTATTAATCCCTTGTGCATGTCATTTGCGCACAAAAATGTTGCCAAATTTGTGGCAACTGATTAATGAGTAGTTCTCACATAGCTTTTTATTAGCATTATTATTATTATTGTTAGCATTATTAGCATCTCTAAAAGCCAGCTTCCACTCAGTTGTAGTTGACAGAGAGGAGATCATTAAGCCTAGTCAACACATCTCTTTAGTTTAATTGGGTTCTTTGGTCTTCACCCAGTGATAAAAAACCTATTCAGATAGGCGAATCTTTTGCAATTTAAATAAAAAGGGGAATGGAAGAAGCAGTTCTACATGGTGATACTGAAATTCCTCCCCTGCTAAGCAAACACCATAGTGAGACACTTTGAAAAAGACGTACGGGAAACAGCAGCCAGGATTATTAAGAGATTTTGCTAACAAGACAGGCTGAGCCCTGACAAAGCTATGTCATTGAACCCCAAGTGAAGAGACTAAACGGAAAACAGCTGAGCATTTGCAACTAGTGGCTTCATTTCTGTTAAGCTGCTGTTTACTTACGGAAATCTGAAGCTCAAAGTAACTTCACAACTCTCCACCCCACCTTAAAATACAAACGCTACTGCCCTGTGATCAAACTCTCCCAGTTTTTAAACATCAAATGGCAATCCACAATAAGAAGATACAACAAAGCATCCCGTAAGCCGTAATCCACGAGGAGAAGATACAACAGAGCATCCCGTAAGCCTTTAACATTTTGGTACGTGCACTCACCAGACCCCACGCAGCCTGCACGGGCATCAGCCACCACCAGGTCCCCCCGAATGCGAGCGCAGGCAGGAGGGAAGACAAACTGCGCGGCCACGGGCGGCGAGTGGGCAGGAGGAGGCAGGAGTCCAGCTCCGGAGCCTCTGCCTTGCGGCCAGGACCTGCCTCCCAGCGTCTTTGAGCAATAAGTGCCACAGTCACCCTGCGGCGGTTACGAAAGCACAGCTGTCCAATCCACGGCAAGATTGTTTTAAAGGTATCTTAATCNCACATAGTTACCCTCTTTATGGGGTGGGTGGGTACAGGGAACAGGAACTACAGACAGCTTTTCTGAAGCTGGGAACACAGCAGAACTTTAAGATCTGCATGCTACACTGCTTTTCTGTAGAACTATGCATTTTTACAAGTAATATTTTCCCTATGTTTCAGCCTATTCTACTTCTAAGCCCACCCACACGCACACTGCATGCCAAAACAATACAAACAACCCTAGAAACAATTAAAAAGCCATCACAATGCACAATATTAGAAAAAAAGTTTAAATCTAGAGTCTATACTGGTGAATTAACCCAGTGTTTCTATGCTCAGGTAGCTGCTTGAGTGGCAATATCCCTTCACTAAAGAGCATAATTTTCTCTGGAACTATCAGATCCACAAGCCCTCAACTCTGCTAAAACCTCCTAAGGGAACAAGCACTTCTCTTTACAGAGAGCAAAGGCCAACGAAAAAAGGAAAAACATCTTTTTGTGTGTTTTTGTGGTGACCACAAAAGATCTCCAAGATAACAGTGAGTTACTTTATGGTCTGTCAGTACTCAGCTAACCAAAATTTAAACAAGCTTAGCCTTAATCCTCTTGTAAGTGCCAGTTGATGGTCTTCACTTTGTGTCAAGACGACCAGTTAAAACATGGTTTTCTAGATGTCTCATTTTCCTCCCACCCACAACCGGAGAAAAAATTGTCATTAAGAGGATAGCTATCCTTAAACATTTATTTTAACAGTGTAAACAGGACCCATTGCAGCTATGTCAAAAAAACCTGGAAAGCCTGTCTTTTCAAATTGTCAAACTCTGGGTAGTACACAGATTTATTTACATACTTTTCCTAAGAAGACAGCTGAGCAAAAGTGGAAACACTCAGTGAGCACTCTCACAAGCTGGACTGCACTAGCAGATATACCCTAGTCTAAAATGGCTTTGACCGTTGCCTATCCTTCCCTTCTCTCTCACTCACAACTTCCCCAAGACATTCTATATTAAGCCTAAAAATCTTTCAGAGTTTTGTCACAACTTGCATACCCCAAACAAGTTGAGCTGATTATATTTTATGAGACATTCCCCCAAAAATGAGTCATATGATTACAAATATATTTGTAATTTAACTCCTATAAAGAAATTTACAATTCACAATAACCTGGTAACATGCTCATCAAGATTTCATGAGCTTTTAAATACCATTAAGGATTACAAAATACAGCATTCTGACCAATCCTCAAAATCAGCCCTGCTTTAAGTGGGGATTTGACTAGGGACACTTCAGAGGTCCCTTCCAACCTAAATTGTCCTTTAACTGCCAAAAATCAATGCACAAAGAAGCCTCCTAACATTTCTGATGGCATGAATGCAAGTTATTTTCACAATAATTTTTTTCTTTTCTTTTTGCCATTGCAAAGATCCCGTAACAAACCATTCTTTGCATCGAGAATAACAGTCTTGTTTTCAGGTTTCTTCCCAGTCTGCGCATGTTCCATTACTGAATCCAGTACAACACTGCGCTTGGCTCTAGTTGAAGAGAAAGTTGCTGTGTCAAGCAAGCGAACCAAACTCCTTCCTTTGAAAGGAAGTTAGTGGATAGACCAAATAATCTCCCCCATTCTGAGACTGTCTTAAAGAAACCCAACATCTCAACAACCCTTTTGAGCAAGGGAAAGCGAAGAGCTCTGGCACAACACTTTGGAAATCTTCCAACTCTCTAGGCCTATTCAGAGGGGACAGGCAGCTGGATACTGTGTACAGGAAAATTCAAATCTCTGCTCAGTCAGCAAAATGGAGATACCACAGAGATGGGAGGAAGTAGTTGGAGTGCAGAACTGCAAAGTACTTATGCAAAGATAATACATGCTAAACTCACTGCTGGGTCTGCTGGGGACACAGAGCAGGAAAGCTGCTCGCTGTGGCAATCTGCAGAGGTGGGGGAAGAAGGGGGATACCAACAGAAACACCAATAATGCAAATCAGCGTTCACCACAAACACAGCGACCCACTAGGCAGCAAGTGTCCCTCCTGCTCCAACCCAGCCATAAATCCTGCTGACTCAAGCTTAAATTAAGAATTATTTCCTCACCTTTTTGGATTCTTAGGCCTTCCTTGCATTTTAACTTTCACATTCCTCAAATGACACAATTCCTAACAGCAAAATTATTCATTACTAGAAGCAAAAATACAACATGATCAACATACGTTTCAACTCCAACCCACAGGGCAGAGGGAGCTCTATGCATAGATGAGGCTGTAATGCATTAGGCTCAGCAGACAGGCCCAGCCGAGAACAATCTCCCCTCAACCTCCTTTACCCTTTCTGCTGCCTGCTAAGAACCAGGATCTGATGGGGAAACTGTCCCTGTGGTTCCAGTAGGGCTGGGCGGACTCCAAACTCACACTTCACGCAGCCTGAAGGTGCGTTCAGTGGATTTCTGAAGTTTGAGTCGCGCGGTCGCACCCGAGACGGAAGGAACGCATGAGGAACGACATGAGAAACCCGAGTCTCTCTGTCCTTCACTGATCTTGCTGTCCCTACTTTACACCTCACCCCTGTTCTTCCCGGCTGCTTGGGAGAAACGAGGGGCTGGGGTGGCCGTGCGNCCACTCCCGCACTCACACTGCCGCACCGCCCCCGGTGCCCGCCGCGGGGATGGGCGGCGCTCGGTGCCCTTCGGCACGGCTTCCCCCGCACTCTGCGCCGCCCCCGGCACCGGGTTCCGCACAGCCGCTGTGCCGGGGGAAGGGGGGATTATCCCTGCCGTGAGGGACGGGAATGAATAAACACCTTCTGTTCCCTCCCAACACCCATTTCCCCCCTCATGAGGATATTTTTTAGTTTCTGGCTAAGCAACGAAAGAAACAAAATATATTTTAAGATCCTGCACTTAAACGTATTTAAGGCAAAAAAACCCCGACTTAAGTCCGAGAATGTAATGAGATTACTATTCAAGTAGTCTGATTAACGAGGCACTTAAAATGCTTACATATATATTGCATTCAAGAACATACTTGCTCAGATAAGCCAGGCAATAACATGTCACAACATCATTTAACGAACGTACTCCTCAGTTGCTTTTGGTCATTAGGCACCGCTCCAGCCAGAAACTCAAGAGGACTCATTTTCACTACCTTGGGACTATTTCCTGAGGTCCCCTGTTAACCTGGCACTTATAATACCAAAAACCAACCCAAAAAAAAGGTCATAGCAATGACAGCACAGTCTGGTCAGTCACACAACAGTAGCTCAGGAGAATGAACATAACCTCTTCAATGGTACCAGAGAGTCTACATTCCAACCAACCGAGAGCCAATGGTTTTCAGCATGTCCCAAACTTATCTAGACCAAATGGCCTTTTCTTATCTCTCTCTTAACCAGCCACTCGGGTTAGACCTGCTCAGTTTACCCCTTATTTGCATTTTGTGTTTAGTGCGGAGCTTGGGGTTTTTTTTGAGGAACCTCACCACAAAACAAGGTCTCTGCTAATTGGAAGCAACAACAGTGCCACAGTTTTGCCCTTGCGCAGATCAAACTGGAGGAAACGTACCACGTGTGCCGGGATGCACCAGAAATCGCCACCAGCCTGGGGCACCCCGGCAGACCCCTTTGAGCACAAGACACAGCACTTCCCAGAGGCTTGGCTGGTCCCCCGTCACCCTGCCCTGCTCCGACGGGACAGCACAGCCACCCTGCGCTGCCCGACGGACACACGGACCAGCCCTTCTGCAAGGCAGGGCCCCATTGCATCATGTTGCTCAGTACATGGCAGAATGGCGCAGCCTCAGGCAGTTGTGGGGAAGAGATTTTGGGTCTTTTTCCCCCAAAATTGCAGTAGCTATGCCTTCATCTATACACGTGCTTTTAGAAATCACAAGGATTATAAAAAGCACTGAAGTTTCTCACACTTATCAGCAACTGGAAAACAACCTAAGGAAACTTCATGGCAGAAACAGCATTACTGGACTACCTGAAAGCATTGGGGAATGTGGGAGGACTGCAGGACTCGGGGCTGCTTTTTTTTCATTGGAAATACATGAAACCAAATAATATCTCTACTTTTTCTCCTTAAGCAGTGTGGGAAGGTTCTCTGTCAACACCAAAGATAATATGCTGAAGTGCCTCTCTCACTGTTTCTGAAATGCCATCAGCATTAGAATGTATGTTTGCCACTGTGACACACCAATCTTCAGAAAAACATTATGACAAAAAAAAAATTGTCAGCCATCATCATGTAATTAAAACCCTAATTTCTGCAGGCTGTCAACATTCCTTTCTTCTGAATTTTATAATGGTTGTGGCTTCACCTGTCAACATTTGGCAATGGTAGAACTGCAACTCCATTATTTTTGTTGCCATGGTAAGCACACAAAAACCCAAACTTTTCTTAATGCACGTTACACCTCTAACAATCTGGCAGCTGGCCTTCACAATTCAAAGGTAGCCAGTATTCCTGAGGGGGAAAAAACCACCTACCACAAGATGAAAACATAGTTTTATTTATTCTTTGCTCCGAGTAGGAGTCCATGACAAGGCATCAGGCAAGAACAATAAGCAGTTAATCACAGAAGTGACACTGACTTCATTTTTCCCTATTGTGAGAAGGAAAAATGCAGAAAAATCTGAGCTTGCACATCTGGATTCCGTCCAAGAGTATCCTCTTACTTTACAGAGCAGTGAAATCCCTTGAATGCATGCACACTTCTAGTAGACACAGAACGCAAAGAAAAATGGTATAATGAAAATACTGGAATCTAACCTTTGCCTATGTCCAGAAAGGCTTGCTTTCCATGAAAACCTACTGTGTTGCATAAGTGGAGTTGCAGCAACAATTGCTTTGTCCTCATTAGACTACCTTTGCCTTCATTGCTTCAGAAAGGTAGTGCGAATTTGGCAGGAAAGCTGAATGGGAATTTGACTTCTTTGGTTTTCTGTTTTTCACTCTTGATAAAATCGTATTATGACTGATCTATAATAGTTTAGCTTTTCCATACACCTATTCAGATGTTGTTCACACATTTTTCCTGTTAAAGAGAGAATGATAAAGTCCCTAACACACATGAAAGGAACATTTCACAGACCAACAGCCACTAACATTTAATCTTCCAGTTCTCAGGTTTTGAATAGTGCTCTTAAAAAGCACATTGAGCCCTTCTCTTCCTGCTTTCACAATTCAGTTTTATAGCAGTTAAACTGAATGAAGTGTATCAGTCTGCAAATTGCTTGTATATCAGTTAATTAAATTTCCCTAGCATGCCTGTGCATAAGTCACCCAGCATGCACTGTATCAGTAGCTACGCTAAAACATGATCTAGCATTACACAACTTTCAATTCAGGTACAGAATGACAAAGCTGTGTGTTATTTCAGAAGTTAATTATTTCTCTTTCTTGTTGGATCATGCTTCTATAGATCATCTTTAGACCAAGGGCATTGTTAGACAAATGGCTTATACTTACATTAAACAAACTGTCTTTTCTATAAGGAAACAGGAGCTCTCAAAAGCAATGAGGAAACAGACAATGAGTGGTGGGCTAAGGCAGGATCCAGGCCCTATGTCTATAGAAGGATTTCCAGACTAATTGAGATTTTCGATATTGAGCCAGTAAGATCGGATGCAGATATACAAAAAATACAGCTTGAACTTTTCACCCATGTGCCTGTAAAGGCATATCCACACAGATGCAGACTGACGTAGGTTTCAGCTAGACTAGGCTAAAGCCATCTCTTGTTTGGAGGCTGTACGGGGATATGTACTCATGTGGTGGCGTTTTCAACCTCATCCTGATTCTCAGGAAATAAAAGCACCAGTCTGTCTACAGACAGCCTAGACACAGGATCTTAGATTTATCTTAAGTAAGATCAGAGGGCAGTAGTTACTGAAGAAACCAAAGGACCTACACGTCTTTTGAAATCAGTTTCACCCGCGTGAGCAGTTCACAGTGGAACATCAAGAAGAGATCGGTGCCAACACCCTCCATCTGGACAAGAGCAGGAAGAAAGAATTACTAAGTCTTTTTAAAGGGTATACAGATACTAATACAAATGTCTTTTGGCAATAGCCTAATAAACACTGAATCACAGAAAAGCCTACCATTTACAGCAACGCAATAGATAACCAAAGCCTTCGGAAAGAGCAGATGAGGTCATCAGTCCTTCTGTTTGTCCTTCAGTCTTTAACAATCTCCAGGGCCTATAGTTTTTCTTTGTCCTGTTTACTGCAGTGCTACCTATACTGTTATTCCATATCATTTTTTAATTTTTTCTAATACTAGGTAGGACACTGAGGCCTAGTAAAGAGAATTATTTTTAATGACCATTCAAGCCACTACAATAGTGATCTTCAGACTCTATAAGAAAAACCAGGCTCTTGAACATGCCAAAATACACGCTGCAGTGGTCCTTGTTAACTGCCAGCAACTACTAAATAGTTTCTATTAAAATCCAGGCACCCAACATGTTTCTAGGCTATTTCTCTTTCAAGTTCCTGGGGCAAAACTGACATGTTTAATTCCTTACTACAGACTTCAACAGTAGGTATGCATCTTGCAATCTATACAAGTCATTAGTAAGGATTAGGCTGCTCTGTAACTAACACAACTACATAAAGTGTCCTACATTGTCCTTAAGACATCTAGTTTCTATACTCAGTCAAACGATCTATCTTACCAAGTTGGTTGTATGTAGCTAGAAAACCCAATGTAAATATGTTTTTTTATATAAGTATGTAAAGGTTGATGGTGACCAATTTATAAGGTTTAAAGTAATCTGTTGATTTACTGGTTGATTTAGCTGTTACACAGAATTATTTTTTCAAGCACTAAGAGAACTGGGCTTTTTCTAACAAATTCATGCTTCTCCAATAGTAGATGAGCTACTCTTGATATTTAAAATCTGAGAGAAAAATTCCATTACCTCTTCTGCTAAAAGAACATCCTGGTTAGAAAAACAAAATAACCCTGCTATTAAAAGTGTTGATGCCAATCTAGGTCATTTTGACAGAACTTGGCTAGGAATCAAATATACACGCCAGCAAACCTCAGTTGCAACTCTGGGTAGTAAGGTGGTAATGAGTAGTTGGGCACAGTAAACTTTTAATCTAGCAGAGCTACAGCCACGGTCTAACCATAGCCTTAGAATTAAGCTCTTAATCCTCTTATTACATTAAGCTATTTGTCTGTGCAACTTTCTTCTGCTAGAGCAAAACAAATGTTTTACTATCACACTTAGTTTCAACACTGCTTATCTGTACTTTGTTTGCATTTATTCTTGATCTTTATACAACACATCAACCTATGAAGGGCCACAAACTACGTATTTCCTATTTCCATGTATAGTTTCCATTTAATTCTTTGTGAACTTTCTTTTTAAGGGTTTGTGCTCATCTCTGGGGATACAGACTGCGTCCATATTGAGAACTACAATCTTTACTCCTCAACTTCCATTAAAACAGCTTGAAAGAAAGGCAGTATCACAAAGCACCCAATGCACAATCACCATGTATCTGAAATGAAGGACTAAATAACAACTGAAATTGACAGGGGCATACATCATGCAGATAAATACAACAGAAAGACATTCTACTAAGCAAGGTACATTTCAAGTCCACCTGTGCCTTCAATGGGAATGTGAAGGACCTCCTGTAACATTTCATAGAATCATAGAATGGTTTAGGTTGGAAGTGACCTTGAAGATCATCTAGTTCCAGCCCCCTGACATGGGCAGGGACACCTTCCACTAGACCAGGTTGCTCAAAGCCCCATCCAGCCTGGCCTTGAACAACTCCAGGGATGGGGCCTCAACAACCTCTCTGGGCAACCTGTTCCAGTGCCACACTGTGAGTTTCACCCTCACAGTGAAAAATTTCTTCAAGAATAACTCCTGATCAGTCTTTCTCCCTAGAGCCAAGTTATATTCTATGTCACTCTTTTTGGTGATACTGGTTTAATCACCAAGCCAGAACTAAAAGTTTACAAAGACATTACATAGATTTTGCCTGAATATTTCATTAGATAAAGCTTGTCAAAACTAGTAATTGGTTTAAGGAGTGTAGATTAAAGAAAAATGGAAACCCAATATTGCCACCTTTTAGTAAGGTGCTTAAATCTATTTGCTTTCAAGCATTTTTCCCAACACCCATTTTGCTCACATCCACCATAATTTCTGCTACTGCATAAGTTGTCAAACTTAAGCATAGTACATACTTAAAATGATTGTGTAGGGGGTAAAACTCAAGTACTTTGTGGATACACCATTTGGTTAAATTAAAAACAAGCATAATTTTGACACATTTCCTGCTCTTGATTTGACTAAGGTTATATTTGGGTGATAAATGACAGTGGCACAGAGTAATGGGTAGCGTGAAAAAGGGCACTGATGATGTTGAAAACTTTCAAGGTCACCATTTGCTCTGCTGCACCAGCAAAACAGCATTTTGAAGTCAGGGATTGTTCATGTATCTTGCAGGTAAGGCTTAAAACTCACACTTTTGGGAGGGAAGGGAGGTTGCTTAGACAGGTAAAAGGGGGAGTGGTAAGGCTAATTGCATTTCAAGCCACAACTCTTCAGGAAATTATCCACGTCATTCCCCATTCCTGTGGTTTTACTATTACGATCCAAGAACATTCACAAAGTTAGCACCCTGAGATGATTTGGCAAATGCTTTTCTGCTTATGCCAGCTATTGTTCTAGTAACAGACTATTTGCAGGGGCTCTGATTAGCTAAAGTTGAAAAAAACACTGGAGAAGAGCAGCATTAGTGAAATCCTTATTAAATTACAGCTTTTCATGTGTAGTAACAAGATAGATTATAGGCCTAAAGGTTTTATGGGATGTGAATGAAAGTCACTTCACAGCTAGGAGAAGGCAGGTGAACAAAAGATGACTAAAGATCTACCAAGCCAGATGAGCAATACCCTAAATGCTAAATAGGGAGGCAAGTGGAACCCAGAAAGAACTCTGAACTGCAGCCATTAGACTCTCATACAAACCATTAGTTGTGTTTTTATTAAATCAGGGGAAGCCCTAGGTAAGCATATTAAAGATGAGTCAGAGGAGTGGCTCTGAATAGAAGCAATTTCAAAAATGCGAGAGATGCCAAAGAAAATAGTATAATCAAATACCACAGGCTGAACTTCGGATAAAATACAGAATAAATAAGAATTTTGTTTCCACTTGTAATTGAGTGGTATTCAGGCTTACTCTAATTAGTCCATTTTTTTTCTCCTAATTTCTTTTAACTATTGCTATCAAACTATCCAGTTTATTAAGACCCACAAAACATCCCAGATCTAAATAACTGCTTAAACAGCTCCCATGCAGCTCATTGGGTACATACAGTCAAACTTTTCTCCCACAGGAAGCAGGCATCAGTAATTCCCCTTCCATTAGTCCAGGGTTCTCCTTCTCTCTCCAAAGAGCAGTAGCAAACTATTCCCATATTAAAACAGACAGCTTATCCTTACTAGGACAACGTTTCTTCTATATGCAAGGAACTACTACACAATTAAGCCTAATATAGCTTTTTTCAGAAATGCTGAAAGCTACATGGAATCTTCACACTGTAACTAAACAAAATAAATCTAAAATGTCTAGAATTGAGAAATACATTGCTATTGCTGCAGCAGTCTTCACCTAATCTCTACTTAAAAAAAACAAAAAAGTTGCAAGTGACTTCAAATAGCATTGCTATTAAGTATATTTAATTCCAGTAAGCCATCAAGCTTCCTGAATGTTCATATTGAAGTTATGTCCTAATCACTACTTCCTTAAGACTCCTGGCCAGATTATCTTTCAGGGAAAGTGCTAAGGTCACTGTGACTGTATGTTGGGTCTTATCTGATCATTTGCCTTCACCACCCTATGATTATTTTATGCTATGCCCTGTAATTATTTTCTGGTATTCTCCACCTGCATTTCTATTCCCAAATTTTGTAAAATATTAAATAAAAACTTCCTGTAACTGTATAAATAGAGCAGCTGACCAGAATGAATGACCTGCAAGATACTTTCTACTATTCCACGTAAACATGTGTTACTTGAAGTTTTAATATTGACTTAAAAAAAGCAAATATATGCAGTTTACAAACTGACCAGTTTTCTTACAGAAGACTAGTTACACCTCAAAACTCACAGCTAATGGAAGATTTTAAAGATTGTCTCCACATCAGTCAGAAATACATGAACATAAACAGGGTTTTATAATCACAAAAGTCAGTAAAACCGAAGTTCCTAGACAAGACAAAACAAGCCAAGTCAATAAAGGGAACTGAAGAACAACGGAAGTCTAGTACTTCATTTAAAAAAGGGCTTTTAATATAAATCTGAATACAAAAATAACCAAAACACCCGAGAGTCATCTCAAATCTTCAAGGTTTTCTCTTATCACTTCCCTGACAATTTGGCAAGTGCTTGTTTTCTCTGTTCTGCAGTCATATACTCACAAGCTTCCAAAATATTTACTACAATTAAAGTCTGTTGAACGGTTTTTGCTTTTACCCATATTCTTCCATTCATTCCCAGCACCAGCTCAAACGGATATAATTGTGACAACTCCTGAATTATTTCGCATTTGGGAGCCAAGAGTCTGTAAACAAGATTAAAAAAGTCAGAGGAAGTAGTAAGTGGTAGTAGTAATGTGTTTGATAGACACCGCGTTATTATCAATAACTAAACCGCAGTACTGGTGTTGTGGGAGCTATTAAAGCAACAATAAAAGCTAAGATGATCAAGTTGCATATGCATCCAAAATAGCAATACACTATCAGATTTTTAATTATCCTATCGTATACAATATATGCACCTAAAAAAATATAGCACTCGTGAATTTAGTTGTTTTCTAATTAGATTCAGAAATAACACCTGACAAATTTAAAGCAAACTGGTACTTTTATAATAATTCTATGATTTAATCAATTCTAAAACTACACTGCTTGACAAAGTGACATTTTTAAAGTGCTGCTATTTATAAATTTGACACCAGAGCTAAGATGTGTCTTTCAAAGCACAGCTTCCCTTCTCCTTCAGGAGACAATATTAATAGCAGTAAACCTAGCATATTGTTTTTATTAGGTGACAGCATACTAAAAATACAAGTGTCCAGCATGTTGTAATACATCAAGGATTAAATCAAGCTTCAACAGGCTTTCTCAAAGAAGAAACAAACATATTTAGCAGTTTACTGGTAATGTACTGTTACTTCTTTACTTGCATACAGATGAAATCTGGAAAACAAGCAGAACAGCTGCAAAAATATTTTTGTATCTGTTCACACTGACTTCTGATGGGTCATGTAAACCAGACAAATCATTACTTAAACCCAGGTATGAAATAGCTGCTCTGCATCTCCACATTGCTTTTCCAAAGAAAAGCAAAAAGAAGCCCCACCCAACAGCAACAAAGTTTGACTACTATTTATCCATATAAGCTGGTATTCTTTCATAGTCACAAAAACCTGTATAAGTAACTCCAAAGTTTACAACACATTTAAAAGCTTACAAAATGGTTCCGGGATTAACATGTCAGTTTTAAATGAAAACCCCACAATTTTTTTTATCTGTATCCTTATTTCAATGCAATTTATTCTTCCTTGGAAGTCAGAAATCCACAGTATTGATGTGGAAAGACCCTTTTAATCAGCTGTCAGTCAAATTTACACCCCTTACTATCCCATTAAGCAGAAAAAGCACATTAAGCATTTCCAATTTTTAAAGTCCGAGGTAGTAGTTACATACCCTAAACCCCAGCCTGAATATTTCATTTCTCCAGGTCAATGGTTTTGTTCTCCATACTGCCTTGGCAACCACATCACTTTTTTTTAAAACAGGTCATACAACACCATCTAGAAGAGCATCTAAATCTCTTAAGGGGGAAAATACATGCTCCTTCTAGGTCAATAGCCATACTCTATTTGGTGAAACTGGTATAAATGCACTAAAACATTCACACACTCTAATTACAGAGGAAATAGTTATGCAAATCCTACCCACCGTATTCCATGCTAGAGTGACTACTTACTTTTCTTAATACTTACTTTCTTATTAGACCTAAGGAAACTTTAAATAGGAAGCCATCTTGTCCAATTATTCCCATTCCACTTGATCTTCCACTGCTGTCTATACAGACCATCTCTGGTTCCATGTCTTTATTTGCTACAAGGAACTGACCATAAATAAGATCTCCCACCTAAACAAAGTAGTGTCAAAAAGCAAAAGTATTAGAGAAGATCATACTTCACATTTGCAAGAAATACTCAGTTGATAAACAATAGTTTTAAAACACTGGTGATAGAAAATAAACTGGTCTAACAGGAATTTTCATTTTCTCTTCTACTAAAGAAAACACCTGCTAGGAACAATTATGTTCTATCACTACTGGAATTTGAAAGATACAATAAAAGTATAACATTTAATGGAGTATTCCTCTTTTCTTTTTTAAATATCCAACATGAATCCCTCTTGCTTCAGACTTTACGGGTGTTAAAAGTCTAGGCAACCTGCTCTTGTAATCATTGATCAGGACGACAACAAAAAAAAAATCATGCTAGCCTACTTTGTTTTTCTTTACAGTCAATTTTTACATTCTGGTTGAATGCAGAAGCTGTGGCATGCATGTGCACACAGCTATTTAGAACAGTGTTATTAGAAACCCAACTGTTTTCTACCAGAATCAGATGGTGTAAAAGCTTGTTTTAAAACCTTAACTTCACAATGCCCCCTTGGATGCACATTCCTTGTGAACTGCATATACTACTGGCAGTATTATGGGAAAGTTAAAATGTAAGGCGTGAAAAAGCCTGCCATCTGACAGACACCAAACCACACTAGTTACACATGCTCTAAAGAAAACTCAGAAAGCCCACAGCCTAATCTCCTCCAAGGAGGACCACAGCGAAACCACTGCAAATAAACCTGCACTCCTCCTCTTACGTGTGGCTTATAAAAATACCTTCTACTGAGGAAAAACTACTGAAGCGTTTAGTAGAAGCACCACCAAAGGACATCACTAAAGCGCTATCTCCAATAAACGTAAGTATTACCTGCACATTTGGCCTGTTCCTCTTCGTGGCGCCTTCAAAGGCCAGGTAGGACAGCGACGCCTGCTCGCTCCCACCGACGTCCAGCTTAAACACGTCTCCCGCTTTGGCCGTCACTATTCCTATTACGTGGTCCCCCTTGACGGGCACGTACTGCAAAAGGGGTCGGTGGACAAAGGGGTCAGACAAGCGCCGACCACAAGGCCTGGCTCCCTCCCGCCCCCCAGCCGGGCCCCTCCGCGCCCCTACCCGCTTCTGCTGCGAGTCCACCCAGTAGGCGCCGCCCGCCGCCCCCGCCGCGCCGCCGCCCGCCTGGCGGTGCCGCAGCAGGCCGCACTTGGTCACCAGCAACCCGCCGGCGCACCGCCGCAGGCCCGGCCCGCAGAGCAGCCGTCCCCGCGGGGCCGCGCCGCCGCCCAGCCGCAGCCGCTCGCCGTCCTCCTCGGGGTGGGCGGGGAGGAGCAGCACGTCCCCGGGCAGCACCACCTGCCCCACGCACGACTCGGCCGCCGCCATTGCCGCGCAGCCGCCCGACCGCTACCGGGCGCCGCGCATGCGCGGTAAGGCGAGAGGGGCTGAGGGAGCCGCGGGATGAGGTGGGGGCGACGGGTCCCTTGCGCTGTGAGGAGGGCAGCCCCCCCCTCTCCTCCACCTCCACCCGGGGGTGGGCTTCCCCTCGGCCCCGGGGGGAAAGACGGCCGCGCCTCTGCCGCCCCGTGAAGCGTGTTCGCAGAGCGCCAGCGACATCCTCTGGCCGGAGCAGCAGTACCCGCTCCCGGCCCGCGACTGCTCCGCCCGTCGCGTATGGATCGGAAATAGCCGAAACGCCTCACCTTTCAGCGCTCAGCGTCGTCAGCCGTATGCTCCGTTACTCCGGTGCGGCCTTTCATTCCCCACAGACGTCGTCCTGCAGCCTTCCGTCTCTAACGGGGAAAGACCGAGATAGCGTTACTGCAGTTGAGCTTCAGAATTAATACAGACGCCGCGTTCCTTCGTTCCGCTGCAGTTATTTGTGTGTGTGTGTGGGGGGTAATAACGATTCAAAGCTGGCGGTAAAGCAAACAGGCGGCCAAGCTTGAGGCGTTCGTCAGCGAGGAAGGGAAGCGGCCGGTGCCCGGTGCCCGGCTACAAAACCCCCGTTCGGCGTTAGCTCAGGTTCCTTACGCTAAAATCCCAGGGGCGTTTTCTTTCCGAAATTACCTTCTAGTCTTTATCTGCGGGTGTGTATATACTTACACACACACAGAAGACTATTTAATCTCTAAAGAGGGAGGACCCGTACGTTGCCAGTGTGTCGCATCGGGACTGATTAAAGACGTTTCCCGCTTTTGTGCGAACCCCTTCCGTGAGGAAGCCGTTCACGGAGAGACGGCGGACGGCGTTAAACGCGGTTGAAACGAGCCGGTCCCGCAGCAGACCCCACCGACGGCGGCGGAGGCCCCCCACGCCCGCTGCCGTGACGGACTTTCCCCGGGACGGACAGCGCGGGCTGGCACCGCCCACCCGGCACCTTCCTCCAATCGCGGGCCGCCTGCCGCTATACGTAAGAGGTCGCGGTGCGTTCGCGAGCGGCGTCGCGTAGCAACCCGGCGCGTTCCGAGGCGGCGCGCGCCTCTCTGCGCGGGGCGCCGTTACGGCGTTGGAGCGGGCGGCGGGGCGGCCGGCAGCCGCCGGGCCGGAGACGGGCGGTCGGTAGGAGCGGGCGTGCGTGCGCGCGGTGGAGGCTGCCGCCCCGGGGCTGCTCTCTGAGGGAAGGGGAGCGGGGGGTGCCGGGGGCGGCCACAGCGCAGGCCGGGTAGTTACCTCAGCGGCAGTCCCACGGCGCTAGGGCAGGGCGATGACACGCACCGGGTCCTAGCGACAGCGCACGGAGCACCGGGCGAGACAGAGTAACGTGCCAGGTCCATCCAGGAGATCCGAACAGCGCCACAGGAGCAGGGCTGGGGGCCGGCCCGCACGCCCGGTATGCAGCTCGGGGGAGGGGTCACGGCCCCAGCCTGCGCTTAAATGGAGCCCGAGAACGGAGGGTGTGGGCGGAGGTTCCAGGTGAAAGTGGTCAGGACAATTAAGGTGCAGTAGCGCCCTGACAGCTACCTCCGGGCCCGCCACCGGGGTGAACGCGAAGGCTGAGAGGGGTTTTTGCATCCGCGGGCGTGAAATGCTCTCCCTGCCGGGCCCTCCGCTGCCGACGGGCCGTGTGGCGCAGAGCTGAGGGGGAACCCGCTGCTCGACGGGCGCCGTTCCGAGCGGGGGGTCCGCTGCCTCCTCGGGGCCGGCGCCGCAGGAGCCCGGTTCCGTCCCGTTGACGGCGAACGAAGGTGTTTCAGCGTTGCAGAAACCGAATTTCAGATGTGTTATGTGTTTACTGGCACAGGGCCAGTAAGATCGTGTGTGTGCATAGAGATTTGTTCCTTTCAGAACTGCATAGAGTGATTGCTTCAGGACCCGGTCTTGCATACATATCCTAAAGATAGCTTTGTTAGTTCAAACTAAAATCTATCCTTGATCATTCACAGAATCACTTTGCTGTTCTTCAAATATCTGTATAGAAACTTTCTATGTCCTGTTTTGGTTTTGAGGTTTTTTGCTATCATGCTGACCTAGAATTACCAGCATTTCCAAGCAGTTTCTGAATTATATGTGCCTAAATAGCGAAGGGGGTTTTGAGCATTTTTTCTGCAGCGCTTAGTATAACTGATTATCACCAGAGCTTTTAAGAACTAAACCAATATTAAATTGAAATAACTTTCTTCTATTAATTGCCAGGTTAATAAAAAGAGTAATGTCATGTTCAGTATTTGGTGCCTGAGGCTATAATTCTTAAAAAGCTTAATTTAATTCGGACATTGATGGCTAATGTCTGCCTGTTTGTTGTTTTGTTGTTAGTAGATGTGAATGGAGTCTCAGTATCTGAAGAGATGTCTGGGAAACTGCTTGAAAAAGGGACTGGCAGAAGTTGTAGAGCATCGGCCAGCAGATCCAATAGAGTATCTGGCACATTGGATTTACAATTACAGAAGAATCTTAGATGAAGAAAAAAAGGTGGATCCATCTTGGGCAAAAGATTTCATGAGAATATAATTGATGCTATTTATTCTTTCTTTTTTTTTTTAATTGATTCTGTGTTACCTCTGAAATAGAGAATGTTGGAGAGGACTGAGCTAGAACAAGAACGGGAGGCAGCCCTGGTAGAACTTGAAATGTTAAGAAAAATGAAGGAAGAAGAGCTAATGATCCAGCGGAAACTTGAAGAACAACGTCAGGTTAATAATGCTTAATAATAGACATAATTATAAATAGTATATGATGCTGTGGCATCTTGTAGCTCTCTGTATATTTCTGGTCTCTGTATAATGATTTTGATAGAAGGTAGCATAAAACGAGTATTTTAATCTCACTTTTCTAAATAATAACTGAAATGATTAGTCAGAACATGGGAAGGAAAACTTACATACTATGCCGTAAAATGTTATAAAAAAAATGAAGGAGCTTAAGGTAAAAAGCAACCAGTTTAAGACTTACATGAGAAGTAATTTAAAATAAGTAGACTATCTTCTGTAGTTATTTATGAACAAAAGCTGGTGCAAATAAAGTTAGAAATCATTGCAAATATTTTTGACAGGCCTGCTAGGAGGCCCGAGAGTAATGACTGATCATTGTCTCAGGCTATTTCGATGTATCATCAGTAATGCAAAAAAAGGTAATGAGAATGTATGCACAATTATAGAGTCCTGAAAATGGTTGGCAATCAGTGAAGGAAGGTTACATATTTAAGTTGTATGTATAGCCTGATCCAATTAGGTGCTTTTTTCTTTCCTTAGCTACCTGAGCATTCTGTTGGCATAAACCATTTTGAATCCTATGCTATATGAACTTTATGTATGAGAAATAAAGATAACATCTGTGTTTCTAGCTGTTCTTTATAGAGGAGTCGCGTGAATTTGACCACACGCGTAACAGCCTCAGTGTTGCTGTAGTAGCTTTGACATTGTCTGACTGGATTTTTTTTACATGGCTGACTTTCATGATGTTAAAATCAAAAGTGTAATTTTAAATCTGTGCTGATCTTGTTCTAGCATAAGAAGCATTCATTCTATTTCACTTGCACTTTTTAAATTTGGAATTTACTAATTTGCAGACCAAAAGTTACGTGCTTAAGTATTTATGAGTCATTTAAGATAGTAAATGGAATCAAGAATATGAGATTGTGTCTAGAGATAATTCACAGAGAATTAAATAAATTATTTCATGTAAACTATGGGAAAGATGTGCAACAATACTCACATTAGTACACATTTTTAACCTAACTCACAATTTTGGCTATAGTCATGTGCTCAGGCGTGTTTCGATTTTATGTACCAAAAAGGAATGTGAAAACTAATTACTACAATATGACCATATTTGTAATAACTGCTCACAAAATGCTACAGCATACGGTATTCTGTAGGCCCAAATGCTCTTGAATATGAGCATTTAGATTTTGCGGTTTCTGAAGTTTTGATGCGTTAGGACTTTGGCTCACAAAGAATGAACACTTTTGTATTAGCTATTTCCAATTGGAAATTTTAAAGGTTGATGACAAAGATGATTAAAGTTAATGACATTGCTTACTAATCTTTTCTATAAATTTGGTTCCATGTGGATTCATCTGTCTGTGCTAGATACTATGTGAAGAATCGAAGAGCTTAATCCAAAGTATAGGAGATAACGAATATAGATTGATAAAAGGGCATGCGGAACGAAACAGTATCTTAAGCGTGTGCACTAACTTCACTGTTTCTTTTTTCTCTTGTATCCATGCGAGTCTAAAACCTATGAAAATATTGAGTCAGATGATACTGAAAGAGCTTTATGTTATTAACATTGCAGTTATATTTTATACTTCCTTTTTTGTTTTAAGATTTCAATCATGAAATACATTGTAAGCAATGGGGTGGGGAAGATTAAAGTGTTGGGTTTTTTTTTTTCTAATTGTCCTTTCTTAAACTGAATGCAGGGTCAGTTGGAACAAGAACATGAAGAGTTGGAACTGCAGAATGAAGACAACGAAATGCTGTTGCAGCAGAAAGATCAAGAGGTTTAAGCCAAAGCTTAGTCAGTGGTTTGAAAATACTGTTAATCAGTTGTCTTTTCCAGATGCAGGCACTACATGCAAAACACAAGGCAGAAGCTCATGGGTGTTGAACTAACATATAAATTTTTTTAAAATTGTGAAAATGGGGGAAGAATGTCTAACGCCTTGCTTCCAGTCTGGGTTTTATACTTGAATTTTGGTCTGTTTATTAGGCTTATTTAGTTTATATTCAGAACAGAGCATAAATTTATTGCAAAATTTAGCATAAGGTCATCTTAGTTGAGTGTTTCACATTCCTTGACGGTATTTATGAGAAAGTATTATAACTTAAGCATGTCTAATTTAAGTGTCTAGACACTAATGTTTTACTGAGTGTCAGCGCAAAGTCCATTTGCTGTACCTGGAAAAGGAATTGTAGTTTGGAATTGGGATGCCTCTTGATTCTGAGATCCTCCTGGTGCACAGGAATTTATGCTAACAGAAAACTGCATATACCAATGTCTCTGTAAATGTATGGTCTCCTAATGCGATTTCAGTAAAAATATACACTGATAATTGGCATGTTTTTCTCAATAAAGCTTTTAAGTGTGAATTTCTCTTAAATTTATGTGGAGCAAGTCATTTTAGAGATATGTATGTTTGTAGAGCACTCTTAAAATACTGACAGAACATAACTGTAGAAAGATGGCAGTATGAAAGTGACAGGAAAAATCAGTATGTAGAAATTTAAACCAAAATTCCTGTTATTTAAAAAAACCTCATAAAAATAGTCTTAACAGGCATACAAAGACCATATGCACATACTAACACATTTGTGTAGCATGCATCTAAGGTATTATCTTTATATTAATACATAATTTCATTTTAACACATCTGAAATATTCTCTATAGATACTTATTCATGACATGGAATACTTTTAACTGAAAACTGGCTTTCATTACTATAGGAAAATGAAAAGACGATAGCTGAACTTACAGATAGACCCGGAGCACCTAATTTGACCAGAGTTGAGGAGCTAGATGAGAATGGACAGTTTGAGGTAAGTGTTTAGAAAGAACAGGGAGATCATAAATGATTGATTCTTACAGATTTGCCTTTCTGTGCTGACATACCAAAGTTTAAAACTGTCGCAGTTCAGACTGTGCTGGTTCTCTCCTATGGTTTTAAGGGATGGTAATCTGGCCACAACCTCCAAACAGCCCATAGCCTGTTCTCTGGTACAAGTTAAACCATTTGAAAAGACTGCGTGGTGTTGGCTGACTAAATCCTCAAGATTTAAAATGCCCTTTTGTATTCAGATATGTTACAGATGAAAGTACAAATATTCTCAGAGAGGAGGTAGCCTTCCTTTGCCATGTAAACATATATTTATATACAACATGTACTAAATCACAAAAGATGACTTGTTTTTGAGTGATTGAAGTTATTTATATTTTTGTGGTTGAGTGAAGTATATTTTTTGTGCAGCAGAATGCACTCCTGTGCAGAAATGTCTGAGCAAACTTTTAACATAAAAGACCAGATACTAAGGACACAGTGCTCAGTAAAGCTAGGACCTGCTGAGCCCTATGCCAACACAAATTTACTGCTTTCAGAACTATAGCTATGTCTCTATATTGTGATCCTTGGACATCTTCTATGCCCAGCTTTTTTTTTGCCTTTTTTTTTTCTTCATCTTCCTTTCCTCCCTCCCATCCTTTTATATTTGACAGCCCAGGGAAATGAAAGGCCATGAATCAGCCTTCATTTATCGTAGGGCATGGCAGTACATTTAACAGATACTGCCAACTTCTGCAAAATCACTCAGCTTTATGAGTATTCACTGGTCATGAAGATATTGATATCTGTCTGAATTTTTCCAGTTAGAGTATTCCAGGTTGTATGACTTGAGATTCTGATATACTAGTTTTAGCACATCGTTATCAGAACCCCTTTTCCTTAATAATTTTCCCAATTCCTGGTATCAGTGGTGTAATTCTAGCTCAGAATTTATATTGTGATATTAATATGCTTTATGCTTAAGGTTACTTTATAAGTGTTCTCTAAAATAGTTATGAACATATTTATGACTGTTCTGAGGGGCAGGTTTTCACAGGTAGTTTTTTTCACTAAGGTAAGTCAGATGAGTTCTCAAGATCTTGTATAGCCCCAATGTTTATAGTTTTCTGATAATTACGTATTAAAAAGTATTCTTGAGGCTTCAGGCATATTTTATGTGTTCTTAAATAAGTGAATTGCAAAACCTGAAGTGAAAATGAGTAGTAAGCTTACCTTCTTCTTCTTACTTCCAAGTTTTCATGCCTAAAGTTGTTTAAAGTTGGATTCCATTGGCCTTTGGTGATGTTATTTCAGGTTTTACAGTGGTGTGTTTGTTGAATTAAACTACAAATTAAGAACAGATCAATTAAAGTAAAATACAGACTTGTACCATTGAAACTATACTGCTCTCAGAATCATAATATTTTATCCAGACTTTCTGGATTTTATAATAAAAGTCTGGTGATAAACTTTATTGTATTTCACTGAATGGAAGAATACATAATTATATGGATGAATACCGACTTGTCTGTCATGTGGCTTTTTTCTTTTTTTTTCTTTTTTTTCTCTTTTTTCCTTTTTACAAAGTTCAGTTAATGTTAACAACTGATTAAAATTTCTTTTTTTCTTTTTAGAGTATAGCAGATCTCATGGCGGAAGAAGAACAAGAAAGTTCCCAACTGATCTGAAAGCAGTAAATATATTTTCTACTCATTACTTGCTGATCCTGAAGTGTTATATCTTAATTTATGTATTTTATATGTAGAACTTATTTACATACCCTTTGTTTCAGTTTCTGTGATTTCTGGGTATTTACATAAAGTCTGTTAATTCTGGCATGTGGTGCTTCTTTTTTGTTCTTAAACCATTGTATCTAGCACTGCTGACTCAGACGAAGAAAACTGTAATTGAAATGAAAGCAGTAAATATATTTTCTATTTATCAGCCATTGATTCTTGAAGTATAACCATAATAATTATTTTGGAGTAGAGGCTACAATATGATAATTTCAATTAATGTTAAAAGAATAAAAGATTATTGAAAAAGGATTTTCCAAGAATTTCAATGGTTTCTGATAGAAAGACGGAATGCTCTACGTATTAGAAGATGGAGAGAGTGTTCTGCATGTCAAACTAGATGCAAAAATCAAATCAGAATATTTTCCAATTTATCTGGAAGAGATAAATTGAACTTTATGAGACTCAGTAGACAGATGTACTAAAAGATCTTGTCTTAGAAATCATGAGGTGCTTTTTGAGACACTAGGTGTTTGCTCTAGGCCTTATAATAACATTTTCTGGTTATGGTGTGATATTAGGTGAGCTGTAAGTGTCTGCATATCAGTTTTGATTAGTCAGGTCTTAAAATAATCTTTTCTGCATTTGTCTTGAATTGCCAAATCAATAGATTACATCTGTGTTGTCTTTACTAAATATCATTATTAGTTCTCAGAGCTTCACTTCTAAAAAATTTTGGAATAATATTTAGCTTGATCTATATTTATCTATAAAAATAAGTTTTATAATCCTTAAAGATTGCATTAATTTTTGTAAGAAAAATTTCTGTAATCAGTGATATCTTGGTGCAGGTTGTCAAGAATGTTCCCTGTCCAGCATTAAGAAATCCTATGCTTCTTGGCTAAAACGTGCCTTTGCATCTCAGTGTCTACAGGTTAGTTGGACAGTTAGCATTAAGTCATGGCCAGTATTGTATGATGAAAATACTCTTCATTAAAAATTCAGTGCATAGTTAGTGCATTCACTGCATTCTTCAGTTTTGGGATGAAAGTGATTTTTGGGATAATTTCACCTTAATTTGTTTATATTATAGCTGGCTTTAAGGGTTTTGCTATCTTTGGCAAACTGTTAAAAATATCTATATACCCAACAGGAAAAGGTCAATCAGGTAATACATATTTTTCTGCCCTGAATAACTTGGCATAATCCTGTAAATTTTTAAAAAGATAAGGACTATTGATTTCTAGTATAGTAATATATTATTTTTCCCTTAAAAATAATAAAGTATGTTTATTAAAAAAAATCCTGTTGCCCTCTTTATTGCCATATTGCTTTTTGGATGCTGTTAATTAACATCCTCAAAATCAAAAGAGAAAAATGTCACTTTCCACGTATAAATACTTAGAAATGTTTGTGTAACTTTTTAAGTAAAGAAAAATGGATCTACTTTTGTGACTAGGTGGTCAGGCTTTGCCGTCTACGTTTATTCTGTATTGGTATAGGTTTGCAATTTCTATGACAGTCAAGAACCTTTTCTGTGGAATGAATATGCCCTTATGATTGATATTCCAGTAAACCCATTTTGTGACAGTTTATGATTATATTTATTTGTAACAGTTGAAGTAGAATAATTTTAAGGCTGCATTTTAAGATACTACAGCTCTAATTACACCTATTAACACTGTATGCACAGCAACTTCTTGTGCCAATCTCAAAGAGATGGAGTAACTGGATAAATAGTTGGAGCGTCTCTTGTTATTTAGATTAAAATTTTCAAAAATTGGTAAGTGACTTGTGACCTTTTACATTTTATGTCCAATCATGTTGACTCCGAAAATTTCAGCCTTCACACAGCCTTCCTATTTAATTAGGAAATATGTTCAAGTTATAAAACAGTATTTTAAAACATGCTAGTAAATAATTCTAATTACTACTTCCAACATGTGGCTTTCATTTTCTATCTTTTTGTAACATTTGTATCTTTGTTTTATTTTGTTATATGTGTGTCCACTAGAGTGCATCCTAAATAAACAGACCGGTGTCTCTGTCAGTTACAACCCATGAAAACTACAACTTTTGTTTTCGTTTTGTTTCAGCTTATTTTTAACTGACTACTTCTTTGAGATCCTACAGCTTGTATCCCCCGTTCTCTTTCCACATAGGAATTGAATTTTTGGATGGAAACTTTTATCAGAAAATTGCTTAGCAAGGGTCAAAATAAAATGGTAGATTCCAATTGTCCTATTCCTTTGCTGTTATGTACAGAAGATGTAAGTTGTTCAAATGTTACTTATAGGAATTCCCATTTTTTCAGGATTTGATGTGCATAGACCTAGTGCATTGATAGCCATCTACAGCTTTATAGGAATTCTTATGTTGGATATCAGACTAGAGGGTAAACAGTTCTTGGCTTAGTGCTTTCTTAAGGTGCAAAGCAGCCTGTAGGTAACTTGGAAATTTAGTTCACAACAATGATGACTTCTGCTTGGGTATCTAAGCCTGGAGGGAAATTAAGGCAACTTAAAATCATCTTTGCCTTCTCCTTCTGAACTTTAACCTTCTTTGGAGTACAGCAGGCTAGAGCCAGGAACAGGAACAGAACAGAGGAGAAGATACTGTTTTATTGTTGCTGCATGTGATGTGATTTCAGAAGTGTTAATACAATTTAACCTCTGCATAAAAACTAAAGTTATGTATTGAAAAAAAAATGCAATTACCTAATGTAACTTCAGCTACAGCTTACATTCTGTTCGAATACATTTTTATGGAATGAAGAAGATGGAATTCAGAGATGGAAAATCTTGCCGAAAATAAGATGCTAAATACTGACAGAAGATTTATGAATTTGTCATTTTTCCTTTCTTCAGAATAGTAGCAGATCTATTTAGGCTGCTATCAGATCCCATGTACAGATCCTCCAAAGAACGTGCTGATAGTAACGTGCCCATTCACAGCTGTTCTCATTCCAGCAATACTGAAGCATAAGGATGAAAACAGATATGAAGCCCAGAATAGGATAAAATGAATCAAATTAACTATAAGCCTGCTTACAAAGATGGAAATTTAGCTCTGCAATATGAGAAGCTTTTCTCCTACAAGGAGAAATACATGTTGCAGGCGGCACGTTTTAATGTTATCTTTTAACAGAATAGGCTTTATTAAGTCTGCAGTCCCCATTCTTATGATGGATCATTTTCCTTCATAGTCTAAAGGAACTAACTTATCTTTTTGTAAGCGAAAGCTTTGTACAGTAATTTTCTAATGGTAATGAGAGTTGGATGAATTAGTCTGGATTAAATGTAAAACTGAATTCCACTGAACTTTGCTAATACAGTTTACTCATATTTGAAGTCAGCTATTAATTGCTTTACTTCTGTGAAGTTTTTCCTGTGCTTAGGTTAGATAAAGAACGGTGTTGTCTATTGACTACAGCTAGAAAAGAGAGTCTAAACCTGTTATTTGCTGATAAGGACTGATCTACTTTTTAAAATATCTTACCGGTACACCTGTTTCATGTTTTTTTTACTTTTGTTTGTTTTCTGGCATTACCATTATAAACCCTCATGCAGTCTTTGTGCTTTATATTTGTGTATTTGTTTCAATTCATATGATGGAAGAAGCTATATTATTGTAAACGTTTATATAGGTATCATTGGGCTAATAGTAGTGGAAGAAAGGCAGGGTAGAGGAACATGCCATTTAATCAAGCTGTCACAGTGTAGCAAACTTTTTAAGAAGCAGAAGACTGATTCACAGAATTTGAGAGCTCTCACATGTATATCAAACTTAAATGCTGTGAATCTTCCCTCTTAACCTGCACTTCATAGAATCATTATCATAAACCAAAATCAGTGTTTAACTTGCATCAGAGATCAGAATTTTTGTCATTTATACTACTATATTTTATTTGAAGTAAGTTACTCTAGAAGATGCTACGTCATGAAAAATTATGTTGACTAGGGCCTGTGTGGAGATGCTGAGTGCTTCCATTTTATCTTTCATTGTAGGGCACCCAAAATCAATGGCCATTTTGAAAAAAAAAGAGATTACCAGTTCCTTAGGTTAGTCTTTTGATTATATGGACATGAATTAATTGAGCGGGAGGTAAAAAAAAAGTGAGTATGTCAAAACATTTTATTATTAATACCAGGCATGTTTATATTATCACCTGTGGATTTACCACAGGCAAACGGTCAAGTAATGTAATAAGTAGAGAAGGTTGCCATTTCCTTCATGTTGGTGAATCTTATTTATCTATTCCAAAAGCTATATTGATGTCTCTATACTGACGCAGAAATATATGCTTCATTAAAAATCAAAACTTCCCCATCATTTTGCATCTGGCATAATTTAAAATTTCAATGTACTTTAAACGATGATGTGAAGCCTGGGTTTGATTTAGAAAAAAACATTTATAATTAGGAATATCATACCAAAGTTATCTGAATAATTTTACCCTCTCTAAGGAGTATTTAGAAGGTTTAGAAATCTTTTAACAAACTCTCCAAGGAGATTTTGCCACTTTCTGTATGTAGTCATTCATGGATCTCAACAGAAGTTGTTATTGTAAAGGATTTTTTTTTCCATAATCTTGGGAAAGTAAGTGTCAAAAATATGTGATTTTAGTTTGATGCAAGAACCCATTGGTGTTTGAGTTCAGCAAATTGTTTTCTGGACAAAAGAAATTATTTTACTCAGTGGTTCCTCTATAATTTAGATGTAGTCTAGCAGATTCCAGATAAGGAAATTAGCTTTTTCTGGGGGAGGAGGAGGAAGTATGTCTGAACTTGATCAGTATCTTGGTTAGTCTGTTTTTCATAATGACCTGAATCATATTTTCAGCTCCATAATAGAGCTAATTGTTGTTGTTGTTTTGTTTAAAAAAAAAAAAAAGCAAAACATTTGTTGGTGCACTGAGGAAGTAGTCTTCCAAGGATCTCAGTTTTGTTCTCATTGAAGTTGCTGTAAAAGCTGTGGTTGAAATTATAAGCGGATTGAGCTCTCTACTAACATGAGCATGAGTTCTACCTCTGAGAAGCCGTCTCCAGTTTATTGAACGTTTAATGTGCTTAGCATTAAAACTTGATTCAAACTGCATGTAGGGAAAGGTACTGCAGAAATAAAAAGAGATTGATTGTTGCGGGGAGGGTGGGAGAGAGGAAACACTGAGATAATAAATCATTCCCATTGCAGCAAAGGGGCACTGCACTTCCCCGTTGCTGTTTCAAGTCACATTCCTGGGAGTGTGTGGGGCTTCTCCAATCATTCTGCTTCATTTGTACTCCACCTCCTGAATGTACTTTCTTCCAGAAATGACTGGCTGCATGCAGACACACCTGTATTTGGTTCATTATTATCTTAAGCAATTGCGGTTTTGCCACTGATGTTTTTAGTAGATAAGTTTAAAAAATGCTATTTATTTAGCCGATAATTGTAACCCTGGAAACAAGATCTGTTGTTTGTTTCATTGTAAACCTAGCTGCACTGAAAAGTTACCCTTAGGCACTGACAGCTGAAAATTTCTAGGGCTGGGAGTACTCTGAAGTTCTGAGACAGCTGTTCTTCAACATTTTTTCAATGGGCATATGGATCTAAGTGGAGCCTATAGAAAAAATGCATCACTATTTTCTTTCTCACTTGGGCTTGAGTTAAGTGTTACTGTATTTGAGTATTTGCTTGTATTTTAAGACTATTTGGTCAGGTTTCTCAGCAAAAACTATGATCAGTCATCCCTCTGAAACTCTAACTATTCTCTTATCTCAATAGATCATATTTTTATAGACACTGATCTCTTAATACCTTTAGGATAAATGTTTTCACCACTGCTCAGATGTAGGCCACTGTTAACCCAAACGCATATTCCCTTAAACCCTTACCCTTCTTATGTGACTTTTCTAGCTTTTTTTTTCTATACTATCACTTGGAAATTGAGCATAATTACATATGTATGAATCTGTCTTAGAATTTGCCCAAGCTTTGCTTCGCACAAAACATCAGGAGAATACAGCCAGACCTATATATTTCTATATATTTGGCCTGACTCTTGACATAGAGTACTGTAAAGGCAGGTTTCCTTTTTTTTTTTCTGCAGTTTCTTCAAATGTCTCTCCAGTAGCTAAGACTGTCTCACTATTCTGTGACTACAAGAAAGTTGCCACTTGTATGTGTGGCAAGTTCATGCAGCTGGGAGCAATACACCAATATTCTTTTTCACACTTCTTTAAATCAAAAGACCATCTAACCTTTAAAAAAAATCCATTGACTATTCTGTATTTTGCTTTGTTTGGTAGGATAAGTAAATTCCTAGTATTAAGTAAAATAAAATTTTATTGTTCACAGTATTTCAATATTATAAACACTGTAAAAATGAAACCTGCAGCTTTGAATAGGTTCAAATATTTGTGAATTCAAAATCTGGAAATGCATTTTGTATTCTAGTTTTCTGTCTGTGTAGAGAATATTTCTAAGGAGATCAGGTCTGTGCTTACCAAACTTACTGGCAGGACTCCCACGTAAGTCATGGTAAAACATTCATGCCAGCTGCGTGGGAATATCTGTGTGTGTCTTAAAAATAATTACAGATTGAAATAATTTTGCTGACCTTGCTTCTAAAGACTTACAGAATCCCAGTGACATTTTTTATGGTACTGCAGAGGTGGAGAGGTAAGAAAATAGAACTGATCACCCAAAACCTCCAAATGCCTTGTTCTCTGACTGTTGCTATTGGGATGCTAAGCCGTTGGTAGCAATTGGGAAGTGGTTAATAATGAACTGCAATGTAGACTTACCATTAGTTTTCTCATTAGCCAAGATTTCTAAAGACACAGAAAAAAGGATGTCCTAGAGGAGCTGGTTTATGATAAGTGCTAGTTTCCATTCTCATTTTCAAAAGCAGAAAATGTGGTCTTTCACTTCACCATCTATACCTTCTAATATGTATGGGTCAAATGTTTTTTCTTTTAAGAGTTGATAGGAATAGCTGATAGGCTTTGATTATGGCAGGTCTGCTCTGTTCTTTGTTTTCTGCTTGACTTCTTAGTTAACTGTTGAGAGGCCAAAGGCAAAACTGGTGTTTAATTACAAGCAACGTGGATTGTGGATGTAAGAAAGGAACAGTAGCAGGAACCCTGTAAAGTATTAACCTCAGAAACAGGAAACAATCCTCTGCCTAGGAAATGGCAACAATGATTGGTATGAATTTAGGAAATAAAGGCACTCCTTAAATCCATGAGTAGGAAAAGCTGGAAGAAGGAAAAAGAAATAGAACCAAGGGATGAGAAAATATTGGAGTGGAAGAACAAATATACTCTAAGAAGAGCTCTTGCACACGTTTAGCTATGAGCTACTACCCATGAGTACCCTATGTACCCATGTAAGGTAGGGTTTAGGATGGTAAAGAGAATAGTTGGTATTTCTGTCCTACTCCTTCCCTGCCTAGTAGAGCGGCAGGCTTCAGTTTCCCTCTACAGGTCTAAAACTGGGTCTGCTTTCTTGAGAAGATCTAGTGTTGCTGGCCCGTTTCCTGGAGTACTGTGATATTTGTGATGAGCATAACTTGAATACTCTGCATTGCAGAAATGAAAAAATTATTGATCTTAATCCTTAAGAACCAAATTTTGAATTTTATAGTCTAAATTCACATTGTAAACACTGACACCGGATCATATTCAGGAGGGGTTTTTGTTAGTTTTAATCCTTTTTGCATGTTTCAGTACAACAGGTAAGGTGTGATGTTCTTAGTCCTGACATTTCTCTTTGCTAAAAGTGTTCTTGTTGCTAAGGGTCAAAACAAGATCATTACACCTTACAAGTCCCAATTAGTTCTTAGCTAGACCTAGTGCCATTTGGCAGAACGGTAAAAATTTGCCCTCAATGAAAATTGAGTTGATATACATCTACTTCTAGCAGAAGTGTCTTGGCATTCTTTGGTGGTTCTTCTCTATTTTCCAATAGAGAGTGAATAGGCTGTCAGTCACAAAGAACATGGGGAATAAAAAGCCACTAGGCGCATATGTCTTTGTTACTAATCATTTTGGAAGGATCATGAAAAGATTCTCTTTTTTCTGTTTTTAAACTTTGATAATCCTGCATGTGACTTTTAAAAAATTGCTTTTTAAAAGGATATTACTTGCATTTCACTCTCATGATAAGCATTCTGTTGGAAAAACAATGTCATAGATAACATGACTCAGTTGTGCACTTAGCCCAGTATATATGAAAGTTTGTAACAATAATTGTAACAAACTCCATTATACTATCTTGAAAGTTTAGACCCTAATTATTCTAAGCACCTTCATTTATCTCATTTCAAGGTATCATCCTGATTAGGTGCTTTCAGGCATCCTGTGATGCTTGTTTAGAGATGGAGAATGTAATAGGAAAAATGCTTTATGCTGTGGAAAAAGCATGTGGACAAATGTATATATTTATGCATACGAAAAACATGTTTGCAGAGACCTCTTACCCTTACTGTTTCTTTCTGGTTGGTTATGAATCAATTCTCAGCATGGTAATTTTAATAATTTTTGGAAAATAAAGCCAAAACAAAGAGGGGGGGAGACGGGACCGTAGTGATATCCTGCACTGCACATCTTGTGAGCTTTTGCTGACATTCCCCAGGGTTTCTCTGAACACAACATTTAAAAAATAGTTCAAAAAATTGCAAAGCAGTATTTCTGGAGTGCTATTTAAAATGTCAATAGTACACAGTAATAGATGTTGGACTCTTATTTGCCTTGTCTTAAGAAACCAAATTTTATTTACAAATGTGGAAAAAATCCTGAGACTTTTAGTTTGTTTCAGGGCAAAGAATTTGAAAAGAAATGAGTATCATCATGAAACTGTGAGGTTGCAACTATGTCTAAAAGCCTGAAGATCTTTTGGTGAGATTGGACTTTTCTGTGCCATATTTCATCTACGAATAAGAATCTGTAGAAATGTTTGTGTTCTGTTTACTGTATGCATTTTTGTCTAGTACCATTTACATACTTGTGTTAGTTGATGCTGTATACCCTTCATCCATTAGCTAATGTCCCCTGTTTAGTCAGATATCTAAGAATATTTTTGGCTGTGTTTTATTTCAGACTTGTTTATCAGAAACTGCTAAATGACTAGTTGCAGTGAAATCTTTCAGACACAGATGAAAGATAATGATATTTGCTGTTTGCTAATATATTTGCCCAGGTGAAGTATGAGAAATTGCTACTTGAATGGCAGCTTTCCCTGGCTGAACCAGCTGTGGTAACAAGGTCAGGTTGGGGGGTTTCTGAAAGATGTGACCAATCAGATGACTGACTTAGCGGTTTCCTGCAGACTTCTGAGCACCAGTAGTGTATTTGAGCTCTGTAGCAATGATGGTGGGAGCATGTCTGAAAAGACTGTGAATAGCCCATAGATAGGAATCATGATTAAAAAAGTTGCTGGATGTATGTTGTATCTTTTTCTCCAGATAGCCATACAAGCCTAAATCTGGAGCTCACAGTATCGTGCAGTCATTTTCAGTATGTATGAATGTAAAATTCTGCTATGCATTATTTACTAGATTAGTACTGAGTGTGTGTTTGCCTGTATCAAGCAGTTCAAGTATGTAAATATTTTCATTGCGAGCATAAAAGAGGTACATCTGCAAATATTGGTTACTGTTTCACATACCCTATGCATTAGGGTAGACTTATGAAGGTTTTTGATCATTAAATGTTTCAGAAAAGTAATTGCAGTCCTATACTTCATGAAAGAAAAGTCACTTTTGGCATTATATATCTAGAAAAAGTCAAAAGTGTCTGAATTTAACCTAATGTTCCTTGTCAGGAAGCCAGAATTTACAAATTCCTCAACTGTTTTTGCAGATAGGTTCCTGAAACCTGGCTTCATGTACTAGAGTCAATATTTGTTTCAAAGTCCAAAGACCACCTGTACTGTAAACATCTATGAAACACTGCAGCAAAATCTCTTGAGTAATGGCTGTTTAAATGCATTGGTCTGTTTCCTAAGGTACTGAGGAAATCCTAATGGTTTACATATATACACACTAATAATGTCACAGGACACGTGAAAGCAGCAGATCGTACAGATCCCAAGCTGCTGAAAGACAGCTGAATTTCCCTAGCCAAATTGTTTTTGTGATACTGATCTATGGCTGTAATGGGGTTTAGTCTGGACAGGTGATCATACCTGTCATTAACAGCAAGGAATCCAACTATTCCCCCAGAAAGGAGATGCGGCTGTGTGTGTGTACCTGATGTGTGGCCACACCCCACACACTTTAAATTAAGGGTTGTGCTTTGTTACATGTCAGATGACAATCTTTCCCTAGCCAAACTACTGGCTGTAACAACAAAGAAACATCCAGGGAAAATACATAGATGGCTTTCTGTAAGGTTAAAGAGAGACCATTTCTAATTGAAGAGTTTTCCATTCCTGTCCAACACATAACTTTAAAAATGGGTTGGTTAATTTATTAAATTTAGCATAACAGCTTATGAGTAAAATGCTAAATCTCTGTTATACACTGTTACATTTGCAAACTGGTAAAACTTTTTGCTGTGTATGGCAAAGATGGAATACAGCTCCGTTCTTTCTCATCTGCCCCCTCATCATTTGTGGAGGAGCCAGGGAATGTGTGATTCTGTTGTAATAGTGCTCCACGTAGGGATGTAACACAAACAAATGCTTGAACATTGCTCTGAAGAGCTTATAACTTAAACAGGAAAAACTGCCAGAGACTAAAGGCAGAACTAATTATATACCAGTACGGTTTAATGCTGTTTAAATGAAGCAATAAAACCCAATCAGTGTAAGGGAAACCTTAAACTTTAACTAATCTCGCTATGTTTCCACCATTTCTGGTACAACAATGTGAATTTATGAAGACTGATTAGAAAACAGAGACTTTTTTTTATTATTATTATTGTACAGGAAACGGAGGTGCCTCTCTATGAGGTGCTAAAAATGCCTGTGTTTGTAAACAGGTGTTTAGTTCACAGAGCCTTGAGGAATGATCTTGGGGTTGAGACAAACAACTAGGACTTTTATTAAGTGAATAAACAGAAAATTAAGTTGTATTAAATTCTGCCTAGTGTCCCAGTTCTGAGGAAATAATGCTCACAGTCAAATTAGTACAAAGACTACAGCTGACTTCAATGAAAGCAGAATTTTGCCCCCAAAGTAACTTTAATTATTTCCCAAGAAGTGTGTCAAAGTTGCTACTTCATGTATAAGGCCCTGGCACATGTTACTTCATGACATGGCCATGAGCAACTTGTTCAAGTTGGTCCTGCTTTGAGCAGAGGGTTGGATGAGAGACCATCCAGCCTCAAACATTCCATGATTTAGTGGTGTGTCAGAATAGAGAATTCGAGGTCAAACAGATGTAAAGAGGACAAGCACATGGGAGAGGAGCAAAATTAATTATTTTCTTTGATGTTAGTAGTGGAAGAACCTGGAAAGACTTCTTAGGGAGTGGAAGTCAAGGCAGATGGGAGACACAGCAGAGGATCTCTCTGAAGCTGAAGTGACTGTGGGATAAGTTACATAGAATGCACACCAAGAAATTGCTGTGAGTGGAATGGTAGTCATTCCAAAAGTTATAAGAAAACTCAAGAATGAAAGAGTTTAATTGTTTATGGTAGCGTGCAGAGGTTGCAGGAGGTCCTATACTCCAGAGAAGGAGAAAGGTGATGTGAAAGAACAAATGCTGAGTGATAAACACCCATCTCCGAATACATAATACCTCCTTTCCTTCTACAATCACAACTGTTTTTTCTGCCCCACAATATTTATTTTACCCTGAATGTTTATGGGCCAGTGAAATTCTACACCTGCAGGTCTGAGAGGCCTTGAGCCACTCTTATTTTCAGGTCATACTAGATAGAAGTGAGAGTTCTGAAGCAGGTGGGAGTTCTGTGTTTAGTGCCTGATGTTCAAGCTCTATTGCTCTGACCAGGCTTGTCATTCTTCATGCAAAAGAAATAAACCCAGCTTAATAAATCTTCCTTATGTTAACTTTAAAAACAAAACAAAACATTCACCTCCCCCAAGACAAAAGGTACAGGCTAAATCAAGTTTTTTCACCAGCAAACCAAAAAGCCCTCAAAGACATCCCTGTGAGGCTTGCATAATTTAGTGCTTATTTCCAGTAGGAAAAAAGATGAACTGCAGTAATTTCTTGAAAACACACAATTTGTATTATATGAACTATTCCTCGTAAATAGCACAAATGAAACTAGTATTAGAGTTGTTTTCGTAAACAGCTGGAAAACTGTTTTATTTCCGAAGACATAAATTAGGAGTAAATTCCTGGCATGATTTTGTAAAGTGAGAATAAAACAGCAAGATAAGGAACTTAAACAATCAGCCTGTTAAACAGTTAACTTTAATAAAATGAAGTCTTACCTGATGATAGAATAAACCAGAATTGTTTAGGAAAAAGACTTTCCTATGTGTTATTTGCATGCATGAAGTATTTCTGTATATTGTTAAGCATGTTTGGATCCTTTAATAATAATGTAATTGTAGTTTTAAGTTACTGTGAAGTGTGTACTCTCTACAAATCAAGTCATTGTCCTTTGCATTTGAAAGTTGAGGTGAGAGAGACAAATTGCATAGCTTAAGCAATGGTTTTCTCATGCCTGGTTCTAGTCATGTAGAAGTTCATCACAGTTCTTGATATGATTTCTTCCTCACTCAAAAGAAGTCACCTAGAAGTTACCATGGTGGTGAAACAGTATGAGTGAATGAGTCTAAACCTGTACCGCTTCCAGTGAAAGCATGAGTCTTCTGCAGCTAAAGTGAGGATGACCACGTCTTAAGGATACCTACTTTCTTCCATCCCCTTCTGCTGTGATAGTTAGAAGTGTTTTATCTGTAAGCTACTAGCTCAAACTCAGTTTCTCATTTCTATAGACATGATTCATCCATGTAGGCTTCATTCTCAGTGGTCTACAACATACATGGGACATCAGTAGAGACAGGTAGGGAGATGGAAAAAAGTAAGCAAAAGGAAAAAAAAGAAGAAAGGTAAATGCGTTTTAACCAAAAGGATATAAGCAAAACAAAATGAGGAAAGGGGAGCAAAGGTGAAAAGCAGATAAGGGTAGGAAAGGAGAAGGTAAGCATGTAAAATGATCTGATGAGAATATGTCATGAGAGGTCTAGGGTCCAGACAATTTATCAGTCATATCTGTCTAGAGAATCAGCAGCAACAATAGTAATCATTCATAAAATTATTTTCTCAGTTAAATCTTGTTCACTTCATTATTTTCAGGGCTTTCTCAAGGCTGCAGTAAAACCGTGTGTTCTGACAGCTGTTAAGTGTTACATGAACTAGAAGGGGGGTAGTTTTGCAGAACTGCTGTGAGTAAAAGTAGCAAAACCATGGGATGGTGTCAAATATGAAGACTCTTACAGTTAATAGAAAGATTCACATTGCTATTCCAGTGGTTGGGATTGACATTATAGTCAACATGAATAAATACTTAGAGTGATACAGGAGGACAGTGTTATTTTTACATCGTGATTTTCCTGTCTTCAGCCTCATTTCAGAGCACAGGAGTCATATTGATTAAGAGGATTTTGCCATTAGGTATCTTCTGAGTAAAGGTCATAGAATATAGTCAAAAGATACTTAATACAGTGATGGGCAATATACAAATTATAAAGAGATTTGCAGAGAAACTGACTTTCTTAGGGCTCAGTCTCACAAAGCTGTTGAGTATGGCAATAAAGTTAACAAAATTTGGAAGCCTGTTACATTGACTGCTGAGTCACTATCAGTAAAATGTAATGGGGAAAATGCTGATATCAATCATCATTTTACTATCATCCTCTTTTTTTTTTTTTTTGCATAGGCAGATCCGTGCCAAAAAGACATGATAGTAGAGCACTATCTTACCTTTTTACAAATATTTAACAAGTCAAATTGTCTGGGAAGAGAAGCCAAATTAAACATTACCTAACCGTACGGTGGTTTAGAGTTGGTCACGGATGTCCTAGAAGAGAACGTGGTGAGATAGATGCTTCATGGCCATAAAGCAAACGTGTTGCCCTTGATAGTAAAACCACAACTGGAAGCAGTTCAGGTTTTACCCAAGTTATGTGAAATGCAGCTGTGCAGCATTTCTAAAATACTGTTACCACAGAGGCTACTTTAATGAAGGGTGACCCTCCAAAGGTCTCAAAGACCAATGCATTTAAGTAGCCAGAAATGAGTCCAAAAAGAGGTACTGTAAAAGCAAAATTAACAATGGGCCCGCGAACTCATTACTCATGGATGTCATATTGCTCGCACTCTTCAGCTTTTTAAGAGCTTGTGTTTTTTTATTTTTATATGGGATAAGAGGATTATGTGAGAGGCCTGTTTCTGCATTCTGCTGAAGTGTTACAAAGTGTTCTTGTTAAAAACAAGAATGCTGATTCCCAAACTATAACTTCTGTCCTTAACTGGCATTGAAAACCAAGAACAAGCAAAACCAGAAGCGAGAGAGTCAATCTTGTCTGCTTTTCCTGGAGGATTGTTTGTAGAATTAGAATGAAAATGCGTGTGTGTACAAAAGAAGGTTTTGTCAGAGGTGTTTCGTCCATTCCCATTGTGTCTTTCTGTACTTCCACAGAGAAAAAAAAAATGCATTTAAGAATGAATACTTATCACTGGTGTTATTTTACTTTAAAAGTTAATATAATTTTTTAATGTTACCCGTTAACTAGGGTTAATATAATTAGTTACTCTTTGGTCTTCTATTTTTTTTTTTCTTTACAAATTCTATTTTTCTAGATGGTGTTAATGCGTAATTTATTCAGGCTGGGATAGAATCTTTGTGTCAGTGGGGTGATGGCAGTTTACTCCAGAGAAATCTATCCCTCATAACGTGTATCTGATCTATGAATTCTGCATTTTGAAGTGGAACCGGTGCTTTTCATTCTGTGAAATGAATTCTGTACAACAGGAAACCAAGAAAATGTCTTTGAAATGAACGATTCCACGTCAATGATAATTAGAGAGGGGCCAATGCTACAGCAGATTACTGGTGAACATTCACAGGCTTCGGTTATTGTTTTCAGGAATGTAGGCAGAAAGTGAAAATTCTAACGAATTCTTACATAAATATGTAGCAATGCAGAAATTTGAATCCAAGGGGCCATGTGAAGTGATCTTTCATTGCTGTCAAAATTGTAAGGGCTATGGAACAAGCAGTATGTTACTCATTCCAATCCAAGTATCGGGTACACTTTGAATGATTAAGAGAGTATGATTCAGTGTTCATTGAAGTAAAGGGAAATTTTTATTTTGGTAGACCAATGATTTGGTCTGAGATTGAGACTAGAATGTTTTCTGTAAAGGAATTAAGAATAATTACACTTTTTCATAATGGTGTAGTAGTGCTGGCCATTTTCTATATCTGCCCCGTGGGTATGTTTATTTGGTTGTTTGTATACTACCTTAAAGATACATACCCACAAAACGCCACCTATCTTCATACCTGTCATACCATCAGCACATTCCAGACACGAGCCATCTGACTAGAAGAAATTTTCAGTAGCAGAACTGAGCACTGTCTACTCAGATGTGTCAGTTATTGTATTTCTAAGGGTTATGGAATATAATATGAGAATATCATGCAAAAAGAGAATTAAGAGGTATCTGAATTAATAGAAGAGGGGACAGAGGAAAAGAAAAGCAAAAGCTGAAGGGACAGGTCTGCATAAATGAGAAGCACTTGTCATGCTAGATCTTATCAGATGTTTCGTGTCTGAAATGTGCACGAAGAATGAATGAAAAAAAAATATCAGGAGAGAATTCTCTTTTTCAAGAGATGAAAAAGTAAAAGTAAAATACAGTTATATTATGCAGAGCAAACTTCTTCCAGTCTCTTGCTGGGGAAGACGTGCATTTACAGATTTTTTATCTATCCCTGTAAAACCACAACACACAGTTGGAAGCACAACATAGATCCCAGAATTAGGGGAGAGACAAACTGAAGACGCAGCTGACCTGAACTGTCAGCAGTACTCCTGCATTACTTCATGCTCAGTTGAGTTGCTAAGATAACCAATCTTGCATGGGTCGAATCCAGAATGTTTCCAAGAACTGAGTTAATTAGTGAAATATCCTAAAGTTAACTCACTCCCCTGCCAAGAAATGGGCTCTTCCATTTTCCTCACATGATTATCTAGGCACTTTCACTTTTCCATATATAGGAGCAGCTCAGGGACTGACAGACCAGGCTAGGTAGGGATACAGACTTCAGGCACATGCATACTCCTTGCATGCGTACACAGATGCAAGCACATGCTGAATTCACACACTGAAATTCGGGTTAGTGTAAGAGGTAGTAAGTGAAGACAGCAACAGTCCTGCTGGTAAAGAACCTTCTTCTTTAAGAGAAGGCACTAAAGGTAGAACTCTTCAACCACTATTTATAATAATCCATCAGGAAAAGCATCACAATCATGAATGGGCCAGTGGATGGTTTATGCGATTACACGCTGGATGATGAAGGGGCTTTCATGTTCACATCGGAGTCGGTGGGAGAAGGACATCCAGGTAAGAAACCAGCTTTGGCAAATGCATAAAAAGACTAGAGTTTTCATTTAAAATGTTTTAAAAGCCTGAAGAAGAACTCATCTGCTATTAATCTTATTATAAAAGTTATTTGTAACAGAATGTTTTTTACTTTATTTCTATTGAATCTTGTCCATATAGACTATAGAACCGCTATAACTAGGGTGCTTCCAACAGGAGCTTACGTGCCTTTGCAGGGTGTGTGTTACACTGAAGAGGGCAGTGGGGTTTATGGTTGCTGCCCTGTCCTTTTAATCTGCATTTCTTTCAGTATTACTGTGGAGACACTACTATATCTCTGATAGACTCAAGTTTCACATATGGATAAGAATGCATAGCTTGCTTCTCAAGTTCCATATCTTTCTGGGCCCTGTGAAGCTGTCCTGTGTATATGCTATGCTCTAAAACTGTCACCCACGACAGGAATATCTCTAAGCAGGCTATTTTCAAGCCTTTAAAAATCAATGGTCCCAGCAGCTGGACATGGCACAGTTGCTGATTCCCCCCCCCTCCCCATTCCATCATCTGATGCAATATATGGAATTGCTTAAGCAAATAGTGGACAGTTATTTGCTAAACTTTATGTATGGTCAGCAGAGCTTAGTTCAATTTTATTGAAAACAAATGTTCATCTGCCATAAACATGTACCTTATGTCAACAGCAAGTGTTCCCCCAAATGAGGCCAGGGGACAATAGACTGTTTGGTGTCCTGAAGTCTATTTATTTTAGAAGCTGATTTAGCGTCCTGTACCTTTTGCTGTAATAAGGCTTTTTCAGGTCTCTACTGCTGTTACGTGAGTAAAGCATAAATGGGTGGAATGACATAGAGAACAAAAAGTTCAGCAGTGAGAATTTTACGTCTATAATTCTGATACTCTTCTATAGTATTAACACTCTTCTATAGTATTAACTTATTACTGCAGATCAAATCTGTGGCTGATGCAATTGAGTACGTCTCTGTCAATGTCGAGGTAGCTACATCAGGTTAAGCCAGTTGGGGTTCTTTCTGACGTAACACAATCAGAAAATGACAACAACTTTCGGTCCTTGGGACATAGGTCCCATCTCAAACTTATATATAATTACATCCAGCGTCTGTCACGCAATGTAGTTCCATAGGAAAAATAACATTATACAATATGGTAATTTTAAATTGATGGTGGTATTTCCAAAGATGACAGGTCACAATGTATGCTACTCTAATCATTATTTTTGATCCCCCTAGGGCAATAAAAGATAAGTCTGAGAACAGAAGGAGTTCAACTGAGTCCCCAGGTTTAGCTTTGTCCCTTGGTTACCTTCCTTTACCAATTCTCTTTTTGTCTTGTCTCTTGTTTTAGAATTTGGCTTATTTATTCACATTCCCTTCTTTATTTGCAAAAAACCTCTTGGCCATCAGTAGGCCTTCTTCTAAGCCCTGTGAGCATTATTTTCCTCCTGCCCAAATACTCGGCAGGCCTTTGATAAACAGTGTTACCACTTGTTAGATTTGTGCACAGCCTCTCATCTGGCTGAGGTTGCCACATCTCTGGGTACTGTGAGATGCGAAGAGGCAACCCGAGAGGCTTGTTGTAGAGGGAGTGGAAAACTGAAATTTACTGAGACCTTTTCAAGACTATGATGCTTATACTTTCTTAAACAGCTTAGGTCTTTGTGTAGGGTACTGAAACCCCAAACACCTGTGATGCAGGAAAGATACAGATTTTCCAGATGAAGGGAGGACAGGTTGACAGTCAGTAACTCTGGGTGGTCCTGTAAATTCTTGTTCCTGAACACAGCCCAGCAATAGGTCTTAATCATCTCAGAGGTAGCTCTAGTTTCTGACAGCAAATTGATCACTCTTATGTCCTGGCCAACCCCCCTTTTCCCTGTCTGTGGTTTTACACAGGAGGTGTATACATGTAATTAGGTTTTTATCACCCAGGAAAGTCTTGGCTATTTCTTAAAACAGGGGCCGGTATCTGAGGCTGTAGTTGGGCTTCTGACATTATCAGCAGCACTAGAATTTTATTGTGAGTTTTGAGTTCCTCTGTTTGATACCAAATGGATAATTTGCGTGTTATTATTTCTCTTCTGTATGTGATAGTATAATTTTGCTAGAGGGCATTATATGAAGTAAAGATCCTGAACCAGATCTTTGTCTGGTGGAAATTTGAATTGTTCTGATTATATTAGCTGAGGACTGAATGCTTTAATAGAGACCTCCTTCTTAATAAACAAAGCAGGAGAAATCACATGCTTATTTATTTGGGTATACAGAGCACTCCCTTATACCTGTGCGATGCCTAAGAGTTGTGTGTCACTAAGAAGCCCAAATTCCACAGAAGCAAGTAATAGCTGGCAATAATTAACACACAGGTATTACCTACAGTCCCCAAAGACTTTATAGAAGACTCTGTTTATCCCATCTTCTCAGTCCAAATTCTTCAAAATCACTTTGGTATAAAATTTGGGACTTCCTTCCAGGTCTTTAATCTTGGCATTTAGTGGGGTAAATTCCAAACACTCTGAAAATTTACATGTGACTTCTTCATTTCACCATAATAACAGCACATAGATAGCAGCATGACGAAGAGAAAGATTTCTTTTTTTTTTTTAGATAACAGTTTTTTTGTCACTGCTCCATTTTGCTTTGTCCAGCAGTGTCTGTCCGTGCTGCACAATGGTTTCACTGTGCTTTGAAAGGCATTGTGTGTTCTTCTGACCCACAATGTCTTAGAGGTGCCAAACCACTTAGGATTAATTCCTTCCCCTATCTGGTGTGACTTCAGGTGGAATTGCCTGCAAACAGAATGTCATTCAGTTTTCCAGTAAGTATCAAGGAATCTCTTTAAAAATATAAGAGAAAACATCTGCTAAAAAGACCCTCAGATTTTCAACCATATTAAAAACATATGTTTATCTTCTGGATAGTCACAGAAAAAATTCACAAAAGAAAAAAAAAAACAACCAAAACCAGAAAATGTGGATCTTTCCAGCAAGTTGATGCTTGCGTGTCTTATATCTAACATTATATATACTTAACAGTATCTAACATTGTATATACTTAACAATATACATAATACTTCAGTAAACGGTGTATTGAACAAAGAGAACAGATGTACAAGATACTTAAACAGTGTAGTGTTAATATTGAAGTACCACTGCAGTTATAAATTAGCACTTCTCAAGAGCCTTTTAAATAGGGAAAACGTAATACAGAACAATTCAGCTATTCAAAGTCTTTCTAGTGAAACTTTTTTTGGTGGAAAGCTTGTTTTTTGTTTAAGTGCTCATAAGTATCTGAGTTTCTTGACTGTTTTAATTTTTTACCAGAAAATTGAGAATTGCTCAGTTTGTCATATTTTGAATATATAATTTCACATTCTAGTTTAATTTTTATTTCTGTTGATATAAGTAACATATCATTAAAAATACTGAATTTTAGTTTGATGATCACAGGTTTTTAAGAAAATCAACCTTACCTTTTGAACTGTTCAATGTTTGTTATATTTACCACACCATCAAAGTCTGAAGTGTGGTTGTACCTGTTTGTTGTGCTTCAAAGGGCGGAGATTTTTTTGAATTAAATTTTCAGTTCTTGCTGCTGTCCATAGATTTTTATTTTGTGTGTGTGTGTGTGTGTGTGTGAATCTGTGGAACTGAATTCTTGGGGACGTCCAGAGAACTTGCAGATGTCACAGCTTCTGTTAGGCTCTTACATAGCCTAGATTCACCTAACAAACTTACATCCAACTATCTGGAAAACTGTGAAGCTCCTTCTAATTATTGGAGATCACTTCTGTTGTTCATAATTTGACAACTGAGCATTTGAGTAGGGTTTATCATCAGCTCCCCTAGACTCATTCATTCCTTTTATAGTTTGCAAGAGCTGTTTTACAGCTAATGGGCACCTCTGCCATAAGGCTGGGTCTGTGGGATGGTTGGCATTCACAAAAATAATTCATGGTTATCTAATACTTTTCTGCTCAGTCGAGAAATCCTCAGCCTAGACATCCCTTCTGCAATATTTATCCCATTGGATCACAATTCACTACATGAAGGTATGCTTGAACTGAGTTCTTACCTATTACATCATTTTTGTAGACAATAATGCCTCACCAGAGGTGGTCCATTATGCTTTCCCTGTTTCCAAAAACAAAGGAACAAAAAAAGGAAGGAAATAATGGACAAACGTATCCTGTCACATTTAGCAGATGATAAGAGAAATGGGATGGTTGAGATGAGAAATTTAAATACCAGAATGAAGAGTGCACAAAGCCTGCTAAGCATTGCTAAAAATAAAATGCCTGGTTTTATTTTACACCAGAGACCTTTACTAATAGACATGCCTTTAATTTAATGCATTAATCAGCCAGTCATCCAGCTAGATTTCTCTTTCCAGTCTTGATAGATGTATCTGTATTTGGATCTAGTTGCACTAGAACTGCTGGTTGTTGCACCAACAATCAGATATGACTGTCAACTGATTGTCAAGCTGATACGTCTCAGCCTATTTTAATCTAAAGTTATGCTATCAGCACAGTAGATTAAATAATTCTAATTTACTATTTTAATTGATTAAATTCTCACATAGATTTTAAAGACGAGAAGGGACCTCTGATATATATAATCTGGTCTGACCTTGGTACACAGGTAATAATATTTCATGCAGGAACTCTTCAAACATGCCAGTAAATCACAGAATCACAGAATAGTCAGGGTTGGAAGGGACCTCTGGAGATCATCTAGTCCAACCCACCCGCCAGAGCAGGGTCACCTACAACAGGTTGCACAGGACAGCGTCCAGGCGGGTTTTGAATGTCTCCAGAGTGGGAGACTCCACAACCTCTCTGGGCAACCTGTTCCAGTGCTCCACTACCCTCAAGGTAAAGAAGTTCCTCCTCATGTTAAGATGGAACTTCCTATGTTCAAGCTTGTGCCCATTACCCCTAAATGATGGTTGAATTTCATTCATACCTTTTAAAAAGTTAACCAACTTTCATCTAGAGATTTGAAGGAATAAGGAATTCTGCATACCTGTAGATGAATGGTTTCAATGGCCCTCACCCTTTAAAGATTTTCCTTTTCAAATCTTTATCTGTCTCTCTTTAATTTCCAGCTATCAATTGTAGTTACATTGTTGTCCATCAGACAAAAACTTTTCTATCAGCATTTTATTTTTAGGTTCTTAGAGACTGTGATCGCAATGCCTATAAGGGTTTCCTCTGGTAGGTTACCTTTCCTTCAGCCTTTCAAAACTAGATTGAGCTTGATTGATTTCATCGGGTAAGATAGACTTTTCTGATTTGGGAGCGTTCTTCTCAATCTGTCTTAAACCTTCCTGCAGCTTCTTAAGGTCATCTTTGGAATAACACCACCAAAATCTAGTATTTCTGTAGCAGTGTCACTAATGCTATTGTATGGAGATAATTTCATTTTTATGGACAACTGTTCATCTGGTTTTCTATCATGATCTTTTCAGAGTAACAGTTTCGTAAGACAAATTCTCCCCTCTCCTCCTGGACTATGCCTTTTGTTCATGATACAGTTCACGCAGGGGAAAAAAAACAAACATGGAAACATGCTGTTAAATCTTCACTTATTGATTTCACTTCCTGCTATGGCTAATGCTCCCTTGAGACATTTAATGAAAGTTTCAGTTCATAAATTAATTTCAGCCACAGCATGCAACACCAACCTAAGGTTCTCTATACCAGATAGGTGCCACAAGGAGAATTGAGGATGAATCAGTCGTATGGGATTACCTGTGTTCTTACATGTTTTGGAAAGAATGCATGTAATATCCCTGTATGTGCCATTCAGGGAACTTAGGTAAGCATGGGACACTGGCATCTAATGCAGGTGACACATGCTTCATGTGGAGCAAGGACAGGGATAACGGTTATTCCTGGCATAGAAACTTTAGGTGGTGAAAAAAAGACTACAAAGCAGTCCCAATCACTAGGAGTTTACTGCAGGGCATTGGACCTGCACTAAGAAGGTCATCCTATCCCAGTTGCTCTGTTGTCCCACCCAGGTCGTCAAAATTTACATGTTTTCACCAAAAATTTTTGCTTTTATGCTTGAAAATATGGCTATATTTCCTTATGAAAATGGAAACTTTGAAGAGAGCAAGCAGAGATACATTTTAATCGCTCCTGCTACCTTTGTCCCCAGTCTTACTAAACAAGGTTCATTTGGACTTCTAACTAAATTGCAAGAATGGTGTCTGGTTCCTGGTTTTGGTAATAATTGTCCCACATTTAGTAATCCACGTTACAGTTCTTGCAAGGCTGAAAGTTCCAATGCAGCCTACATGTGCTAATTGTCTTTTGTGTTTGTTCTTTTTGTGTTGAAGTGGTTAACACGGGAGATAGATAAGAGTGTCAGAATCACAGTTAATCTTTGATTTGTCTCTCTTAGATAAATACACGCCTTCCTTATGAAAATAAATGAGAATTTATTTTGACTTGAGATTAAATGTATTAAAAGTCTCTAATGACACACTCTTACAAAACTTTGCTTTCCAACAGATTGTGTTGTAAATGGCAAGGCAGGAGATTAATCTGTTTTGCCACACAGCATGTTATGGCAACATCTAAACATAGTATGCAATTTTTAGACTTATTTTTAAGAACAATAAAATTAAAATATATGAGAAAAAATACCATTTTCATGTGGAAGGCATTGTTATGGGTGCAGCCCTTTTCTGCTCATTGGATTAGCTACATTATTGGATTAAGATTCATTATTCATTAAAAAGGTAAGAAAAGAAAGAAAGAAAAAGAGAAAGATTATTACGATAAACCTGAGCTGAAACCTTTTTATTTGGGATGTAACTGAAGATATACTCAAGATTTACTGCAGGCAAACTTCAGTTGGTAACTCCTTCTTGCTTCTGTGTGTGCTACTCGCTCCCTTGCCTTAGGGGGTTTGCAGGGATTATTAGGAGATGGCATTGCAGGATGGTAGGAAGCGGTAAGAAGAAGCAAACCCGAAACAGACACTTCACTCTAAGCTGTGCATTATCTGCATCAATTTAAACATTTTCTCAGCCTTTACTAGCAGTGTTGGTCATGTACACTCTAGCTTTTTGTTGGGGAGATGGAAGTTGATGGTGGAATATCACCTTCTTGTCAGAATAGTTTTGATGTGGAGGGCATGCTCTATTGGCTTGTGGTGTTAGAGAAGGAGAAGGCTGGGAGTAAAGCCTCTTAGCCCCTCAGGTAATTCTATGCATAACATACTTGTTTCACACTTAAGTGCAGAAAACTAGAGGTAAAGTTGTAGTCACCATTAGTTTACACCAGTAAGGAAATTCCCCGTTGTATCTACTGACTTTGCTTGCAGGATGTTTCACATGTCTTTCTATTTAGCTAGCTTAAATACTCCAGTAATAAGAAATAAAATAATTCCTTGCTGATTCAAAGTGATGCAAACAGTCCATGTTTTGTATTGAGTGCTATGGTTTTGAATCACAACTTTGATGTCTTGCAGATAAAATCTGTGATCAAATCAGCGATGCTGTGCTAGACGCCCATCTCAAACAGGACCCAAATGCCAAGGTTGCTTGCGGTAAGTTGTTTGCTGTTTTGCTTTAAGTCATCACCCAGCCACTGTTCTTTTTTTAATGATCTTTGCAAAGACCTTGATGCTATCATTTGCTAACTCCTTTTACTCTCAAAAAATTACGTAAGAATTACAGTCTTTAACAGAAGGAGAGATGGGGAAAAACAGTAAAAGTTTTTATAAAGACTGAAGCCTAAGCAGGCTGTAGAAGGGTGGGATAGTTCATTTTGTGTGTGGACTGAATTTTCCTTGGAGAAACAGATTTTGCTTCATTACAGTGGATTTTTCAAAGAATATTTGAATGTTTTGTTGAAACATTCATTTACTGTATTTAATAAAGTACTATTTTTTCAGTCCAAGTCCCCATAACTGCTTGGTTTTTGAAATCTTTTCAGAAAGAGTTGTTACCATCAACTTTCAGGTTCATGTATTATTTAACTAAACCCCATCTTCAGATTCTTCCTGCTGGGACTGGAGGCAAGTTTTCAAAATAGTTGATCACTGATGAGTTTTATTTAGCCTCAGTACATACCTTAGAGTGATTAAGATTAAGTGGATTTAGAAATCACAGCTTAATGCTTTATTTCCCTAAAGTCTGTGCGTATCACTTAATCATGTTCAGTGTTTTGACTCTCCCATTTGTAAATTGGACATATTAGTCTTTTCCTTACTTTCAGACTACAGTGAATCTGAAAAGAATTTGTTGTAGAAGGAGCTAATAATGCTAAAAATATAGGTAGAAAGGACTTACACTGTATATACCCAGTACATCTGGGTAAAATCTGGTATACACCTGGGTAAAATCACCATCATCATAAACATAGTTATTTGTCTTAGTGGGCTGGGTTATTCTGCTGTTACAATCCTGTTTTCATCTCTCTTTCCAGAGACAGTATGTAAGACAGGAATGGTGTTGCTCTGTGGGGAGATCACATCTCGTGCTATTGTGGATTATCAGCGAGTTGTCCGAGATGCAATTAGACATATTGGCTATGATGATTCAGCTAAAGGTTGGTGGAAAAACTCATGAAATCCTTGAAGAGCAAGGAATAGGCAACTGCAAAACAGGTCTGTCACCATTTCCATATATTGGCTTTAGCAAGCCTGATTAGAACTGAATATCCTGTGTGAAAGCTGCTTACATGGTGCTACGTGATACACTTTCTGGCTTTATCCCAGTAAGTAGAAAAAACATCCTATATTAGTTAAAACCAAAAGGGAGTAGGCAGAATATACTTTGAACTGTGGTGTTAGCCCAGAATAGTTAGCTGCAACTTGAGCCACAGAATCTACCACTCCTCCAAACTTGCAAGAACTTGAATCTTGGTTACTCATTTGGCAAGCCAGTTGATGCATCTTGGTGCAAAAGAGATGGAAGAAGAAACCTAGTTCATTTGTACCATAATATATTTGTACTGTGGTAGCATCTAGAATTCCCAGGCGTAAAGCAGGATCTTACTGTGCAAGGTGCTCTGATCACTCTGAACAGCTCCTCCTACACTGCAGAGTGTGCAGCCTGAATCTAGTTTGTATAATGTACAAATGATAAATAAGACAAAATTCTTTATATACCAGACACATTTCACTTTCTGATTTGCCATATATCTGTTTATACATTACAAATATTCCAAGTTTACTGATACAGCGAAGTGTATCTTTTAAGAGCATTTGGTTAAAAAAAGTTGTTTCCTGCAGTCCTTTAATTGCTATTGAATTTACAGGGAGATTGTGGTGGGAGAATATTATAGCAGTACATCTGCAGGTTACCTCCACCATCATGTAACAGCAGTGCTTTTGGAAAATGCCAAAAATGATAAGGGGAGATGCAGCAACCCAGTAAAAAACAATTTCTATGCAGAAGTAAAACAAAAAGCTAAACCAAACAATTGCACACAGGAATATAATTTTTCTTCTCTACATAGCCTACTTAAAAGAGGGTGAAGAGCATTCTTCAAGTGGATCATATGCATATGGACGTGTATGTATGTTGTATTGGCTGAACATGAGTTTGGTCAGCAGCTGCCAGTAGCTACAGTTCTAGGAAAGGTTGGATTTGGAGAGAAGCAAGTTACTATTAATATACCTAGGAACAGGTGGAAAATATTGCCACAATCTTCTGTAAGTCTTTCAATTTCTTTTTAAAACCTCCCTTTTGGTCTTTGAAAGTCATGTAAAATAAATTCCCACTTTCAGATTTGCTGTGAGACTTGAATCTACTTTTTTTCTTTTTTATGTCTCTTGTGTAAACTCCCATGAGAGATTTAGGTACAGAGACTGCTTTACATGTATTACAAATAATGTATCAGAGAGCAGAGCCTTTGATTCCTGAAAACATCAGCTCCTAGAAATTTACGTAGATGTTTTTAATACTATTTATTTGGGAGAGGCTCATTATTTACTTTTTTGACTACTTTTCTGCAGTTAACAATTCATAATCTGAGTTGGCTTGGCACAGGGTGCCAACGCAAGAGAAAACAAGCAGTGATAAGCAATAAAGGCAACCCTATATACTCCACCCTCTCCCAAAAAAGGCTTCAAGTGTTGTATTGACCAAAAATTTAACTAAAAATAGCAGTTAGGTTTTGAGTTCTGAATGCGGTATCCTTCAGAATGAAAATTTTGTCATATGGTTCCGTGTTACTTTCTTCAACTGTGACAGAAAAAGCTAATTCACCACTGTTCTTTTTCCCAAATAGGCTTTGACTACAAGACTTGTAATGTTTTAGTGGCACTGGAACAGCAGTCACCTGATATTGCCCAAGGTGTTCATCTACACAGGAATGAAGAGGATGTTGGTGCTGGAGATCAGGTAGACATCGCATCTAAAACATCAAAGCTGTTTGAATGGAAAAAAATTACCCCATGTTATTGCCCTGTTTTCTAAATCAAAAGCCATCTGAAGATTGCTACACTTCCATCTTGGGCTACCTCAGAATAAAACCCATATTTTATTAAAACATTTGGAAGTTCTTCGACGGCAGACTTTTGCCCAGTGCTTGTTATTGCACTCCATGCAAGTCAGGAGTGCTCTGGTGGTTTGTAGTAGCTGAGGATGTGTCCTTTAGAATTTAGGAAAGGTTTTTTGCTTATATATTTCTTGGTTTTGTTGAGTAGCTTTAGATTCATTAGACCATTCATCCTGCAGCCAGACTTGTTTTATAAGATGGAATAAACAAAGGATCTTTTCCCTTTCACAGAACTCTTGAGATTTTACACAGCAAAAAAATTAGGCGAAGTTTCAACTGTCTTCAGCATTAGTACAATGAAGGCAAATACACCAGAGTACTTTTAATTCTCACTTATTTCCCAGAGGCAGCTGTTGTAATAGGTGTTCCACATAATTAAGGCTGTCCAAGCTGCATTTCTATGAGCTAAATAACACATGTAGATAATTATGGTATGTTCCCAAGAGAAAGATGCTAACATAAAAACACCATAATCTGACTGATGCCAGTATAAGTGAGTTTAACATTTACAGTAGTTATCATTAGTAGTAATATCTAGTTTATAACAATGCTGTTGAGAAGCGTAAGTGGAGATATCAGAGTCCAGGAGCAAAGCTGATATTGTTCAAAAAACCCTTGAGGATTAAATTAAAATGCTTTTATGCTGTCATGGGGACATAATACTACATAAGATGAAAAGATATCTGACTTTCTTTGGCACTTTGATGGCCTCCCTTCCCGTTGTATCAAAGTACCTTCCTGTCTTTTTTCTTTTTTTATCACAACACACACTGGATGAGGAGAAAGAAAATGCTGTTAACTCCATTTAACAAATGATAATCTGATGCAGGGAACATGGCTGAATAACAGTAGAAGCTTAAACTGTTGAATGGCACGTCCTTCGTGGAGTATTCACATCCCATTCCGCTGAAATTCCAGCTGCGAGCTGCAGTATAAGTGTGTCTGTATTCATACGTAAAAGCCTCTACAACCTTTCTGGGCTAATGATACCACCTTTCCTGTGACAGAATAGTCCTGAAATTATTTTGCTCCAACAGATTTTGTTTTTTTCATAGAATCTGATTTTTTCACAGAAACTTCTGCTTTTTTTTTTTGTCCAGGTTTCCAGCTCAACATGTAAACCTTCAGGCTTTCAGTGAAAAATTCTAGGAACGTGGTTTGTTTCTCATTACACTGTAACATGTTGGAGCCTGATCTGAGTTAGGCTTCTTGCACTGTAATGTAAAACAGTAGAAAGTAAACCAGAGGGTACTGTTTACTCTTTGCTTCAGATGAAATCTCGTTGCCTTTGGTTGTGGTGCTTTTAACAGTGATTGAAGTATATCTTCCCCTCCTGTAGGGTTTGATGTTTGGTTATGCAACAGATGAGACAGAAGAATGTATGCCTCTAACAATTATCCTTGCTCATAAACTGAATGCCAAGTTAGCAGAGCTGAGGCGCAATGGAGAACTTCCTTGGCTGAGACCTGACTCTAAGACACAGGTAAATACTGCTATGGATAGTCCAGATCATTGAAAACGAAAACTTTATTTCCAGAAATCTTCAGTATTTTTAAAAAATAGCTATTGATGGTGTTCAGAGTATCAGGATAACCTACAAGTAGCAGATATATGACCTACAAGTAGCAGATAAAGCATTTCCACTGCTTATGATACTGTCTTCTTGACAGTTGGAAAATGGTCAACCTGTATCAGAGTGCTTGGAGCACTTAAACACCTACCAGTGAAGAAACATTTAACCCTTCAGACCTAAGTGGTCTATGCTCATTGAAAAAGTGACAGGAGATCCAAATGATTGATTTGTATTTAGGGATTCAAGATGGCCTTTTTGAAGATGCACTGAGAACATAAATTTCTGTAAATTTCTGAGGCTTGGGAGTTTCACTGGAAATCCCAACCAAAAGACACATTTGGACAATTTCATAGAAAATCAGATTGTCCATATTGAGTCTTTTTATTTTTTTTTCTAAGCAGAGCAAAGATGAAGAATGAGAAAATTCTCATACCTGGGCAACAACATGAGCAGTGGTCATTGTAACATCAGCATTGACATTTTGCTACGATTTTTGGAATATAGCATAGCATCACATTTGATGGGGACCAGTAATACATTTTATAGCAACTTTGTTTCTAACTTCCTCCTTCTCCCTGTTCTATTCAGGTCACCGTTCAGTATATCCAGGAGAACGGAGCCGTCATCCCAGTGCGTGTTCACACCATTGTGATATCTGTGCAGCATGATGAAACCATTTCGCTGGAGAATATGCGCAGAACCCTGAAGGATCGTGTGATCCAAGCTGTTGTCCCTGCAAAATACTTGGATGAGAAAACTATTTATCACCTTCAACCTAGTGGACGTTTTGTTATTGGAGGGCCTCAGGTTTGTGTTGTATTATTTTGGTGCTTTTATCAGCTCGCCTTTGTCATTGGGTGTGTGTCTTAAAAGAAATGCTCAGCTTTTTGGCATGTCTGCCCTAGAGTGTTAGAAGCAAGCTGCCTAGTGGAAGTTTTAACTGCAGCTGTGTGTGGGAGAAGCGCCCAGGGTTTCACGTGCTGTATGCCAAAGTAACCTTTGAGGGCATGGTGGTATCATACATGTGTTGTGAGTAGACAGGCAAGTTGAGCTGAATCTTACATTGTGCATGGAATGTGCAGCCCAGCTCTGGGTTTCCTCAAACCCTCTCGAGTCCAGCACTGAGTGAGACATGCAATCTTTTCTCATGGAAAGCACCCCCTACACTGAGATGGACAAGAGAAAGTTTACTTCTCTTACAGTGAAGCTGGTTTTCAAATCTGTATAGCTTGCACTGTTCTGCCTGACAACAATGAGAGCTGAAGGTGTTCATCTGTTCTGAAAATCAGCCCCTGATAGGCTTCTCCTGGTGAGAAAATAAATGTTGCTTTTGCTTTATCTAGGCAATGCAGGAGCTGGAATTTATAATTTGATACTCCACTCATGGAAGTCAGGCAGAACTTCCACTCTATAGGATCTGAGAATCTTCCGAGATTCAGCTTTTGAAAACAATACTTCTGAACTATCACAGCAAAACTTCAAAGCTCCTTCCTGAAATAAGGTTCAATTTTACAACAAATCCAAGTGACATTGATTTTCCTTTGCTGTTAAAGTTCATTCATTTACTGAAATTTGCCAGAATTATTTCTAAGGTGCTGTGGTTTTTTACGTTAGTGCCATGGAACAGGTAGGAAGTTGTTGAGATTAATCATTATAATAATGATCATACAAAAAATATATTTTTTGTATGGAATTGGTTGTATCACTGTAATTTTGTGCATCATTGACATCCTAGACTGTGGACAAATTGAGTCAAACTTGAGCTGTAACTTGGAGCAAATGAACCAATGTAGCAATCATAACTGCATACAAAAACAAGGCTACACATATGAAAATTTTCAGGTGTACACTGAACTACACCCATTAAAAAAATGTAATATAATTACATTTGGTAAGCCAACCAGGAATACCTTTTCTACTCTTTTTCCTTTTTCCACCCCGTATTGCTTATGTTTGCGCATACAAACATGTTGCAGTGTATGTTTGCAGCTTTTTAAACCTGGGATAAGTTTACTTAGTATGGGTCAATCTGCCCGTGTGTCCATGGCCTTACAACTGCTATCATTGCTTGTGCAATTTGCAATAGCATTGCGGCAAACAGAAAATAACTGTTTCTTTCCTTGTCTTTTACGTCTTGATCTTTTTGATTACTTTTTATGAGCATTACTCAGTTTTATTTTTAACAACGCTAGCTATAGAAGGCATCTTAACCTCCAGCTCAGTTCATCTAAGGAGGACACGTATACTTCACTTGGGATTTTCACCTTATGTTTTCGAGCAAGGTGGTACCTTGAATTCTGGCTATGGCAAAATTAGTAATTTTGTTGCTATCACCGATTTCCCAACAGCAACACCTGCTCGTACTATGAGGCCATTACAGCTCGCTGCAAAAGTGCAACACTTTACAAATGCATTTGTGCTCTTTCAGCACCTTTAAAACGAGGGGTGGATTTTTGTGTGTGGTGTTTTTTTTTCTTTCAACTATCCATTTCTCTTCCTCTCAATCAGTTCTGCAGTCAAGTCATGATGGCACACAAGGCGTTCTCATTGCAACTGTCTGTGCCATCAGAAATTAAGGTTTGCCTCAAGCAGAAGAACCCCAGAGGACAGGATCCTTCAGACAAGCTCAGCTAGCTGCAATTCAGATTTACATGTTGCTGCTTTCTTAGCAGAATGGAACAAACAGTGCCAAAGGTTTTCTTCTGTGTATATGCACAGTCTCGCCGACAAAAACTTTGACTCTCCACTTATGTTTGCCTTGCAAACATTCCACAGTTGAATTTTACTGACACGATATTCTGTAGACAAAGAATTTCAAACCTGCCTGCACAGGTGGAGACTGAATTTCAAATTTGGTCATGTTTCCATTCACAATAGAAAGCTTAAGCATTTAAAAAACTGGGGGGGTCAGACAATTAGTCAGGTACTGGTCAGCTAACCAAGATCAAATAAAAATATCAAGTACTTGAGTGAGTGATGTGTAAGGTAGCACTGACATACCTTTCAATGGTAAATGCAAAAAAGACATCTACTATTTAATATTCACACAGCTTCAGATTTTGGCCAAAAGATATGAAAGCCTGATTTATTTTTTTTTTTTTTAACAGTGTAAAATCTGTCAGTGGTTCCTATGTGGCACGCATTTTGTTAGCAATCTTCTGTATTCAGTGTGGATGTTCTAAACCAAGTTCCCATATTGTCTGGAATCTTTACTTTTGAAACATGCTGTAGCTATCTGGGTGTAAACCTGTGTGCTTGATTACAATTCACGACACGTGAATGGCTTGTCTTATAAATATCTGCCTTTATAGAACATTTATAGCTACCGTCGCAGCTCGGTGAGACAAGTTCATTCCTTCAGCTACCCCACAGCAATCCATATGTGCTGAACTTACATGCTGTTGTAGTCTTCTGAAGGATGCATAGCCTTTTCTGAGACATAATAAAATGGATTGTAAAATGGATAAATTCTTTTACTGATTCAGGGTGATGCTGGTGTTACTGGTCGAAAGATCATTGTGGATACTTATGGTGGCTGGGGAGCCCATGGAGGTGGTGCCTTTTCTGGCAAAGACTATACGAAGGTGGACCGATCTGCTGCGTATGCAGCCCGTTGGGTGGCCAAGTCTCTTGTGAAAGCTGGGCTCTGTCGCCGTGTTCTGGTTCAGGTATGGTTTGCTATGGACGTTGCTTTTCTCAGAAGGACTTTTCCTTTTCAGCTTTACCTTGAATACGCATCGTACGAGACACTGTAGCAGAAGCAGCCTTGGTGATGACTTGGGGGTGAAGAAAGGAAGACCTTGATATGCCTGGTTCAAGACCACTGTAACATCACTAATAGCCTATCAGCTTCTCGAAGCTGGAACTTTCATTTTATTGGCTTTTTTTCTGGACAGTTATTGAGCCCTCAGACCTCTGACACTTACTGTCATGGAAATGAGCATGGGGTGACTGGATAACGGGGAAGAAAGTTAGCCAGAGACTTCAGCATTTTCAAAGTTTTCTCTTTTTTTCTACAAATACACATTGTGCAAATACGGGAAGTGAAGTAGAGGCCTTAGTTTTCTTAAGATGGTTCATGAAGGAATGCTTTCTTCTGTTGCATACTGTTGACCACTGAGGTGCCGTGTCTATTTGCTAAATATGGTGTCTTTTTTGCCATAGGTTTCTTATGCCATTGGGGTAGCTCATCCACTGTCCATTTCACTGTTCACTTATGGAACTTCCAAAAAAACAGAGAAGGAGCTGCTGGACATTGTGCACAAAAACTTTGATCTTCGGCCTGGAGTCATTGTCAGGTATAGAAACACACAAAAAGGAAAATATCTCGGTGATCACATCCTAGAAATGACTTCTTGCAAAACCATGGTAACTTAGATGTTACCATGTAAGAGTCAGCCTCTTGAACCAGCATGGGATTGTTCCATGCAGTACAAAAGAGGCTTTCTCTCATTCTGTTAGTCTTCACAGTTGATACTTTTAATGGATTTACTACAGTGACATATCTTTTAAGACAGCAGATGTACTTTTCAAGTTTCATATGAAGCATACACTTTCAGCATTTGGCCTTATATAGTATGTGGAATTCAAATAGAATAAAATAAATTTTTTAATCCAAGAATTTTAAGGTACTTTGTTGTGAAAAAAGATATGTTTTGTTTTATACAAGGCATTGAGGATTATTTCATCTTTTCCATTAAAATTAATAATTGTCAATAATAAGAACTTTTCCTGTAGCCCTGAAGTACTTCACATTTAAGTTTTGTTGTCATTTTTATGGTTCTCCGTTGCACGTGTTCACTGGTATGCTTGCATCTCCAGAATATGCATGTTTGACTAAGGGCATGAAATGGATATCAACATCTGGATTTTAATGTTAGCTATCATGAAGTATCTTAATGTGAAAATTGTTGTTTTCTTTTTATTATACCCACAGGGATTTGGACCTAAAAAAGCCCATTTACCAGAAGACTGCATGTTATGGTCACTTTGGAAGAAATGAATTCTCATGGGAGGTGCCTAAAAAACTTGTGTTTTGACACTAACAGTCACCCTTTAAAAACAGAAAGTAAGAGAAGTCCACTCATGATGAGGATGCTTCTAAAAATCAAATTTGACAGCTTTGTATTCAACAAACAGAATTTTAGATTTTAAATGGAAAGAAAGAAAAAGATATTTTCTTGGAAATTGATTATTTTTTTTTAACCCTCAGTTCTTTCATTATCTAAGATAAAAAGGACAGAGTCTTTTTTTAATCAACATAAGACAACAAAATACAGTTTACTTTTTATTGCTGCTCTGTTGGTTCTTTTGATAAAGGCAAAGTATGACTCAGGTACGCAAACCAATGGCTGAACCTCAAACCTTTCATGGGCAAAGGCGAAGACGACTTTCCCAACTCTGACGAAGGATCAGCAGAACTCTTGCTTCTAATTAGACAATGGGAAATTCTGGGGTCCAATTTCCTTACTGGAGTTAGCATTGCATACTGCTGGGGGTTGCTTTGGTGGGAGAAGGCTGAATATCATATAACTGTATGTTGGCCTCTTTTATAGAAGATGTTAACATATATAATATTTAAATCATCTTCACTGTGTATGTGCTCTTACTGTTGTGTTTCAATTACCTGTGTTTTTGAAACATAAGTGTTCTTCTATAAAACAACAATCATAGAATAAAAAGCTTTTTCCTACCATGTATGTAAAAGTGCCTCTTTTTCTATGTTTTTAATGTTGCAGATGTTGTTGACATGGTCCATCTCAGCTCAGCCTCTTCTACTCTTGTAGGATTTTAGTTTACCAACATAATTGAATTTTATTAGATTTTGGAATTGTGATATGAATTTATCTTTCACTACATGTGTGATCACTGTTTACTCCTTGTGATTAAAAGAAACTTGGTAAAAAAGTATTGTTTTTTTTATTTTGAACTCTTAGATTTGTCCTTCTCTTGTAATTGTTGCTCCCAAATGTTAGGTTTATTGCATGGCTTACTAGGTTTGATGTAATTTTGGAATAAAATAAAGTGCATAGAAATAACTACAAAACATCAAAAAATATATATAGCATGAGGTTAAAATCTGGAGCACTACCCTGTCCAGCAGTCTCTCCCCGAAGAACTAGCCGCTAGATGGCTGTGTGTCCCACCACAGCTGCGGGAGCAAGTCTGTGCAGAAGGCATGTCCCCGTTTGTGCCAGTGCTCGGGTACTAGGTCTGGGTACCGGTACCCTGTTACTCCTGCGGGAGACAGTGACGCCGCTCCTTCTGACAGCTGAGGGGAGCTGGTGTGCGTGGTGGATTGGCTGTGGAATAGACTGAGGACAAGGACGTGTCTGCCCCGTGTGCTGTATTGCCCTATAAAGTGACGAACTACTTTTTGCAAAGAACTGTGGATTAATCCCAGGTTTGTTCAAACTGTGAGGGTGTGAGACCACATTTATCTTCTGTGATCAGTTTTCTTGTCAAGAAGGATGAACTTAATCCTGCCAGAGGAGGGTTGCCTTTGTATGGCCCCCACGAGTCACTTAACCCTAGCTTTGTGGTTGAAGCAGCATCCTGTTAGATCTTCTACACTGGAGAAATGCTGCCACCCCATGTTTCTCTCCTAACTCAGTTCCTTTGTACAGTGTCTCCCAAACAGATGTTGAGGTGGAACGAGTGTGCCTGACTGTCATCATCAAAGAAAAGGTGCCATTCATTCTCTTCAAGTATGTCACAAACGCAACTTTTATCTGTTCAAGCCAGAAGTTGCTCCACTTTATTAATGTGCTTAATAAATGCACTATTAATTATGCTAATGTGCTATATGTACTGTGTGAGTTGAGACAAACAAGTAGTAGGTTTATGTGTAGCTCCTGATCTCCTGAGGACTTAGAGCATTAATCAATGGCCCTTGTTGGACACCTGGATACATTTTGGCAGGAAAATATCTTAAAGGGCAGCTGCACCTTAAAGAATGTATTGGCAAAAAAACTTCCAGGGACTCTTTTCCCAGCTGCATATTGCTCATCTTGCAAGGAAGAAGTGTGTTGTGTGTGTCAGCCTCAAAAACGTAAACTGTTTGGAGACAGGTCCTATTGGTCTGCCTAGAAACAGAAACCTTGGCCTTCATTATTACAGACTTGTTTTGCTAATGAACTTTTACCTATCAGTGATGTATACAAAGGCATTTTACTAACAATAAGGAAGTCACCATTTGATGCTGCCACAGAACTGTTTAGTGGAAGTGTTACAGTCCTACACATTCCTGTTTTTTCAAGACGTCTCTGAGATGGCATAAGGCAGCACAGCTTTGTCAATGCGATGGAGGCCCTGCCATGGGCTTCGCGTCTTCAGGATCTCCTGGTCATAATGCATTACTCTACAACCAGCAGAAGCAAGAGAATGAAAAATAAATAAAAAGAAACCCTAAAAAATGCTGTATAAATAAACGTGTTGCGTAAGGTAACGAAAGCAGAATGTCCCTGTGTCAACAAAACCAAACATCTGCAGACAATATGAACAGTTCTGCTCTGGCGGTGACAATAACAACCGTGACAGTATTTGTTGGAGAGGGAGCGCGTGCGTGTCTGGCTGGTTCGGTGGGCAGACGAGGTCAGCGCGGACGCTTGGCGGTGCAGGGGGTGTGACAGGCTCCGAAACCTGCGTTTTACAGACAGGGTCAGTCAGTCACACCTCAGCACCTCAGCATTACCTGAATAATCGGATTAACCTGCTCGTAAATGTATAGGGTAGACATGATTGAATTTTTGTGGCAATTTTGCTAGCAATTTGGCTTTTCCTATAAATGGATGTAAGCATATAAGGTTCATGGCTCTATGAAGAAAAACCCCAAAACTACAAATAGAAATACCATGCAGTTGCTGATATAATATAGACACAGCGAGCAGGTGTGTAGTTAGCAATATAATATACATTGAAAGTAGGTTCATGTTCTTGGCACTTTTCTTTTTTTCTTTTTTTCCCCCCTTTTCTGCTACTATTGCTGCTTTGTTTAATTTTTATTTAATAACCCAGAAGCTGGAATTTGGAAACCATAACTTGTTCTCCTTACCAAGCAGCTAAACTCTGGATGCTAAAGGATACAGAGCACATCTCCTTGGTCCAAATCAGTTTAGCCATCATTTGATGGTCTGAGCTTTCTCTTGGAGCATGAAACACAGGGTCGAGCCCTGCAGGTAAGGCGTGCTTATGTTTTCTATATGAATGTATACATGTGCGTGAGAGAGAGAGAGACAGACAGCCAAACAGGGATGGATGGGGTGGCAGGGAGAGAGCAAGAGCATGCAAGTGTGTGCAAACACTAAACATGTTTACAGTAAACCAGTTACGCTGAAAATTTCCCGGTGGGGTTGGCAGGAGCAGGGAAGCCAGACCGCCTCAGTGCGTTAAGGAGAAACCTCCCCTTGCCCTCCCTAAACCCTGCTGGCAAACTCTCCGCTGGCTTCCCAGCAAGTTGGGCAATATGTGCATCCCCTGAATGCCTTATCGCGGCACTGCCTCGGGGCGAGGCGCACTGTCAACAGCCAGCGACCCACAGACGTGCAGCTTTGTGCCTGACTCCAGCACATCAGCTCTCAGGTGCCACAAGCAACAAGTAACTAGCCCCTGGTCTCCCACAGAAAAAATGCTGTTCAGCTCCTGCCCGCTCTGGAAAACACTGTTTTTTATAAATTTAGCAGTGCTTCTTGCAGGTAAGATATTGCCATTCTTGAACATGACTAACAATTTTCTAAATCGTAGCTGTCTTAGAGAAAGGAAGCATCCACCTGGGAACCCAGCCCCGGGTGGCCACAAGCAGGCGATCAGATTGCTAACTGTTTACAATAAATCAATATTTGCACAGTTTATTCACATTTGAGCCCTGATCACCTCAGTTATACAAGGTAGCGCTGGGACTGCAGCACGGTGGCACAGTTCCCATCAGCAAGTACTGTTATGCGGTATTTGGGGTTTGCTTATGTGTCGGGAGGGATTATTAACCAGCTCTGTACCTGCTGCTGTTTGTCTTTTAGATTTTACCGAAATCGGAGCTTTTGGCAGCCCGAGTGAATGTAAAAGTGCAACCATACAAGATGTGAATGAGAGCCTTGAGGTAAGAGGTTGGCTGCGCCGGCCAAGCTGGGACCTGCTTTGCACAGCCGTCTGCGGTGGTGGGAGGAGCAGGGCCCTGCCGCGGCTGCCCGTGTGCCGGCTGGGCAAGCACAACCCACGTACCGCTTTGGCATTGCCTGGCTTGAAACAGAAGTACCTGGTGGGGAGAGCAGCGAGGTGGAAAAGCAAAAAAAAAAAAAGATCAATGTCATTTGACCTGCCGTGTCTTTGGCTCTGCTACTGCTAGTCACAAAAAAAAGTACTTGTAGGTGTATTTTCCCATTTTGGTTTGCCCCAGCTAGATAAAGTGACTTGAACATAAACAGTTATGTCTTTTGCCTTACATGCGCAATGTTGTTTTCAATCCCACTTTCAAATATAAAGTGCTGAATATTTTAAACACAGGTAAAGCCAGTCAACCGAAAGCCTATGTTGTGTGTTAGTGCCCCTTCTCCCCTGGGCTCGGCATATCATAAGGGACCGATCAGACAGTGACCTTTGAATATGGCAGAAATGGGAAAGAGCTACCAGAACAGAGCCTATAATTTTTTTTTTTTTTCACACATGATCAAGACATCTTTCTGTAAAACAGCAACATGGAACTAATAGCCGGAGTTGGGTCCACATAGTACAGACCATGAGCGTCTGCCTGCAGTATTGTTCCCATCACACGTGGGCGGATTAAAAGGCCGAGGGCAGCACTTGCCCAGGAGGCGCTGTTCCAGGTGTTTGAGACGTTTTTCTCCCCAATTTGAATTATATTATTTTCTTTGTATGACTGATGCCCATCGCTTTCAACAATGTTTCTGTAAACATGAGCCCGAGAAGCAGAGTTAGCCATTGCCAGTTAGTGCTTCAGCAGCCGTCACTGAAAACTGCACTTGCTCTTTTTCTTGCATCTGTGTAACTTCAGAGTAACTGATGTCTGTTATAGTGTTGTGTTTGGTTGTGGAGTTTACCACAGCTCTGCACTATCCACATATGTGCATAGGCACACGCATATGGGCTCAAAGCTATTTATATGGGTATAGAGCAGTAGCTACATTAAAAGACAGGAACTTGTCTGTTTACACACATTCACAAATACATATTTTTACACACACACAGACAAAGTCTGCAAGATGCCCGCCTTCAGAAGATAAGAATAACAAACCAATGTTTTGTATAGAAAGAAGATACATACAGTTGTTTATAAAGGCATCTTTTCATATACAGGAAAAAAAACCCCAACCCATACCAGTCCTCCCTCTTGAAAAAACCTATCTAGCCACTGTTTTCAAAAACACTGTGGGGAAATTAGTGTTATTTAAAGCTATATAATTTTCAAGATGGCTCTTATTCTGCATTTAAAACAAAAAAAAAGGAAAGAATATTAGACCACAACCTTCATAAATTAATTCCAAGGCCTTTCCTCTTCAGCTTAGCCTTTTTCTTCCCTAACTCCACAGAAATATTCAAAATGCTTTCATGAAATGATCGCCAAGGGTGAAAAAGCTTCAATCAATTTCCTTGCCTGGACACTGCAAGAAGCACTTGATGTCCTGCGCCCTGCTCAAGAGAAATGTGAGGCCCCTCCTGAGCCCATGCTCCTCTTTGCCGGGTGTTGAACCAAGTGGCAGTGGAGAAGCACTAAGGAAATCTTTTCACCTGTAGTCAGAGTGAGCCAAGCGTCTGCATTTCTTGGGGGGGGGACAAAGTATAAGATAAAAGACATCTCAGCCACAAGCCAGAAAGCAAGGGAAGGGTGCTTAACCACTGCGCTGGCAGGCGTCTGGGAGGCATGGCAGCACCAACGTGCGGGGTCCCACCATCCCTGTAGCCCAGCGCCAATGCTGAGCAGCAGCCCAGCGTCACAGAGGCAGCAGGGCCTGCTCTGCCCTCTTTGGTGTCTGGGAACTGGCATTTCAGTTGCATTTTTCCAAGAAATCCTTGGCTAGTTTTGGCTACAATAGCACTGAACGGCAGTGCTGTGAATGCAAATGCCACTTTTAAAGCATAATTGGGGCTAACACGGACTTTGCTGTCACAGTGACATGTGATGGAAAAATTGTGTGTAGCCAAGAAAGAAATAAATTATTTTAACCAAACAAAAATGCTTACTTTGACAAAGTCAACTAGTGGGGCCGCTTATCGTCCATGTCCAGGTCAACGAGCATGCCTATGGTTTGCTTGGGAAGGGGAGATTGTTATAATACTTTCACTCTGACGTGTTGTTTTCTTGTTTTCTCTTTTTATTTTTTTTCTTTTTAACCCACTTGAAAGTCTGCAAGCAGCTACCTCCGTGCCCGCTCCCACTAGCCCCGAGGAACGGCGGGCTGGTGTGTGTCACCATTGACAATGCTCAGTACTGCAAACCCATGTGCAACAAGGTAAGAGTCATGGTTTACTGCTGCTATAGTGCCGACTCAATTCATTAATTTACAAATGTTTATTGTGTAATGCATAATTTTCCTTGTTATACTTTTTATTTTTCTTTCTTTGGGGCAGGGAGAGGTTGTAGTATTTGTATTGACCTTCACTGGCTGAATGTTTCTTCATCTTACGGTTACCACGATGTTTGGTTTTTTCCCCTATCTTTGTTTCCCAAGGGTTATGACTTTCAATTCCTCAGAAGAAGTAGGTTGTATGAAGTATGCGGCAATGCCACTGGGTTTTCCTGGACAACACAGCTTGTTGGGGGAAAGGCACTGGCTGTTTGTAACCGTGAGTATTTCTCAGACACATCTGGTCACAGGGATGGGACGCTCGGTCTGTTTTGTCTAGAAAAAGGAGGAAAGAAAAGCTTCTCTTTTCTTGTCATGTGGGACGTTGTGAGAGTGGACAAACTGCTGAACCAGAAACCATATTAGTTTTAAAATGACCACAAAGGCCTGGGCTGGTGAGCATCACTCTTTCAGCTTGGGACAGCAAATATGACATGTATGTAGTGTTTGTGGGAAGATGTGATTTATTTTTTTTTTAAAAACAGTAAATAGGTATCATCTTAGCAGAAACCCCACATTGCACAAGGGCTGTGTGACCTGCTGGGCAGACAACAGTAGAACATAAAACTGCTGTTTATCTCGCAACAGTACTTGAAGAACCTCAGCAAAATTGGCCACCACCTGCACTATTCACTGCATGTACGTACAACAAAACCCGGCAGCTGGCCCCCGGCCAGCAGCACTGCCTTTTTCATGTGGCAGCCCAAGGGCTTTAAAACTGTTCCCATTGCGTCCAGTGGGCAATCCGTGACCTGAAGCAGGCTGTCTGACTCCCTTGTTATTGCCTTAATTTAAAAATAAATGTGCGTATACATACACAAAAGGGCCAACCTATCTCTCCCACGGTTAATGGAAAATATTTTACTGTTGACAGTGCCTTGTTGCTAGAGCAGTTGTTTCCCAAGGCTTACCAAAAGCAATCATCTAGGCACTTTTATTCCAAGTTGAAGTCTTTAGTCTGGAAAATCAGAATACCAGCACTTGTTTAAAGATCAGGACAAATATGAGCTAATTCAGCTGGGGTTTTTATTTATTTATTTATTTATTGTTGTCATCTTTGATCTTTCCAGCCTCTGAGATCGCCATCAGTGGAGCTAAGTCTGCCTATTTCCCCACCAACAGCACCTGTCTGCGCACATTAGCCTTCACCGAAACTCAGACAGAGCAGCTAGATGTCTTCCTCAAAGAGCTTGGTGAGCAAGGCATCGACGGCTCCAACCGTGACACGGAGGCTGATTGTATCATCTGTGGTTACTAGCACTGAAACGCTTGTGCCACCAACCAGCAGTCTGCAATTTTACATGAGTATTTTGACAAGAGAAGTGGAGCCATGAAATCATTGCTAAGACATGTAAACATAGAGCTTTTATTTAGTTAAAGGACTAAAGATCATAGTCATAATCTGACCTCAGCTCTTGGGTACAGATATATAGGCTAAAACTAGTCCCATAGCTCATGGCAGAGGTGGTTCAAAGAAACATTATCACTTTTATGACTTAATTTTTTCTAGCTGGAATTAAATATTAATTGGAGTTTTTTAATGGATGCAGTCATTAGTTCAACACAATAATTGTTATCAGAAATCATCTTCTGTCAGGGGTCATCTTTACTGAGAAAGGGCCATACTTTAAGTTGCTTTTAGAGCTGCCAGCTAATCCCGATTGTTGCTCTGATGACCATTAAAGCAATGCAAGTCACAACAGTTACTGGCTGTAGGGGTATAATTCTTTATTCATGCACCTGCTTGATTGGGGGTTAAATCTGGCTGTAGATACAGCTGTTCATGGGGCTGTGATTTGCATGAACTACAAACCTGAAGCACTGCACTTTGTTGGTGGGACAACTCATAGGGTTCACCTGTATCTAGCACCTTGAAGACATCCCACAGAAAGACATAGCCTTTAGGTATACTTCAATGCACTTCTAGGAGTCCAAAAGTGCCGTGTATGCTTGCTGTAACCAGGCAAAATGGCAGGAAAAATGTAACATCTCGGTCCCAGTACAAAATGTGAGAACAGGGATTACCCTAAACTAGCAGATATTTGCATCATGTCTTCTTTGCCAAAAAGGTGAAGGAGGTGGGTGTTGAGGGACCTGCATGAGAAGCTTTCTGGTTAGTGTGCCAGGAATTGGCTTTGGTCTCCTCTGTTCAGTCCTTGTGGGGCAATACCACGGTGGTTCTGGAAGGAAAGTCCTATTGACCCTTGGTTTGCTCTAACAACAGAGCGGTGTCCGCTCTGTGGGATCAGGGCTGCAAGTGCTCTTCTGCGCTCACAATTCCTCGCGCTCCCTGGGCGTATGTGGGACACACACCTGCGGGGCCTTCCTCAGGCAGAGGTTGCTGTTACCACCAGCTATGGCTTGGCTTCAGCGGGAAAGTACAAAAGCAAACGAGGTCTGGTTGTTAATAGACTTGGGACGGGCCATAATTGGGTAGAGCTGTAGGGCTTTGGGCTGAGCGCAGGGCTGACCGCCTGAGGTGCTCTGGTCTCAGGACAGTAATGCCAGGGCAGCTGCTGGTGCTAGCCCAAGACTTCCACAGCTTCTGGCTAGTCATCCTCCCCCTTTTTTTCCCTTCTTTATTCTATTTCCAAACCTGGTTTAAATCAGGACAGGTTTGGCTGTTTCCAGAGTTAGCAAAAATTTAGCTGGTCATCTGAGTTTGTAACAACAGCTTTAAACACGAGCAAATATCCCAGTGATTTTTTTTGTTGTTGATTCTTCTCAAGAAATACTAAATCTTGTTCCTGCTCCAAACCCCTTCCTTCTGTGAGCTCTCCTTTTACATCCCCCCTGCACATGTTTGTACTCTGGAAAACCAAAGCCCCAGAGCAAGTCGTATAAAGAGCAGAAAGCTCAGGCCACTGGCCACCTGGCACTTGGTGCAAGCGGAGACTAATGACAACGTAGCACTGGAGATCCAGTTTATTTGTGGAGCTGTAGCTACAGAACAGACGTGTACGTGAATTATTACGAAATCTAAACAAAAAGCTTAGTTACTGCTTGCTTGGTTTTCAGTGGAATCCATGCTTGGGATTTTTGTTTTAATTTTCTTCTGTTGAGCAAACACTCATGCCGCAGATCTGAAGACAGCCAGATCATCTGTTTGTGTTTCCTTTCTCTTCTTTACCTTTTCCCTATTCCTGTGAATCTCTCAGACGCAGACAACATAGTTATGTGATGCGTTATGTCTTATTGGCCTTCACCTCATTAATCAGTCAAATGACTCAGATACATAAAATTACATGCTACCTTTCCGACTCAGAATCCAGTCATTACAAGCAAAAAAACCATCGGTTGCTTTAGGCCCAGAACCAGTCAGTCATATGGCTATGAGTGTAGCAGACAATTACACCAACAAAGGGTTGAATTGGCTGCTTTGGCTGCTTATAAACTATGAGGCAGTAAATTAAGTCACTGTAATGGAGACAAAGGTGCTGTGGCCTTAAAGAAAAGCAATGCTTTTTTCTATCACTGGTGGGTTTCTTTATTTCTGGCAAACAAATAATCTCTATCAAATGAAATTATAATGTCTTTGAGTCTTTCATTTCCAGCCAATTCATTACGAGCTGATGCTCAAATGAAATATCTGAAGCACTGAGAACTTTCCATTATAATCTTTCTACTAGTTTTCTGAGCTATATTAAGCTATTCTAGTGACTTTCCAAACCAAACAATAAAAGAAAAGAAACTCAATATTGCATTCTATGAGGAAATCAAACCCGTTGCTCTTGTAAACTAACAGAAACTGTTAGACCTGTGCATCAGAAACCCTGCTGATCAGCATCCCATAATGTGGAAGAATTAGGATGGAAAGCATTAATTTGATGTTGCATGAATTTGATGTTAAGACGGAGATGGATTTTTTCTTTCATAAACTTGCAGAGAAGCAGTTTTGTTCCATTTTTTATATATGAGAAAGGGAAGTTGAACCAATAAGCCTATACAACACAGTTAAAAACTGAAGGAAACTTAATAACATTATTTCCCAGGGTAAATTTGCATAATGTCATTCAGGCAAATAGTTGCTGGTATTAACGTCGACTCAGTGTCTGGCTGGGCATGTCTGAGCACCGGGCTGTCCCTCATGCTCCTGCTCTAACCCCAGGATGGGGAGGGCTTTGTGTTCTGGCATTTGGGATGTACAGAGAGAGGAAAATTCATACAGAAGGAAAGAAACACAAGACATTTTCGGCCAGTAAGTTTTCAGATCAGACAAAAGCAGCACAAGATGCTTATTTATTGCACCATTCTCTGCTGGGTTTTTCTAGGTTTCACACTACAACCAGGCTAAACCACTACCGCCCCGGAGCACACTGCCTGCTTTCCGTATGTCCGCCTGCAAAGCTGTCAGTCACCTCGGCTGAAGGCTTTGGTAATATTTATAGTGTAACTATAGAAAGGCAGGCTTTCTTAATATTCGTTAAGGGAATACAGTATCATGCTTGCTTCTCTTTTCAGTCTTCTTTTCAGTCCATTCTAATGCAAGAGAAGAAGTCAGCCTAGGAACAGAGCCAACGACAGTAATTGCAACGTAGCCAAAAAAACGGAAGGCAAAGTGCTGCGAACTGCAGTACATGAAGACAAAATTATACACGTTCTCTTTTCACAGGAACTTAGCAGCAATAGACTGGGAAATCCATGGCTTTTGGATGGATGCTAGGCAGGAACAGCCGTCCTCAGAGCCCTGACCATCCTGACCCATCCTTCGCAGGGGTGGGTGGTGTTCTAGCGTTTACCAGGGTGGGCTCACACCGACCCACGCAGTGAGATCTGCGGCACTCGCTTCATTCTCCAGATCACCACCACAGCGGGGGGCAGAAACATGAGAAGGCTCATTATCAGCACCGCAGCAAAAATGACGAGCAGTATTTCCCATGGGGCCAGGATGGTTTCCACCATGATTTGCTCCGTGTCAAGAGTCTGAAGCTGTAATGCAAAAAATACACTGCATTACTTTTTTCTTGCAAATAGGCATTACGACTGTATAGATGTGTTTGTTTTAACTAGAAAAGGGCTGTCAGCCTCCTTCACCTATTATTTTTTTCATCCTGAAGAACAAACACGTTTTGCCCGGCTACAGACCCTGGAAAAGCTCCTGCTCTCTCTCTCTGTCCCCTCAAGAGTCTCCGTGGAGCATCAGCCTGCCTTTCCCTTTTGGCTCGGTTGCAGTCACTGAGTCTGGTGTAAGAGACTATGTCGACACTGAACTCTTCCTGACTCTTGGGCAAGCCTTTGTCACCTTCTCTTTAAAATTTTGACTTTTAAGGCCCTGCCCTCCTGCTTAGAGCATCATTACACAAAGTGATCATTACACTGACATGTATCAAAGCTAAAGCTGAAAAGAAAAGGATTTGATGGAAAGAAGAACTGTAAGTCATCTGCCATCAGAATGTGTATTTTATCTTTTCTTTTCCGTATAATGTAGGTTTTAGAAACTTTTTGTTTGCCAGAGAGCTTTAATGAACACTCAGTGAAGACTTATGTGCTTTGAGAATGACTATGAAACTGTTAAAACTGTTGAAAACTAATTTCTATTTGAAATAGTTTAATCAAACAAGTATGAGCTTAAGATGCAGAGAGGTTTAGCAGCCCAGCACCGGGGCGTATGTGCAGAGCAGAAGCAGAGCTATTAAGTCTTTAGTTTTGCAAAACAGAAAAAAAAAAAAAAAAGTAGAGCAGTTAGGAAGGAGTTAAATCATGTTGGTTTTGGGACAGGGAGCCAGGACTGTTAACAGGTGTGTCCTAGTCAGTCAAGGGCTCCATGTAATTCCTTCAGCACAGGAACCACACACCTGAAAGCAATACTGAAGCCATCAGGAAGGTGAATAAAAGGTGGTGGCCAGGGCCTAAGCAGGGTTTTTTCCCCCACCTCCTCTTGCTCCTGTGCTCTAGCAGTAAGGGGGTTTCCTAAGGGGCTGCAGTGCTGTCTTCAGCTGGGGAATTCGGCCTACATTTCACCAGAGGAGATCTCAGGTTTGTCCGTTGCTTTTCAGAGTGGGTGGTATACCAGGTTTCTGTCACTAAATCCTGACTGTTATGAGAAAGAGCAGACTGAAACAGGGTTGATAGACTATGCTTATTTGGAGAGAGTAGAAGAATATGAGTATATATGGGAAGCTAGTGAGCTACCAGCAATTTTGTACTGGGCTTAACAGTGTTAAAATTGCCCTCAGCTCAGAGGTTTTTTTTGCTGTGGCCTGTGAGGAGAAGCAGCAGATGTCTGGTAACAAATCCTGGAGGATTTAGGTAATGACATTCCTTAATGAAGGCCAGCAATCTGTTAGATAGACACTAGAAGGAGCTTCTCTTGGCTGCTAAATGAACTGGACTCTGCTACTCAGTCAAACCTTGGCTCTCCGGTGCCAACCTTTCTTGTATATTTACCTTCTCTTGCTATTGAGGTGTCAGTTCTGCTGTCTTTCAGAGAGACAGACTTTGATAGTGGAAAACACGTTCTCTCTCCAGACTCAGTTGTGTGTGCCCAGCCAGGGTCAGTGTCTGCCTTGCAACAGCACCGAGACCTTTCAAGAAAGCTCATCTCTTGCAAGGTTGTGTCATTTTACAGTTCAGATTAATGTCAAGTCTTGCAAACTGAGGAAAAGTATGGAGAGTATGGGTGAAGCTCCCCTAGCTCAGAGCCTGGAGTGTGCTCGTGGCCTCCCTGCCAGCAAAGCCACATGCCTGTGGCAGGATGGATGCAGGTGCTGGAATGCTGCCCACCAGGTTGGTTCCCCGTAGCCAGCTGTGCTGTCCGCCTGGTGTCTACAAAATAGCTGCTTGGTTTTGCTTGGATTTTGTCTGCTCAGACCTGCAGCTCTGACTGATGGGGCTGTGCTCTGGGGCTTGTTAGGCTGTGTGACATTCTGACCTTTCTTGTGGTGCTCTTGATCATTGTTTTGTTCTTTCTCCTCTGTTGGGGGATGAAGGTAAGTGTGAGGCTGTTTGCTACCAGGGGAGGCAGCTGTGGGAGAAGGGATGTTTGTGCTAGTGGAGCTGCCTTGTGCTGCTTCATTGCTGCACACAGTGCTGCACTGGGAGTACCAGAGGTGGGCCTCTTGTCCTCTAATTCAGTTCTTTGTCCATCAATGAATTCCTCTAAATATCTTCATTTCTTACTTGCTTTGTGGTCTCTTGTTCCTGCCTTTTTCTCTGTCAGGCATTTTCTGTTAACCTCTTGCTGCTGCTACTACTTTTGCTTCCTTCTTCAGCTTTCACGTCAATTCTTGCTGTTTGTTATTTCATTCTCTTCCGCATTCTCCTCTTTCAGTTTGTTGCAACTCCCCTGGTTGGACAAGCAGTTATCAGCCACAGTTTGCATGGGAAATCCCCTGTCCCCATTTTCTGCTCTAGTGATCCCTCACTGGGACCTGGCTAAGGGAAAAAAATCCAATGAGAGCATTCGCTGCTGGTGAGGGTGAGGCAGAGCATTGCCCCTTTCCTTAAATCCTGGCTGTGAGGGAAGGTCACACCAGTTAAACTTCCACAAAACAAACTTCCAGTGATCTTCATCTGAAGTATACACCATGTTGTGTAATAAATAGAGGTCCTCGGACACCCTGGATGAAGGAAGGCTCTGTTCTCTTCCCTTGCTGAGAAACTAAATGCTATGTTTTGAGGTGAGGAAGGTGAGGTGTGCTTGAGCACACAGGCAGTAGGGGCACCATGGGGAAAGCACCCCTCTGCTTTCTCCTTTGGTGGAGAAGATACAACATATCACTATGCTTAGATAAGGAATTGCTGTCCTGGTATTTGTACCACTGGCAGTGAAACAAATGTCAAAAAACCAGCCCTATGTGTGTTGGCAGGGGGAAGCACTCACTGGGAGGCGTTGCTGGGTTTCTGGCTGCCTTGGCCCTTCTGAGGAGCTGAAATGCTCTGCAGTCAGAAAATAATGGTGAGGGTGATATTGCAGAAGCAACTGGGAAGTGATGGGAAGGTCTGTGATAGTGCAGAGGCAGCTTCAGGGAGTCAAGGCTGTGTACTACAAGGCTGTAAAGAGCAGCAGGCCAAGGCCAAGGGCCTTGATCACCTATCGGAGCTGCTGACTGCATTTGCTTTATCTAGAAAAGCTGCTGATGGCCGATAGTAAGTCTTACATAATGTCCCCAAACTATTAATTTGTCCTTCACCCACCTACTCTGTGCTTTCCCTGCACTCACGTTCTTGTGTTTTAGGGCTTTGGGCTCTCAGCTTGTGAGTGAGTGAGCACTGCACAGCCCAGGGGCGTGTATGCAGTTTGCTTTGGTCTTTTGGGGATTGAATGCATCAGCAACTCTTCATAACTATGCTTGTATGCCACGACCCTCTTGTCATACAGGCATTATTACTATATTACATAACTGTCAGTGAGATACATCATAAATCAGGCACATTCCTGACAGTGGAATCCCTCCCAAATAGGAATAGGGGCAGCAACAAGTGAGTCTGCTAACCCGGGGTGGTGGGCCGGCAGCAGTCAGAGGCTGGAGGCAATGACTCACTGACCCTTCTCAATGGTGCTCCCCTGGGTTTCACTTGGTGCAGCTGTGAAAGATCTGGGACTGCTGCTTAGTTAAGGAGGTGTTTCTCACATTGACAGCATTTGAAGCACACAGGCTGTGTGTGGTTAAATAATCTTCCCAAACAGCCAGTATCCCTGCCAACTTTCTAAACCTCTAAGGTTTGATTATGGGAGGGTATGAATGAATCAAAACAGCAGTCACCCAAAACATGGCTCTAGAACTACAAAAGCGCAGTGGTGTTTCTTTCAGAATAAACAAACACTGTCACTGGAGCTTTGCAAGTTCTTTATCTCGACTAAAATCCTCATCAGTGAATGTGTGAGCGTATCAAATCTGGTTTCTCAATCACAAAATATTTTGCAGTGAAGGATGCTCTAGATCTATTCCCTAAATCTAGCAACTGGGTAGAAGAGTAAAGCCTCTGCAAGGATTGGAGCTGAAGGCAATAAATGGAATGCAATAAATGTCTTCAGAGACGTATACAATAATGAAGGCATTTGGGGAGGAGAAAAAAGAGGCCTATTAGAGAAGTTTGATTTCTGGTTGTACCTTCAGTTTCCAGTGTTTTATTTAAGATTTGCCTGAAGCTACACTAATTCAAGGGTTTTTTCTGAACTATAGTTGATGAAGGACCTTTTTGGACCCTAAAGAAGAGGTCACCTTACCAACAGACAGACAGAATCCTTTCTCAGGAAATCACAATTCTATCCTTCTACCCTCCACAGAAAACAAAATTATAACCTTGTTATGTAATTCTGGAAATGGAGCTGGAATGCTTCATTAACTGTATATGTTTAATGAAATCTAAAGTAGGCCTTGTAAAACTGTATGTCTTAGATTGTGGATTGCTTCACTGCTTCCCTTATCTTAGCACAGATCCATTTATGAATTATATCTTTAAGATCATGGCACACAACTGTTGCAGAGGCCTATGAGTAGGAAACAAAAGACTTGTACTATAGTATATTTAGCTGATGTACTTGTCTGCCAGCTTACAGCCTTCTGCAATATAGAAAAGCCGGAAAATATTGTTTGACCATTTGATTTGAAGTCTTAACTTTTGATTATTAGGAAAAAGCAAGCCCACATATAGGCAGATGGGATGATTTACTCTTTGGCACGGGCTGCTCTCTTCCAGTGAAGTGGTTGGGCAGGGTGCAGCCCAGACAGCTGCCTTGTGGCTTCTGCCCTGCAGGGAATCTACCACATCTTTCCCCACCAGCTGAAACGATTTGAGTGTTCATCCTGCCTGCTGCAGGCATTGTGGTATTGAATGTAATCTTTGATTCTAGCTGTAATGAACCTATGCTAAAAAGTTAGGCTTTTTTCTCTGCTAATCTTGCATTTAAGTTACCCATTAATATCTTTTGATTTTAGAGAACCAACAGTAGGGAAAACCTTAAGAAAACTCGGATGTATTTATCCCCCTCTCAACTGAGGGGGGGAGGGCAAGCTATAATTTCCCATTGTGTATCATGAGGCCAAATACTGAAGGTAGCAATACTGTTATGCCAAGAAGGCTGATTTGCAGTCTACGGAAGTAGTGTGAAGCTTTAAGACGGCCTTCTGAGGCTTATAGGGGTCATTGTAACATGAGAAAGTCCCCGAGCAAGATGCTTGTGGGAGGTGGTGGCCTTCCACTCTTACTTGATCTCAGCTGTGGTTCCTCTGAAGGCGTTTTGCATGGGGCAGAAAGATGATCTGGTACCTGAGTTGGCACCTATTTATATAATTTGTCCTCCTCCTCCAAACTTCAGAATAATTGGCTATCATGTAATAAATTTTTCTGCCTACTTGGAAAGGTCACAAATCCAGTACTACTGGCTAACCTCTGGGAGCAGAAAAACAAGGTTTAAAAAATTCTCTGGGACCCTAGTAAATTTGTAAGTGCAGCCTCCAAAAGGCAGGATGGATCAAAGTCTGCAAAGCCTGTTTTGTATCAGTGAATAGAGTTACATTTTCTCTTGTTTCTATCAGGATATTCTGATTAGTAACTACAGCATTTAATGTCAATCAAAAAGCACCTGAGAGCAAAAGATACCCTCAGTTGGAAGCAAACAAGAAATGTGGGCAAAGACTGTTTGCTTTTCCTCATCTTCAGTTTCAACAGAAAAGCTCCAATTCCTTCATTTCCCCCAACATAGCATTTCAGGTTTACACCCATATTTACATAATTTTGGAAGGAACTGATTCTGTGTAAATCCTGTGACTTTCAAATGATTTCTGGAGTGGGATGACTTCAGGCAGGCGAGACCCTCAGTGCCTGCAACAGAACAAATTCCCCACTGGTGAACTACTCAGTGCTCTTTCTGAGTAAAAAAAACCTCGCTGCTAAATATTTGTTAAGCAAGCATAAACATGCCTCAGGCTGACACTTGCTTATGGGCTTGTGTGGCTGAGTATTTATGGAAACACATCAAGGAAATTAGACCCTTGGCTAATGTCCAAACAGGTGAGTTCAGTGTTTAATTCTGTGCTGGGTGGCCTGCTCTAAGATTTTTGTTTCTAGTGTTACTTGGAACTCTTGGCAACAGCATCAGGTTCTACCCTAGATGTTCTCGTGGGCAAGAAAATACTGACAAATGTAGGCATATGGATCTCAGCACTGAGTATCATTTGCAAAGCCCTGGCTGGAAACACATATTGGGAGGTTTGGTTTTGCTGCTGTCGCTGAAGCGGGTAGCTGGGTATTGGTGCTTATCATCTATCTTGTGAAGTAATCACAATTTGTTTGATGGCCTCTTCCACGTTCCACTTTGGGGGCAGGAGGAGGGAAGAGAAAAACTGTTCCTACTTCAAAGAAAATGATTGTGGCTTTAAGAAAGACCAATCAGCCAGGACAAGTTTTCTACAAGAGCTCTAGGACATCCATTGTACTATTTTATATATTATTATATATATGAGTAATTTTTAAGTGATAATCAATCCTTCCCTTTTCCTTCTCCAAAGGCAGGGTCCTGTTCAGCATAAGCTTGGATTTTCATTATTACTGAAACAAACTGAAGCTAGAGAAGGCAGTACAAAAGAACTTCTGCATAATGCAGTTGTGTTGGGACTTTCGGGAATGTCTTGGTCACAGACTTGTCTTTGTGTATTCAAGTGACAGTGCTCAATCACTGGTTTGCCTGGTTACTAAACAAAAACATATATCTGAAATGTTAAAGACCAAATATTAGTTATCTTTTTACACAATCATTTTTGATAATTTAGCAGGTCAGCAATTCCACTAAAATATGCTGATTTAGCATATCAGATAAAACCAGAGATGTGATATTGAATTTCCGGTATCTTATACAAACAGGGCTTATAGCTCTTTGTGGGGAGGGTTTTTATTATCTAGATGTGAGAGCTGCCCAGTTGCATACACAGATTGACTCTCTGTTGCTTTAGCACAGCTGGAGCTGCAGAACATTTCCCATTTTGCAGAGGTGTGAACACCTTTTCTTCCAGGCACGTACTTATTTTAATGGAAGAATAAGTCAAAAGGGCTAAACCAGCAACAGCAATGAACCTGCTCTGCTTCCTGTTCTGCTCAGTCAGTGATTTAAATCTTAAGCCTTCAAGTAGGGAAAATGAGCATTACTGTGTACTTGTTCTCTAACATAACTGCCAACTTCCTATTAATATTTAAAGATAATTACACATGTATAGATTAGTTTTCTGAAGAGGTCATCACTGCTGCAATGCCTGTAGTGTGCCTTGTAACAACATGCAGCTGCAGAAAGGTGAATTCCTATGCCACTTCTGTGACTGTTTTGTAAGCAGAGGTAGTAAACGGTAGGAATGTGAAAAGTTCTGAGACCTGGATTTCTTGCACAGTAATTCACTCTAAAGGAGAGTCATGATCAAGAGGTAACTATTACTGCAAGTTGAAAGTGTCACTTAAAACTCCTGTAGAAACCAGAAATCAAACTCATGAGTTTAGTACCTTAGAGAAAAGGCTGTATTTCAATTATGTAAAACCTCAGAAAGATCTAATAACACTGCTTTGATCCCTAGAGGGCCAAACCTTTCAAACCAAAACAGTGTTATGAAAATGCTCAGAATCATGAAATATTAAAAGAAATATCACTGATTTGTTTTTGTATTATAAATGGCTCCTCTACAAGTAACAACTGACTAAAGTGCTAACTATAAATATTTCAGTATTGTTTTTTAAAGGATATCAGCCTTTATAAAGCATGCAGTAGTTTAGTCTGATTACTTTTAAGTAAAACCTGTGTACATTTAGCTGTCCGAATAAAGTCGCTACAGGATGCAAATGTACCTTAAAGAATTTTAAAAAATGAAGTGTAGGCACAGAAATCAGATGTATAAAATTTGGGACAAGATGTTAAAAAGAAGGGTATGATGAAGACAGAGCATATTTAATAATGCAAAAGCACACTGCTGGGATCTTGCTGATCATGCCTTTAGTTGCAGTATGTCTCACCTCACTTCCAAAGTAAGCAGGTGAGTACCATGAAAGTTAAAATGCAACAGAAATGTTTCTCTGCTGCTATTGAAGTACGCATAAATCACTTTTTCTGGACATGTAAATTCTGATTTTTGTATTTCATCTAATAAGGTGTCTTTGTGGTTCCTTAGAGTTCCTGGCATGTATCTGTTTTCTGACTCTTGAATATATTGCAGAGAGGGGTTATATACACTTGTAAGTCAAATAGACTTTTCCTGTTCTGAAATATTTGTACTTTAAACACTTTTGAATACATTTATACAAGCTGTTTATCTGTTAAATTTAAAAAAAGAAATTGCCTTATGCAGTGCACTTAGATATAACTGTAACCACCTAGCAAACTGTTTTGATATTACTGAGCTTAAAATAAATTACATCAATAGCAATTCTAGACTTTCTTCTTCATCCCTTCCCTGCTGACAACCTTGTAACCAAATTAGAAATAACTTAGCTATCCCCTTATTTTTGCAGAAAGGCCAGCGAGCGGTTGAATTTGAGTTGAATATTTGCATCTTTCTCAACCTGACTACCAGAAATAAGTTCCGGCTTCCTCTAAAGCTTGCATGGTCCTGCAGTCGTTCAGCTCTTTTCCGTCCACTCTTACCTGCTCAGTGTCCTCGAGGTGTCTTGCAAGTCTCGAGTCGCTTTGTCTGGGTGTCCATCCTCTGTTGTCAGGCAGCGAGAGCGTGTGTTAGAGAAGGTGGTGTTCAACCTGCCAGACAAACCAGGGAAGGGGAGGGCAGCGTCCCCTCAGCTCTGCGGGGCTCAGGTGAGCGCAGCAGCCTGCACAGGTACTTGTTTGTACAGTGGTGCCTGTATCACCTCCCACTCGGTGTTCTTAAAGTGGCACAATCCTTTCCAAAGAAAGGATGAAGCCGTTCTGCCCTGACCTCAGTTTGCTCAGGATCAGCAAAACAATAGCTGGCTGTTGACACATGCACAAGCTGCTTTAGGAGACAGTCACTTGTAGTGAAAAATGATGGCCCCTTTTTTGCCAGGAAACCACTTGGGCTTTCCTTGTAAATCATCTTCTTTACTCAGAAGTGAATAATCTGATAATAATAATAATCAGTCAGAATCTGAGTTATGTAATGAGTAGCACATGCAGTCTTCAGAGCATGAGGGCTGATACCCCTAAGGTTACAGCAGATCCAAGGGGTTCATACACCCAACTCTTCTGACTATGTACGTTCAACAGCCCACTTGCTACTTACAAGCTTAGCTTTATTTAAATATTTGAAAAATCACAGCTACAGTCAGGCTGCTGTAGTGTCTATTGCACTGAGTGAAGAGCACATAGAAACCCTTTCAGAGGCTTTGCTAAGCCAGTGTTGGCTCAGCTCCGCACTGCTGTGGAGGTGGCACTACACAGGCCCTGAGAAATGACCCTCTTATCTGTATGCAGTACTGCATCTAGCACTTGTCTGATGGGAAGGAAAGATGGGAAGGCCAAAATGCAGCCTAGGTTAAAAACCTTTTGGTGGAGACACTGAAACAAAGTGTCTTGCAATGGAGATAGCCAAAGGGGTGTAAGACTGCACCTATTGAAACCAAAGTTCAGACTTGAAGCATGTCTCGTTGGACCTCAGAGTCACCTAACTGGCAATATATATATATTTTTTAAACTCTTATCAAATACAGAAAATATGAACTAGGGTATTTTTACAGGAAATATCCATCACAATAATGATTCTTAGTAATTGTTAATTCCTATAGAATTAAAAACAATTTTCTGAATATTTGGGGGGAAAAATGTCTTCTACTGTACAAGGCAGAATAAGTAACACTTTTCCCCCCAAACTTGACATGTAACTTCCATCACTGATGTTTGACAATAACAATATTAATCTTGCCAAAATCAAGTTCCTTAAGTTTCTTTGCAAGAAATCTGCTTATCCTGTTTTCGCTAGGTCTTAAGATGGATGTGATTTTAATCTTACTTAATCCTGGCGGTGTTGTCATTACTCTCCTCTTTGGAAGCGGTGCTCTCCATTGGCTGAAAATTGAACATCACACAGTTTGGCTTGTCAGCAAGCTGGGTGGTCCAGTATGTGCATAAGTACTGATAAATGTACTGGTGAGCGGTGGCAGTCTTAGAAGGCACAGTTAGTATTCAAGGTTAGGATAGGGTGGATTAGGCTTTTAAAATAAGTTCATAAATATTTCAGAAAATAATTTTGAAGTAAAGAGTTACCAGCCTTGGGGAATCCTGTCTTTCTATGAATCAGATGATGCTGTGCAGCCCTTTCATTCAGATTTAGGAAATAGGTGCCCAAATGCCAAACCAGTCTGCTTTCCAGGCCAAGATCGCAGGATCCAGACATGCCTGCCGTCAGCAGGGTTACTAGAGGGAGTAGCTTCAGGGAGGGTCAGAAATATTTGCTTGCTTTGAGGCTTTAGGGCTTCATCTGTTATCACAAGTAGCTAGAGTGTCCAAAGGGGGTCAGCATCTATAGCTGTGGAGTAACACATTAAGTCCTTTACCCTCTTTCTTGGGACACCACAGAGGAAAATGCCTAGACATGAGGTGGTGGGGGAACATTTCTGCTGTGGCACATAGTCATCAGACTGACACTGAAGGCAGCCATGTTCTTTCGCACACCTGCAATTAACTCTACTTTTGAGATCACTCCGTAACCCCTTGGAGATAAGCAGGATAAAATAAAAAACTTGCCATGGCTTTAAATGTTTGAGGGGGTCCAACTTAATTCTCAGGCTGATGTTAATCATAGTAAACTTCCTAAACTTTATTGGAATACAATGAGTGGAAAACTACTGTAGGGGGTGATGCCTGTGCTCCTGTTTCCTCGTGCTCGTGGCAGAGTTAGTTTCACAACAGCAATCATGCAAGGCTGAAGAGTATGGGTGGGTGAGCTGATGTGTGTAGGCAGATACTGGTGAGCTGTAAAACATTCGTAAGAGGAAGAAGAGTTTGAAAGTGAAACAGTGCCTATGGATTCCTGAGTCCTCATTTCCCCCCAATATATCTGTTTCGACGGGGTTAACATAGCAACATAACAGTCTACCTAGACCTTACATGATATGGGATTCAGTAGTTTATATTTTGGCTATGTTGTCCAGAAATAGGGCATTAGTTAACAGCTTGTATGTCTTACGTGCTAAAGAGATGCACTGGATAAAGTGAGGACTTTGCTAACAAAAGTTTTCTCTTTGCACATGTTGGGATAACTTTACAGCTCCCGGAACAGGGAAACACGGTCCTATTTAGTATGCATTATTGTGATGAAAGATTTTAATATTGCTGGACTGAATAATTAACTTGCGGAGGTAGACCACCTGCAGGCACCAAATTGTTCAAGCAGAAAGGTGTCTTGGTTTGATGTTAGCCCTGTTGCATTAATCATCCTAAGTAGATACCTGTAAGATAAATCGCTTAGTTTGCCGAGAATAACAGCAAGACTGATTCACAGGCCATGACATCAAGCAGAGGGCTGAACAGAGGCCAGGAAGATCCATGCCTTGTCACAGAGCAGGTGGTGAGAACATGTACTCAAAATTTGAGTAATTGAATTTAAGACAGTGCAGGAATGTTGTGCATGGCCAGTTGCTGCTCTGGAATCACAGCGATGTGCACAGCCAGAAGGCTCCGAGCAGCCCCTCCGCTGGCCCCTGCATTCACACCAGCTGTGAGCTCGCCTTCACCCCCCAGTTACCTTCATACTTGGACCGTTCTGTCTCCCTGTCGCACAGAAGGTGAGAGGAGCAGGTCTGGCTCTGGAGCTGGATGCTTTCCTTGCTCAGCTCTCCATGACCAAGCTGGAACTAGCAAAGTGCATATGAGTGTGACTGGCCAGGCATTTGGCTTTATGTAGATGGAGGCATGCCCAGATGCTCAACCAGCTTTTCTACCATGTCACGGAGCTTATGCAGAGCCTTCATTGCCTACGTTATGTTGAAGTTAACGGCCCCAGAGTAAGGAAAAAAAAAATCATAGACATTTCTGGATGTGCCTGTTACACTGCACAATTGTGAATCTAACCTTAGGAGTACTCAACTTCAGTAGATGATTGGACTCCAGTAACAAAGTTATTCAGAAAGCTTTGTCTCAATCCTTTAGCTTGAGCTGGAGGGTGCAGGCTCTGAGCAGCTTCTGCAATGAGCGCAGAGTTTAGGCTGCTCCAGAAACACAGGCATCCACCAAGCTCAACCCCGTGGGAATCCCAACAAGGGTTTACCAAGCAGCTCCGTGGTGCCCACAAATTAGCTGTATCTGAATCTCTCTACTATCTAGCTTAAAATCAGCCTTCTCATGGCTCTACTGATCTCCCTAAACCACATGGGCACTGTAAGTCCTGTTGGCTCCTGGGTATTTTCTTCCACACACATCCCATGTGGCATGGGACCTGGGGCTTCTTGTGCTGCTACCACTTTGAGTCAGGAAAAGGATTAGGAGTTGCTGGAAAGGCTCAGGACCGGTGGCTTCTGGCCACCACTTTTTGACTATAAGAAAATTAAGGACATGCTGATGCTAAAGCCTTCCCATGGGGAGAATCATGTGATTTTGTGAAGTGTAAGGTGTGTGAGTCCCCCTTGTGCTCAGAGCTCTGTGTCACCCTAGCAGCACCACTTATTCCTTCAGGGACCTGTTATGGGTGAAGATGGCCAAAGAAATGCAGGCTGAGCAACAGCAGCAGTAGTAGGTGTGTTTGTACGGGTAGGTTTGGTGAGGGAAGCTTACAGAAAGAGATCAAAATACACACAATTTAGAGGCTTATGGGTAAAGGGGTGCTGAAAAATCTTGTGGCTACAAGTCACTTCAGGTATGTGCACAAGAAATCGACTTTTTGCTTTTGTAGTAAGTCAGCAAACTAACAGAGCAGTAGGAACAATAAACTCAGTGGGCAATGAATAACAGAACAGACAAAACGGCCACTGCTTTTGTTACAAGTAATTTCCTCTTTATGGCTGGCATTAGTTTAAAAGACAAATCAGGCTAGGAAAGAGTGACTTTGATTTTTCATGCTGTATTATCTGAGCTCACTAGCTAGAAATGAAGAGACAAGGGGTAGGCAAGCATATTGCAGGGAGCCTGCCAGACAGCAGCAGGGGGAAGCACTAAAACTGACAGACAATAAGGCGATTCTGGTTGCACCTTTTGTCATTCCAAGTGCCATCAGTGTACATCTCCACACATTCCTCTTCCCCTTTGCCAGAAGGTTCATTTGAATGCCAGTTAGTATAGTTCAGCTGTGTACCATCCAGGAGCTGGAATTTGCTTGGAATTAGAGATTCTTCTATCCCCAGGTAGGCGTAGGTATTAAAACTTTTCACAAAGTACAGAATGGCATCATTCTCGCCGGCATTCCTCGGAGTGGCAATAGACCCTCCAGCCTCATTGCATGTTTTCAGTGTAGTATGGAAATCAGCTCTTTTCCCATTGGTAGCAAATATTTTTCCTCCAGATGTTGTTATCATCTTTTCCAAGCGGAGGACTGCAAGATGAGGTGAAAGCTGTTAATCTTTTATGCATTGTTTTGTAGTCACTTTGCTGCCAATTGTAATTCCTGCTGTTTTCCTCCATAACTTTAGATTAAGCCCAGGAAAAGGTAAAGGAGAGGAAAACTTGAAATCAAAGATAAAAAAAGAAAAAAGACAACCACCAAAAGCCAGAAGAAATCCAAAAATATAAGGGGAGGGGAAAAATGGGAAGAAACATAAATATACAGACAATGAAAGAGAAGAAGCAAAAAAGAGGTTGGAGGAGTGAAGACAATGAGGAATTCTACACTTGGAAAAAGTATATTATTTTCTTTGAGACTCTGTATAAGCTCTCTGAGATGGTTTGCAGTATATGAGGGTATATGTCAGTCCTTGAGCGAGTAGGATCTTAGATGTGATCTGGTTGTGATTGTTTTGGTATGTTTTTAGTATTCAGTTTGTTTTTCTGTTAGGAGCACGAGGTGCCCCCAGAGCACTTCTGTATAGGCAGGGATTTTAATCTGATCAATGTCTGGCTTGCTCGCCACAGTTTAAGAACTGTTACCTAGGTGTCTCCCACTAGTTATGAAAAACTAATACCCCCCTTCCATTTGAGAGTTATCACTCTCCTAACTACCAGTGAACAAAATATAAATGAAAGGCAATAAAATGGCAGAAAACTCTGCCTTTCTCCTAAGAAGCCATTTTGTTGCCCATTAATCCAGCTACAGCAGAAAGTAAAGGCAGGTAAATTACCTCCTTCAAGTCTGGAAATCCGATGTTCTAATTGATGGACGTCTTCCATGTCATTAACAACCAGAGGTAGGAAACCTATGAAGAAAACCAGCTATTATGCACTTTGCATTACAGTTTGAATCTTGGCTTTCAAGATAAAACGGAAATAATCTCGTGAAATTAATATGAATTTTTAAAATATTTATTTGACCTGTTTTTATGGCTGTGTTTTAAATGGGGGATCTTTTTAGACATTGATCCTTGTAAGGATAAGGAATACATTTCTGGAAACTACCTGTAGAACAGTGAAGTTTACGGAAAACTTGGATTATCAAATTGAGTTAGTCTTTACTCTATAAGTGACTGAGCCAGTCCAGGCAAAACACTGGCACTTGTGCTGTACGTTTAGTTGATTTTTAACTGTGTCTAGGGATTGTTGACAGAATCTTTCAGGCACATGCTTGCAGCTCCAACCTAATGCCTAGCAACAAGTTTCTTGTGTTACGGGAAATGATATCCTTTTCTCTGTGAATTGAACCATTGCGTCATTAAGTAGGAGATATTTAAGCATCTTACTTCATACAGGGAATTAATAAAGATCTGTTTAATTTCTGTCAAGTAGAACCCACAGAATAGCACTGAATTTACAAAGCATAAAAATGGAACACAACTGTACATCTAGATAAAAATGGAGATTGTAACTGCATGTATAAATCTTTCATCTATCCCATCTTCAGGCAAGCACACAAAACCGGGCAGTGGACGAATTCCTGCTGGTTTACCTTGAGCACAGCATGGGAGCAGGAAAAAAGCTACTCCTAAGACTTTGTGGAACAACCGTGGAGACAGCATTATTTAAATCTAAATGTAAACCAGACTGTTCTACTCCCCAGCATAGAGTCCTGCATTAAAAACAAAAAAGCAACATCTCAGAATTTTGCTGTCTGGGTTTACAGTTTTGTGTAAGTTAAGCTTTGCCCTCAGTGACATGAATGCCATTGATGTAATTGTGAAGTTAGGTTATTTCAAATAATTAAAATATTTTTTTCCAAAAGGCTCAGTTTGCTAGTCTACAAGAGCTTAAGCTACAGAGTAAAAAATCAAAATATCAAAGCCATTTTTTCCTACAGCAGATCCATTATATGCCATTTTTCCCCATGCAAAAAGCTATGCTTTGTCATAATTTTACAGATGAGCTATAGACACACATCTGCTTTAGCAAGAGAAAGTCAGGTTAAGACAAACCAGAACATGCTTGTATTGAATTGTTAATGCTTATTCATCCATTATGGCATCCATCTTTTAAAGTATCTTCACCTCAGATGATATCCTCTGTAAAAGCAGGTGAAAGTTTTAATAAACATGTTGAGAGACAGAAAAAGATCTAAAATGGAAAGGTTTGTGATACAGCCTAAGAGGATTCAACATAATTTAAGTAGAAACCTATTTAAAGATGTTCGACTTACCTAGCGGCTCCAATATGAAATAAGAAAGACTCATTAAATTGTCTAATTTATAGGGCATGTAACTTGAGATTCATCTTGTTACCTACAGGAAATACAAAGTGCATGTAATATGATATGAATTTGCATATGAAGAGAAATTTAAGGAACTTTAACTGGAATGATGGGGGGCTTGTTTTCTTCAAGAGGTAAACACTTAAAATGGGAGGAAAATATTTAAGGGTACTTTCCTAATTTGCAGAAACACTTTCACATGTTTTAAAAAACCCAGCCCTGGAACAGAACAAAGCAATTTCTCAATACATATTTGAAATACCCAATGTTTCCACAGAACGGCTGTGTAAATGTCAAATTGTAAATGTCACTGAAGATAAGCCAAAACAAGGAGTACTCCTGAAACATAATATGAACCAGGAACACTACCATCATTTTCATTACAGACTGAGGATTTATCAGTGATAATGACTTGAAGTCTTCTAACTAAATGGGATCTCATAATTGTAGCAGCAAAGCCAAAAGACAATGGTACATCTCCACCATACGTGGAGGTAATAGTCACAGAAGCACATACTTAAATAACTCTCAGAATACTCCAGGGGAAGTTTATAAATCATAAATAATAACAGTTTTAGCCAACAGAACAGTGACCTTTCAGCAAAGGAAAAAGCTGCTGTAAACCAGTCCTGTAAGTACAGAGGCCTCAAGATGGAGAGCATCACTGAAATGGAAATGCATTGTCATGCGCTTTTAAGTTATTCCCAGCTGAGAGTTGTTTCTATCCAATGAAGGCTTTTAGGAAAGGAGTTTGAGGCTGTGCTCCAGTTCAAACAGACAAGATGCGGCCACACCATCCTTGTGGTGTCAAGCCAGCATCCTGATGTTGCAGCAAGGCTGACAGCTGAGTTAGTTGAGGAATAGGTGCTTTGAGATTAGATGGGGAATGTGAGCAATATCTGTGTTAGTCTAAGATGCTACTGGATCTAAGTAAGCCTCAATCATCTCCACAGGCACTCTGCACCTTCATGCTTACCTCAACAACTGATGCCGAGCCCTTTGTCATTGGTCTTGTGCCTACAGAAGCCTGAATAATTCCTGCAGCATTGTTTATTGAGTGCCCTGGAAAAGGCACCAGTCTTGTGAAAGATAAATAAGCAGTACCCAGTTGCACGTACCTTGACAGAAGAGGGCTGTTTTAAATGTGCATGAGTAACATTTGTTTAACATTTCTTGTTAAATTTCAAGTTTCTTAGGTTTTGAGTGTTTGACTTACTTAATGCTTTTTAACATTCTTTTCGCTGCGGTTTTCTAATTGCTTTATGGAAAAAAACCAACAGAGAACATGAGTCAAGCCATTACCTGGGGTCCAGATGAGCCCGAGAAAAGGTCATTGGCAGAACACGGGCCTTTGCATCTGTAGTGAGAACAGCTAGCACTTCAACTGCACCTGGAAGAAACCGCAGGTTAGGCAAATGTCAAAAGAGGATGAGGCTTGGCCTCTGTTAGTGGGGTTTCACATGCTGACTGATGGCCTGGGAAACCTGGAGGGAGACAGAAGTTTTCTTGTGTGATAGATTCCCAAGAAGAACTGATGTAGATTTGATAACTTCTGAACATGTCTTTTCTTGATTTTCATTAGCATGTTGATAAGATGGAGAAAGCTAAAATAGATACTTAAAAATACTTAGATTTTTGCTACACTTGTGATTGCCTCATAGAATATTCTATGAAACTGTCATAACTTGTAAACTATTATCCAATCTTGCCTTGAGACACATCCCACAGAAGCGCTATCATCAAGAGGTTTTATAATTTCAGTGCTAGTGAAGCAAATGGGGAGGGTATTCTGAGAGTAGATCATGTTGCACAATGGAGGTAGGTAAATGCAAACCATGCTACGGACAAAAGTTGGTCAACACCGCTTTCCTAGCTGCTTCGAGAAATATAAGCACTAGAGTTGAATTTCAGTTTATGAATGTGGGTGTGTGTTCCTTCCATGAGCCCGTTTGTTAGCCCTTCCTTTGTATACTTAACCTCCTGAAAGTTTTTTTTTTTCCTTCGTAGTGCTAGTCACGCCTCAGTTAACCTTGAAAATTTTTTTCTTATTCTCTCAGTTTGTATTTAAATGGCCCCAACCCTACTTATATTTTCTGTTTACATTGATTTTGGGCTGTTCTGCTATTGTTTCCATCCTACCTTGCTACCATCTTGCTCTGTGATTTCTGCGTTTCCTTTGCTCTTCCAAATAATTTTCAGAATGTCCCCAGCAGCTCCCTTATTCCCAGGAATATCAGGAAGCGCACAGAGCATGCAGGACCAAGTGTCTCCCCTTCTCAGAGGAGGCTGAGGTTATTTTTGCCCAGCTTTAAAAATAGGAAGCAAAGAATTCAGCAAGATATAGACACATGTGGTAGCAAGCTTCAACATGGCTTTTTTTTTTTTTTAAATTATGAGCAGCATTTTAGAGCAGAAAGTCTTAATTTTACCTTTAGACAGTGTGATCAAGGCTCGTAAGTGTTACCGCCATCTTGCTCCACTGACTTAAGTTGTATGTGAAGGATCCAAGTGGATATCACTAGATGTCTCTGATATGTCACTTGGTGCAGCTCAGCTGAAAAACACAAAAATAGTTTTGTGTTTATAACAGATAGAAAGCAGGTCAATCTCTCATCTCTTCAGTAGTTGTTAATAGCAAAGCAGACTTCTAATGGGAGAGAGGAAACCCTCATATGAACCAGATGAAACTATTTGTCCGTATATTCTGCAGTTGTCCTCCATTATCTGCAGAAAAAAGTTAAATTGTTCACTACAGTCTTTACTACCAGAATTACCATTGCTGCAGCCTCCTCAAGGGTTAAGGTACCCTTGGCTGTACAGTTCCTTTTGGCTCCCGAGCCACAAAGGCAAAGATGGGTGAAAGTTTCATTCCAAATTTCACCTGGCATCACACCTGGCTTATCACCCTTGAGCAAAATTCTGCTGAACCCTGGTTTCCTAACAGGGACTTCAAACCAAACCCAAGTCCACTTATCGCTTTTAAAGGTGCTACTCTAATTTCCAAGCATCCTGTATTGATTGTGCTTTAAACCCAGGCATGTTTGCATAACTGTAGGTTAATATGCTTTTATAACAGCACACTTCAACCACTGATAATGAAAAATCACTTGCAATCTGACGCTCTTTGGGGTCCAGACAAACATGTCTGTTGTACCATTATACAACACTCCCAAGACATTGTTTTCGTCATGTTCCTAAGAGTTGTAATAGGGCCATTAGTCTTTCTACCACTTCTCAGTGTGGTTTCAAAACCAGCTAACAAACTTCCTGGTGGCAAATATTTCTTCTCCTATTTGCACTTATCGTTCTTCTAAAGAAAAGCTGCAAATAAATGTAAAACGTATGAATAACCTTTACCCCACTTTGTACTTGCAGTACTGCTAGGACATTGCGGCAGCAAGCACTGGTATTTTTCCACCATGTATGTTCTTTTCTCTCGAAAGGAACAGAGGAATAACGTAATTATTCTTTAAACTTGGCTTCAAAATTAAAAAATAAAAATAAAGGAGGCACTGGTCACAATTTATACAAGATACGGTAGCCTTGCCAGCTTGTGTCACATCCTGCCAGTTACTATGTTCACACAAGGTTGAATTTGAACTCAGTTTTCCAAAGACCCATGGGGCTTGTTTTTTTTTCAAATCAAATTTCTACAAAAATCAGGAAGCCACAGAAAAATACTTATTTGCTGTAATCGAAGGTCAATTTCTTTACATGTGGTAGGCATTGACAGGGACGGGGCAGAGGTTTTTTGAGTGCTCAAAATTGCTAATAGTATTTCTAAGCTAAACCACCTAATTAAATTATACAGTTATAAAAGAGGATATCACTCTAGACCAGAGAGACTTCTCTCTGAAATCAATATCCATCATTTTTATGGCCTGACAAAACTCTCACTGTTAAATATACTGTAATAACAATTGTATTAAATTTCTCTTGTGTGATGTGCAATCCGTTTGCTTCAGGAGGGATTGAATTTTTGTGACCTTTTAACTTGTATGAAGACCTTAATTCTCAAAATCTGCTTCTATAGCACTTGAGAAGTAATAAGTTATTTTCTGAATTAAAGATCTTACTGTTAGATTGCTTTTCTGTAGCAAATTATTATAAATTAAGAAAAACAGGCTAACTTGGGGTTTTCCTGGTTTGGTCATTATGCACCAAGGATTATTTTTGCTCATTGCATTTTTAAGGAATGATTTTACCAAAATTATTTATCCTATAATAACAAAACAGAGAAACAATTTATTCTATTTATTCTTGTGCCTGATCTCTCTGTCCATTAAAAAATAAAATCTGTTTATACATAAATGCAGAATTTGGATCTTTCACAAGAAATAGACTGAAATGCTTATAATTGTTTTAAACGGCATTTGAGGGTTTCAATTGGTAGGGTTATATACACATTAAAAAAGCCATCTAAAAGAACAAAGTAATGATTGCTGGATACTTTTCCTTTTCTCGGTGGAACTGCAAAGAATAATCAAGTCACATTCTACTGAGTATGTGCCTTCACCAGGATTTAATTGCCACATATGAATCCCATGAGACACAAATGCATTCCAAGCCTGTCTGTAGAATATTGCTTTTATTAGGGAATTTTATTTCTTCTACATACAATGGTTGACAGTGAACTTTTTTTTTTCTCTGAAGTTCATAAAAGTTAGGAGATAAAAGTCCATGCAAAAGAACACGGACACAGTTTTTTTTATAAAGGAGGTAGGAAACAGGTAGATGTCCCTGTGATATCTTCGGTTTTATACATGAGGCTCAGTGAAGACTTCGGACACAGAACAAGGAGGGCTGCTTTGGAATGGTATAAGGGGAAGGCTAGAGCATAGCAGAACAGCTGAGTATGATATTATGGACATATTTTGTGAAAATAACTGAGGAGTTTCATTTAGTTACCTGAAACATTACAGATCTCAGTGTGAACCACAGAGGGGAAAGCACTGCCGAGCAGTTCTTTGACTGGATCTGAGGATTTTTTAGTTTTAAGCAGCATGTGTGTGTTTGATTTGGTTTTTTTTTCTAATACTAATGGCTTAATCAGAAAGATAATGGACTCTGAGACCTAGCTTAGATGCTTTGCTTAATGATGTAACAAAAATTAGCTTGTGACTGAAAAAAAAAATCTTATTTTTCATTACTGGGTGAAAAGCACCCAAATGTCTTGAAGGCTAAATATGTTTAGAGACAGGTGATATATTGTGTTAAGCTATTTGTAAGATTTTACACATTAAGGATTTTAACAAGAGATTTGTATAGTCACTTTGTAAACACAAATGTGGTGGAAATAAATTTTTGGTTAATTAAAGGAATAAGATACTCCAAACCTCGGTGGAGATCTGTGTAAATGAATATGTGAATTTGGTTCGTATAGTAAAAGTTCATGTTAGTAGAGTGATTATTTTTTTTTTGGTCTTTCTCCAACATGATGCTTTCTTTTGCCAGGTAATTATCTTGCTCTAGCAAAGAATCTGTACAGTTGAAAGACTCAAAAATTTCTAACTGGGTTTACTCATTAAAATACTAATAATTAAAACATAAGACATAGAGGTAGTTTTAGGTAAACATTCAACTCTTTCTGGCAGATTTAGTGCAGCTGGTCATAGCTAAGCATAGGAAAAATAAAAGGTATCAATTTAGCCTTATCTTTTCTCAAAGTAACCTGAGAGTCAGAATCTTTATCTATTATGGTAATATCTATTATGATGATGATCTATTCCCTTCCCATTTGAAATTTTTGGCCCAAATGGTATCATGGTCATAGGTCTCCAAGGAAGCTATTTCGTAAAGTGGGTTCACACTTTGAAATCTATCCGAGGTGGTACTGGGTGTACTTTCCCCATTTCAAAGTCCCTGTCCACTCTGAGATCAGCTGGAGCGCTGTATGCCATGCTGGACTCGAATCCTCTGCTGCCAACTATATCCCCTTATCTCCTGCGTCTGAAGACGCTACAGATTTCCTACTTGACAGGGCTTGAAATGACCATGTGAATAGATCGCATCTCTTCCTCAATGCAGGGTAGGGACAAGGGACACCACCGCCCAGAGTCAAAGCCAGGTTCCTATGGGCTCCCAGCACAGAGCCAAATGTAGGGGAGGAGGAGAAGATGAAGTAAAAGTGTTTATGCGTGTATTTTAACTCCAGTGCTTTTTTTTTTTTTCCTCAGGGGGTTGTGAAAATGATAACGGATGAGCCCAGGAACCCAGGACTTCCTCACTGCAAGGTAAGCATGTGAGAATTTGCTACTTGTGATACTTTCCTGAGCACCCACCGCTTGCCAGCTACCCAAACGTCGGTAGCGGTGAAAATACTTTGTGAAAAGATGCTTCTTGAGACTGGCAGATTTGAGCCATGGTCTGACTGTGTAGTTGTTTGTCGTGACATCAGCAGGGAAATAGCCTGTGTTTGAACTGATTCAACTTCCAATCTTACCTGCTCCCCCAAAATAGTATGTGATTGTTCAGTGGTTTGGGAGAAGACAGGTGGCCTGCTAACACCGCAGTGGTCATAGTTTTAGGAGAGAATGCGATGTTCTAGCAACAAAATGCAATCTTTAGTATTTTATAAGCATATTTCTGTCTATGTGGATCTAATGCAACGTTTACCTTAGTGTTTTATAGAGAGGCGCTCCTGAAACTCAGAAAATTCATTGTAGCTGGCACTGTTAATGTTTTTATAGAAAAGAGTTAAATATGGATGCTGAATGAATCAATGCATGCCTCAGTATGACACAGTACAACCCCTATAGTTCAAAGAGATGTACAGAACCTGAGACCACAATTGCTTCAGTGATGTGAACCTCTGCATCTCTTAAGACAGAAACTATTAAATGCTTGGAAATGCTTCTAGTATGAAGCCACGGGTAATTTTAACCTCAGGCTTTTCCAATATCCCAAGTCAAACCTTGGAATTTTCCTCTAATCTTCACAAAGGCACAGTGCACAGAAATAGCCTGTCATGAAAAATGAATTCTGAGCTATTCCCAACCCTCCAAAAGAGATAAACGCATCAGATTAGGCACATTTTAATGAAATTAATCACCTACCACATTTGGCATTTTCTTAAGGATAAAAAGTACAATACTATGATTGATTTTAGATTTTCTGACATAGAATAATTGCATATATTGCATAAACCTGAGACACAGGATATTTCATTTTCTCCATAGTCTGAGGTGGCTGAAAGGTCATTCTTTAAAATTCACAGATTGTGAGGCGATTCACGTTGCATTTTTTGTCATTCCAGCTCCCATCAGTGTACATCTCTACACATTTTTCGGTCCCTTTGCCATTAGGTTCATGTTGGTGCCACTTGGTATAATTCAGAGGCCTGCCATTTATATACATAAATTGACCCGAAGTCTGACCCTCTTTAATGCCCAAGTAAGCGTATCGGTTATACTGTTTCACAATACCCAAAATAGCTTTATTCTCCTCCTCATTCATGGGAGTTGCGACAGTTCCTCCAGCCTCTTCACAGGATTGTAGAGCAGATACAAAATCAACTTCCTTCCCATTGCTGGCAAGTATTTTGTCTCCTACTTCTCTTATTTTCCTATTCAAAGCAAGCACTAAAACACGAAAAGAAAAAAACCTAGTTAGATGTTTAATTTCCTATGGCAGATTAAAGAGGAAACAAAGAAAGAGAAATCAAGAGAGGAAGAGAAAATTAAAAGCTGTAAGAGGAACAGAGGAGGGAATAAAGGGCAAGAATGAGAGTAAAGGATGAAGAGGAATAGATTTTCAAAATTTTACCAATTCACTAGTTGTTCACTAAGTATATTGTTATGCTGTTTGCGACCATCTGTCATTGTCTTCTCCAAGACAAGGATGCCCCACTAACATTTGCTACATACACTATCAGCCCTATTATATTGTGTGTACTCTCTAAAGAGGATCAGTCTGCTCCAAATTTGAGCAAGTGAAACAGAGACATTTCTCTGTAACTTTTGTGAATTCCTTCTCAGTGCAAAAACAATTTAGCACCTTTAACGATCTGGCTGCCGACACATAAAAATGCTAGCGACGTGGTACAAAGCTGAGGAGTTCCCATGAATACACGTGGAAAGTGCAACATCAGTTGGAATATTTTTTTTAATAAATCAAATTTGAATAAATGCACATTAGCGTTCCTGAGAGAAATCTGCTTCTTCAGGAAAAATGGTTCCTGATCCCCCCTGCTTTGGATGAGAAAATTGGAGTTTTGGGATGTAACACCATTTTCAAGTGCGATTTCTTTCCTGCAAGTCATGATTCTATAATTAATTTTGCCTATTGCACTTAAAATGTTTGTGAGCTGAAAAAGTAAAAATGGGAATAATTACCGCCTTCAAGTCTGGAAAGTCGGTGTTTCAAATTTCCTAAAACATCGTGGAGTTCAGTGTCCAGAGAATCAGGTAGACCTACACAGACAAAAATAAAAGTTATACAATCAAGCAAAACTAGGCTGTGCTGATAGGAACAATTCCTTGGATAAAATAATCATTTTCCGAAACTAACTAGCACACAATGTATTTTTTTAACATCATTTGGTGTAAAAGAAATATTTTCCTGGTATTTTTTACACTGTTGTTAATCTATATTAAAGCAAACAAACAAAAACCTCCAACCCTCTGAAATACTGATAATTCCCCTCTGCACAGAAGAAAATTATTTTTTCTAGTTTGAAGCCTTAAGTTTGTCATGTCTGTGAAAGTGGCTTTGCCAAAGAGAATTTGTTTCATTCTAATAATTGTTAGCCAACAGGCACAAGGGGGATTTTGGGGACGGAACAGTTGTATGGCACCATACCATTTTCTTTGTAGTCTGCTGGGTGGATGCTTTGTGTTTTTCCAGTGGGATCTTATTTTAACAGAAATCATAAACACTGGTATAGGAGGGTTTCTGTATAGATTGTGTGAAATAGAGTTCATCCAGCACTGCTTGCTAAAGATGGGAACTCGCTGTAAAGGTAGATACTTTTTTTCATACAAATTTCCATGGGTAACATAGGTCCTACATGTAGAATAAAGTTACTAGTGTGCTCCTGTAATTGCGTTCCCGTTATTCACAACTAAACCAAATGGCAATGTAGAAGTACAACACATTGCTGTGTCTCCCTCTCTCCAAGTTGCAATGTTGCAACTCTTACTGCACTTCACAGTCAATAAAAAACAACATATTTGACCCAATAAAGAGAGTCCATTTGACTGACAGAACATTAGGAGTACATCAGCATTTTTCACAGGGTGGTCCAATATCCCCCTTTTCTCCTTTCTCACCTTGCAGCCAAGGAAGACCATCTCTTCCAGGACGTCCTATCAGGCTTCCAGGGGGTCCTAAGAGACCTGGAAAAGAGAAGCATAATTTTCTTTCAAATTCATGCATATTCTGGGAACTTCAGGATGAAACAGAACTTAAACTGAAATGTGTTACTTCTATGAATAATGTGCTTTAGCCTTGTTAATGGACCTGGAGAAAGCATTTCTGCATAGAAAGAAAATTACACAGTGCAAAGTGTGTTCCTTATCAGACTGCTTTTGCACATACTGTCTTTGAATATTAAAGAAAGATGCCAGAAGCCTTTTAATTACACTTGTAAATAGTGGAATAACATTTTATTCATACTTTAAAAAAAAAAAGAAAAAGCCTCTGCTGTGACAGAAGCAATTCCCTTTGGAAAGACAATGGAAAAGCATATATATAAAAATATATAGCATATATATAAATACATATATTTATATATTTTATATGTTTAAGGATTGATAACCTGTTAATTTCCCCTCTTCTCCCAGAAGAGAGAGGAGGCCTATCTTTTAGAAAAAAAAATTAAACAGACCTTTTCCTCCATTCTGTTTTCCCTCCTCTGCTTAATGCAGCTGCCTCCTGGAGGGCACATATCCTTCTGTGTCAACTGTTTTTATTCATGCAGCCTTCGTGACAAAGATTTGTTGCAAAAAAAAGGGACGTTTACTTACCTGGTAGACGTATCTGTCCTTTCAGACCGTTTCTTCCAGGCAGTCCAGGGATACCAGGTAGCCCAGGATTTCCTGGACATTTATGCATTGCATGGCAAGTCACTAGCAAAGTAGCTACTGCTATGAGCACGTAGGATGAGTAAGACCGCATGATTGCTCAGGCCAGCTGTAAGAAAACCCACATATTTATCAGGCAGTGATTCTGTAAGACATTGTAGACATTGGCTTATGTGATTGAACATTTTTTTCTTCTCCTGCTCCCTCTCCCCCTCCCCCCCCCCCCTTTGTCTCATCTTGTAATTTACATTCTTGCCTTGTTTAAATAAAGTCTATAGTTTAGGTATAAGAGATTTGCCAGATTTGTTTTGCTACCATTGCATAGCTTATACACAAACCTGTTTCTAGACTGATACAGACTGGTTTGCTTGTTGCAGAATGACAGCTACACATTGGGAGCAGCGAAGACAAATAATCCTTTTTGCTATCACTGACTATTTGTTGGATTAATCCTTGAGAAATGATGGGCTCAGATGTAACTGATCACACTTAAGCCATTAGTTGTCTGTAAGGGCTATAATCACTCAATGAAACATAGACGCATGTGCTAACAACCTGAAAGGCACAATTTGTTACAATGGTTGTTGTGATGGTTTGGAGCTAGTTAGCCATCTCTTTAAGCACACTACTATTTCAGCACATTTATTTGAAACAAGCAGATTGATGGTGTTACACACAGGCAAAATTTTATAGCTCAATTGACATGCCTATCTTGTTTTGAACAAAATTCCACAAGCTTGAAAATGTCAGAGTTAGTCTTGTAGAAAATGCATTTTTGCTGGTTGGCAATAGGCCTGCTCATCTTATTTTATCCTTTAAGATATAACATTAAGTAGGGTTATAATCTCAGCGCCCAGATATCATGACTAAAAAGCACTCTGAAACTATAGATCATGGGTTTACAACGCAGCTAGTGGGTATGCGGCGTTGGTAATGCTGTGTGGTTATAAAACCTGAATGAGTGGACTATAAGACACTATGGCACAGACATATACAGTTATTGGCATCGTTCAGTTAATAAGAGAGATAAAGAAAGTTTCAAGAAGCCAGAAGAAGTATCCCTTTCTAATGAGATGACCTTGATAGGTTGACTGTCCTACAAAACATATAACTTAATAGCCATGACTTCACTTTTCTTTTGGCACGAATTAGAGAGGATCATGCATTACACTCTCTTAAAAACTTCCATCCTTAAAAAAAATCAGAATTGACCAGATCATTTCAATTGACACATAATATATTCTACATCCAGCTCCACTTAAAGTTGAGAATAAAATCTTGATTGGTTAGAACACTTACAAGATTATTAACATCTGGGTTCATCAGTTAAAACAAGGTATTTGTTTCAAAGCATATATGCCAAGCAGAATCAAATATCAGTTTATTATTACTACCATTTATTACATGGATACACTAAAACTGGTCTAAGCTTTTTTAAAAAAGAAATTACTGTTTATACCTTCCAGACTGACTCTATTGTAGAAGGCTTTTGACGTTGTCCTAAATCTGCATCAATACCAACTATTTTTAAGAGCAAAGTTCACTTGTTTTTCTAGAGGAATGCCTCATCAAAAGCAATTCAGCGGGACATACCCTTGAACATAAGAATATTCAATTTCATAAGTTTCATCGTTTTGCTGCATATAGAATCTGTTTAAGTAATAGCAGTGCCTATTCCTCATGGTCAAGAATTTCCACTGTAACAAGTGGAAATTTCAAATTCACCTGAGAACACACACACTGGTGAGTTTTGTGTGTTGAATCTGAAGTGTCTCAAATTGTTTACCCTTGACTATATTGAAGGCTAGCAGACACCTCTGACAATGCTGGCCAATGACTCAGAGAGCAGATTATTAAAGTTTCTAAGAGAAACCTAGCGTAGGTGGCTAGGAATACTTACGTCCCTGAGATAAGGAAATGCAATTACAACAGGTATTCTCCGTCTGGTGCTGATCATTCAGGGAATTACATTTGAATGGACTACTGCATCCAGCTCATAATTGGATTATGATGCAGAGTCAGAGTCCTGATCAGTTATGTAGCAAAATGAAAAAAAAACCCAGCTCTTCAGTTTTAATCCACTTTTAATGACCTTCATCAGTCATTACAATCTGGTGTCCTTCAGGCATTTCCTCATCTACTAAAATTGCTAATATAAGCAAAGTAAAAAAATTCTAGCAAAGGAAAACTTAATTTTAAAATGTAAATATGACCACAGAAATGAAAAGGAACAGGTTTGCCTTCTAGCTGAAGATCCTTGTGATTTATTAAAAGGAAATTCAACTCACCCTTCTCCTTCAAAGCGAAATGAAAGAGCAGTTCACACAAGTCCCCTTTATACAGTGTCGTGTTTGTTAAATGACACTGCTGAAGTGGAGACTGAATAATGAAGGCACGAATGAGCCTTTTTAGTTTTGCTTACACACTTGTTATGCAAATACTGCAAACCATTTTAAGAGTTGAGAAATTTCTTTTTCTTTTAAAGAACAGAAAGCCAAAGTTGGAGAAAAAACAGTCTGGAACTAACAGATAACTCCAGATTTGTAGACACATGCAAAATGTATAAAAATTGAAAGAAACTTTTGATAATTCTAAGTGATGTTGTAACCATTTTTTCTTGCTTTAAAAAAGCAAAAATGGCATATGCCCACTAGTGGCTTTTGTAGAAAGAAAGGTGTTCTTTTTAATTAGGGAAGCACATTACCTTCCTATAGAGTCTGACCTGATAGTCAGAATTCTAAACTTTGTTGCCTATCTCTGTATCTGATGTATTTACTTTACCTTAATACAATTTTCTATCTGCTTGTACACTTAATGTTTCTATGAGCATCTGGTCTCTTTTGCATGTAGAGTACAGCCATTCCTCACTTGGTCAGAGATGGATCCTGGAAAAATCTGTATACATGCACAAAATCTTCAAATGGACAGCATTTTCAAGTTAAAAAAAGACCCTCAAAAAACCCCAAAACAGAGGCTTTGGTCCTCTGGTTTCCCAGCAATAAAGATTGGCATGTTGTGAGTAAATTCCTTCTGGTTCTGATGCCTTCTACTGTTAGGACATTTATGTTTGATCCTAGCTGATGTTTGCTTTATGAACCTCAGGAAGCCAACACACCAGTCCCTCACCTGTGAGACAGAAATACCTCTGCTCCACAGCTTTCCCCTGTTTTGCCAATTTACACCGTGGTCTCTTAAGGACAGAATGGTTTCTACTTTTCATTTGCATTTTACTAAAACTACTTAAGTTTTGTCATGATCCCTGACTACAGTGTCTTTCTACCCAGCAGAATTCACAGCTGCAAGCCAATATCTTTAGGCTCCTTGTTCAACAAATAAAAGAGATGTCTAATATCAACTGACTGACCCAGCTAAGAGAAAATACCTGGGGAGGAGATATGTTTAGGATCCCCTTTAGAAGTAACCTTGTCACTGAAATCCACTTCCATTCACAACTGTGAGCCTCGTCCTGCAGTTAAAACTGCTCAGCGTGGTCTGTCCTCCCTCACAAAAGACAAAAAACAACCAAAAAGCAAACTGAAGAGGTATCAGTGTCCTTTTTAGCAAATACTCTATTAACGCTCACAAATGCATGTTATAAACAATCTATCTTCAAGTCCTTTCTCTACCTGATACGCAGCAAAGCTTTGAATGCAGGTTAGTCATTTTACAAAGCCTCTAAATCCCACCAGTTGAAACTATTTCTTTCTGTAGTCCAGATGAGGTAGGTGAAAAGAACTAGTGTTAAGTGTATAAGATGTGGATTAGATAGTACCTGGTAGGTAAAATACCAGGCAATTCAGCACAATCAAGACACAGGTAATTCTGTTTCTGAACGGCAGCAGACCTCTGGGGTACCTACAGCTCTAAGAAACTTCTGCAGTTGCAAGATAAGATGGAACTTAATGGATCCAGATTTTGGGAACTGATATTTTAAATATGTAGGTGCCCAGGTTCTTGGGAACCTAACTTGCCAGACCACAATCTCATATGGATCCAGTTTCTAGGCAACTCTGCAACAGTTGTAATGGTTAGTACTGTTGTGTGGTATCACTGCCCATATACATCCTCCCCGTGCATATACATGCAACTTTAATACATGAACAACATGATAAATCTTTGCAGATTTGTACTATTTCTTCCACCTAACACGGTTTATACTTAAAATAAAATAAAGAGTTGGAAACATTAATCAGGGAAGTCAGTAAAGCCCCACCAGCTACACACTATCTGTCCATTCAGTAAAGTGCAGCATGAGCAAAACATGGCTTAAGATATATAAAAAATTTATAAATTATTATTTTTTACCAAAGTTTTCAAAGAAACATACATTTGATAACAGTTCTTCTCCCATGAGTCAGACTATACTTACACAATGGAAGCTGATAAGAAATCTAAAACGTAATCCAATGTGAGAGGTTACTTAGTCATTAGATTTACTTTCCTTGGTTATGTGGCAGAGAATTAGGGAAAACAAATACACTAGAATAAGGAAGAAAGTAAGTAAATATTTTTTTCTGCAACCTGGCACCCCTGTAGAATAAGCTACCAGGCTTGGTACTCTGAAATATACAGGGAAACCTGTGTGGTAATGGCTGAAGATCTTTAGCTGGGAAACACCCACAAAACCCAGCCAGGGAACTCTAATGGTTTCAGTGGGGCCCCAGGTACTGCACCCTTCTTTCTATCTTTAAGCAGAACAGTAAGATTCCTTCTGATGTCCTCTAATGCATCAGATATGCTGATTTGTTAATGCCAGAAAATTAAACCCAAACCTCACAATGGCCTGCTCAACTATTGGCAAAGGAGAACTTGGACAAAAAAAATAATCTGATTTTCAAAGGCCCATAAAGACTGTTTATTTATATATACGCTGTACACGCTACCCTCAAAAAAGTAATTTGAAAACTAATAACTGCCAAGGGGGTTTCAAAACTAGAACCAATTTTATATAGCCTTCAAACCTCTAATTTTCAGAAAACAAGGTGAACTCTGCATTTTGCTCAGCACACTGTTTTGAAATGAGCTGATTGCTAACAACCTTATCATGGCCCAATCTGCATAAAGCTATGCCGCACTCTCACATAAAATGCAGTGCTGTTCAGCTACGCTAGTTTATTTTAGCAATCTGTGAGACATTAATCTTAAATGTGTCACTGTGCAGCAAGTTCCTGATATCAGCTCTCTGAGCTTGTCCTTGGCACAGCATGTGCATGGTAAAAGGAGGTGTAGTCAATTCTTCAGCTTTACCTTGTTCAAAACAACATTCATTTCTTATATTTGTCTAGTATTTCCACTGTAATCTCTTTGCTCTGCTGCTACAGATCTTCAAATCACCCAGACTTAGGTACCTATAGTCAGTTTTAAGATGAATCATTGGCATCAGCTTAAACCCTCATCAGAAATATAGGGAACTAAACATATGTCACCTATTAAGTAATGAAACAATCCAGTGGGTAAAGTGCTGCCTCCTCCCCACCTGTGGTTTAATTTTATTGAGACAAATTCAAACAATAACTATGGGAAGATCAACAGTCCCCCGCCTTTGGAAAATAAGAAACACTGATAAAATAGTTTTTATGCTAGTTTACAGTGCATTGATGCAGGATAGGATGAAAAATGTAGAGAGCGTGGTACCTCACTACACTGATAATACTGAAAGAATACAAGTTCTGCTACGGGTAGGTCTTAAAATTTGTATTATTGCTGAGTGTACTCTAGACTTATGCCACTTTCACTTGAGGATAAGCATTTTACAGGAAGAATGTAATTGCTGATGAGACCTATTTATGTTTATGAACAAACACGGTATCAGTGACATGCTGTCAGCTTAATAATACACTGTTATTTTGGGGAATGGATCCCAGGGCAGAGATTTCTAGGTTTAAACATAAGCAGGCAGATGGAGGAGAAGAAGGAATGCTGAATATAGATAATGAGGTACCTAAAGAGAGGACCGCAGAGATGGGGAACAGAGCTTGGAGCAGTGGATTTTAAAGAGCTGGCTCCATCAGACTGTACTGAACAGCCCCTGCACAGCGTTGTTCTTGTGAAGTACAGAAAACATAAGCTTAAGACAAAAAAAAAGAAAAAAAAAAGCCTTCAAGCAATGAAATTTAAAAAAAACTCACATCTCTTTCAATCTATTCTCCATTCTATGAGAAGCAAATTCAAACTACGCTACCAGGCAAAGGGGTGACCAGGTTTTTCAGAGCTTTTGTTAAAAAAAAAAAAAAAAAGGCATGGTTCTCTCCTGCCAAAAAACTGATAACCTTGAAACTATGTTAACAGAAAAACTATTTGGCCTTTGTTTTCAGATTATATCTGATTCCTTCTTTCTCATATACTCGAAACAACCGATTTAAACTACAGACTCAGAGTCAGTGTACTCAGGACATCAGCAAAGCCGCCTCTTAGATTATATGAAAATGGTAAGCAAGTTGCTAGAAAAGTCATTTTGACTGAACCATTATTTCTATGCCTTGAAAGAAACTGAGAGAAAACCAACTAGAGCACATTAAAACAACAGCAGCAAGCCACTCCTGCATGGGCATAACATGGCAGATTTTTAGACAGTGTCTTCTTCCTTCCTTCAGGCAGGATAATTACTCTCCCTTTCTCCCTTCCCACATTCTCTGCCCAGGTTTAGTAAAAATTTAATCATACTGTAATCAGCTTCTGCCTTGTCCTTTTAGAAACAAACAGAAACCCTGAAATAATCTCATTCTAACTTCACAACCTAAGAATGATTTCCAGAGCGTCTGTATCTTACCTGTTTCACAGCTAGAGAAACTAAAGTTTAGGGAGATGCTATCCCTAGGAGCATTGAGGAAGCCCATTTTTTTCCAAAGCATCTATTCACATTTCTATCCTGTAGACCTGTACCGACTCCTTAATTCCTCCTTGTATCTTCCTCCACGCTAAACATGTGGCCTTCTATGGGAATACCACACAACAGTTTGGGAGATGATTCCTAATCCTTGGTCAACAACACAACAAAATTACCCCCTGCAATATCAATTAGGAGTGTCACGATGGAGAAAATACTGCTTTTTTCTACTGGAAATAGTGCAGAGAGTAATCATCGAGGTGTCCTACCACATTATGTTCCCATGGAGATGAACTGTACCGTGTCCCTCCTATCAAAAGTGGCAATAGGAAGCAATTTATGCTTGAATAGCCACTGGCCAACATCGCCTTGGAAACATATGCTTGTAATTCATATCTTGCCCTTATAAACAGCCACCTGGCCCTTGTTATCAATTTAAAATAAAGATAATCTAGCCCACAGATAGCAAAAAAATCCTGCTAAACTGTGATTATGTTGTTATTGCTGGGAAATGGCCCATCTAACGTCTCACTGATAAGTGTTACAACATATATATCCAAAAAGCATTGTCAACATTTTATTTGCAATTGAAATTCAAAGTCCTTGGGAGAAACTTGCTACTGAAAACACATGGCAGAAAAGTACAGAGTTACAAATGAAAATAATAAACTCGCCAAGGTCTGGTGGTCACAGTAAAATGAAGCTGCTTTGCATCTTATTGAAGGGACCTCAACTGGTAATGAATTCCCGGAAAACACCACGTATCATGGTTGCTATTGCTGTTATGAGCTGAAAATTAAGACAATAGGTATTACAGAATTTCATTTTGCACAGAACTTTTCAGGAGATGGAACACAAAATTCTGTATGTTTTAGCTGATTGTGTTGTTTGAAGGATATAGTATTTAATATACTGAATCTGTTTCTTTTGTAATAGCACATTTTTGGATTCTAATTAGTGCAAAAAGCATAGAGGAACACTTCATATCTATTAAGGCACTTCATTATTTCAGTTTCCATGAAAAACAGAGCTCCTGAGCTCCTGACCGGGCTGGTGCAGCACAGCCGTGCATCCATCCAGCTCCTGCAATTCAGCGCGGTGGCTTTGTGCTTCATCTCTAGAGGAGCGGATCTCGCTCCCCGGGGGCAGGGGGGGGTCGGGCGGCAGCAGCCAGCGGTGCTGCGGGGCCCCAGCCCTCGCCACGCTCAGCGCCTCGTCCTTCCAGCAGCCGCGTCACGCAGCGCAGGCATGTGGCCCTGCCTACAGCCACCGCAGCTTCTGCCCGTAAATCCCTGGCAGCTTCAAACCAGCCATGGTGGGTATCGCCGGCAGGACAGCCACAGCGCCGAGATGCCAAGGAGAGGCCATAGGCTGAAGTGCCAAGGAGAGTAGATTAACCTTCTTACCTTGGGTTGATTCCTGAGCTGACTTGAAACTTTGTAAGTTGCAGTTGTTGCAAAGGCTTCAGTGTTCTGAATATTCTTGGAAGGTTCCTGTGAGGGACAAAGAGAAAAGAAAGGCTCAGCTACGTACATTCTATTAAATTTTTAAATATATATTAAATATATTTATTAAAACCCTTTTCATTTCACCCTGAGCATTTCCTGACTGTGGCTGCGCATCCAGGACAGAATATCGTAGACTCAAATACTAAAGAGAGTTACTTCATAGTTTTCTGCAGCAATTTTGTTTATTACTAGATTTTCAAAAATCTTAGACTAAAAAGGTTATTGATACTTTGAAAGATGCTTATGGTTTTACTCTTTAATTACAAGACAATTTGCTTGCTGAGTTCTCTGAAAGACTTTGCAAGCTAAACTCTTCAAGAAAAAAAACACGGCTTGTTGTAAAAATAGCAAGATTTGAGCACAGAAATTCTTCATGTCCAAAATAAAAGCTTAAGGCTTTTATTTTTTCTGGTGCCCTAATAAAAAGTATGACCTCTCCCTGCAAACATGGGGCATCGTTGCTAAAACTACACTTCTGTTATACCGGTTTGCTTGTTATTATCATAGTCTGGGCTATACTGAGAGTCTTTTGCTCCGATTATAAAATGTGAAAACTGATTCCCAGAACTGGACAGATTAGCATGATGAACTCTATATACTCACTCATTTGTGAAGATTAGAAGACTGCAGCAATGCAGCTGAATCTGTGGCATTTTACAAAGCATTGCAACACCCAATAGTAATTTTTCCTTGTTTGTTTCTTTGAAGATTTCATTAAAATACCCACACAGAACAGAACAGTGGCAAGTTCTTGAATTGTTTACTTTTTAACCAGTAAAGAGGGGTTTTTTTTTGTACTGAACAGGGAACTGATTCAGGGAACACTACATATTAAGGTAGGAATATGCACCTGACTGAGTCTAAAACATAACACCCGCACTTCTAAAATCTAATTTCCATTGACTTTGAAAGGGACTTTGGTACTTAATTGTACTTTGGAAACTTCCTTAGGCACATAAAATGTTGAGAGAAAGATGAAAAACAGTAAGGAAAGGGAAAACTTGGAGAAGGAATGTCCGAGGTATCACCAGGAGGAAATTTTTCTCTCGAATCAGATATCAAGAGGGAAAATGTTGGCTATTCCATCATTGGTTAGGATAACAGCACTGTTTGCATTTTCCTTCTGCCAAGGCATGAGCCACTGCAACCTGTAGTGCAAGTTGCCCAAAGAAACACAATCCCATCTGTTTTCTTTCATCTCGCAGTGCATTTTCTTTTTTAGCTAGTGATTTAAAGCCCCTTGGAGTTCATCTAGTAGGTAAAGAAAAAAAGGAACAGATGAAGACCCAGAGAAATAGAAAGAAAATAAGAGGGAATGAACAGAGCCCTACAACCTCAGAGTCCCTCTGGAGAGACTGGGAGATCTTGAATATTGCTTGAGGCCAGAATGATTCAAACTAAAACTGTTTAGTAGGTTGTTAAAACACAGCAGATTTAGCTTGCATGACAAATCAGCGAGAATGTTTAATAACCCTGAGAAATGTAATAACTGTGAACGTCAACTACTTAACTAATGAAATATAATTTTGTTATTCCATGGAGGTCACTCCTTGCAGCCTTTATAGCAGCTTTATATGCAGTTTTGAAGCTTACACATTATTTTTCTTAGACAAGTGAAACTCGAAAAAATTATAAATAGCCATTTCAGCTACCTGTTGAATTTGTTTGGCATTTGCTGCTCCGATTTGAGGAATCATTCTGGGAGGCTGGCATGCAGAAATCTCGCCCCTGTATGCCCAAGCAGCTCACTGCCTGGTTAAGGAGCCCTTGTCCTGTTCTTAGTGTGGCAATCTGAACTACAGCCTGGCCTGGAGATTTCAGATCCATTCTGCTAAACATGACACATATATGCATAGCTGTACAATGGACTATGTGCATCTCCACACCTTTTCCATCCAAAATGTAAAAGCACAAACAGCAACTTCTGTTCATTTTGTCTCAGATGCCAACGTATGTACTTACCATGCAACTACATAGCCATTATCTCACTCAAATATTATCTTCACAGAAGTGACCATGCAAAATGTTACCGGTTGCGGGCCTATCCGTCCTGTTCTGGAAATATAAACAGCAGCACAACTATGGGTACCCTTTTTGTTGACTGTTTTTTTTCCATTCTTTTTAGCAGAGACGTGAGCTTCCAAACAAGTACTGAGCTAAAACAAGCCTTTTCACATCGCTGTAGCTCACATGCCACAAGTATAGTGAAGTTTACCTTAAGGTGTAGACCAATAGCCTCAGACGAGCATGCTAAATCACTGGAGCAGCTGTTGTCCTGCTAATAATATTTTCCTTTTCCTGCCTTTTTCCCATGTCCTGGAGTCCTCAGTGGTTTCTCACATCTATCATCAGTCATATACTTGCCTGTTCTCTGAATATTCTCATCTACGTTCATGAGAGGGAAGCAGATTGTAGCATTCCCTCTATAAAAGCAGGCTGTGATATCTTATAAACCTCTCATTTGTGAGGGAATGGACTGTGACAGAGATTCGCCTGCAACATCAGCAGCTGGCAGGCAGGAATACACTTGTTTGTCAGGACTGGAAATCTACACAAGAACGCTTCAAATAGGCTTATTTTCAAAGTAGTCTCATTGCTTGTCTGTCCTACCAGACTGCCTCAGGGGTTCAAGCTAGAAAATAAGTGTAGCACAGGTTTTTCCGGACTGTGTCTTTTCACGTGTGTGTTCTGCCCTGTGCAGAGCTCAGCCTGCTGCCTACACAGAGCGCCCCTTTCACAGCGTCAGCCCATAGCCACTGTTATCCTGGACAATCCTCCAAAGGTGAAGTGGATTTTAAGTATTAACTTCTAAAAATTAGTTTTCAAAACCTGCAGAGAACAGCTGTGCTCCTGACTGTTGCGGTACCAGTGTTACCATGCAAATGGGACATTGTGTTTCTCTAGCTTCTACCTCCCCAGCTACATTTCCACACAAGTGGGGCTCAACTGTCTAATAACTTCCCTCTTTTATGTTCTTTTACCTTTCCAGAGTAACATGCTGTGCCACTGTAACAGAGACAAATGATGTAAACTATTATACTTTCCAATGACTCACACAATTTGCCAGAATAAAGGCCAAATTCAGACCTGTTGTGAGAGCATTTGACAAAGATAAACTTCAGGGCTGCAGCATTCAGAACCCCTGGAGAGCTCCCAGCGACTCAAGACAGAGTGTAGTGTACAATTTTCAGTGAAGTGATATATAATACACTTAAGTGTCATAGATAACATTTGAAACATTTCTTAAAGAGCTTTTACAACTGCTATTGCGCGATGAGCTGGCAGCTTTTCTTGCCGTCCAGAGTCCTGCCGTACTGTTGCTGACAATCCCCATTTGTTAAAAAAATACAGGTTCTGCTTTAAGACAGACTTTAAAACATGAGATTAAAAGGAAACAAACATTTTCACTTTGTTTGTAGTACTTTCCAATTGAAAGGCTTTTAAGCTTTTCTCACCATTAGTCATGAAAGGTAGAAATGCACTTCAGTCTTGAAAAACGAAAGCTGAGATTCTCCAGATGCTGGCAATTGCAGCTTTATGCTAAAGCCCAGGTACTAGAAAATAACAGCACAGAGGGCAATCTGAGGCTTCAAGGTAATATTTGCTTTACTAGTTTTTGATGCACAAAGAAAAGTTGTACTTAGCAGGCTTAGGAAGTAACATTAATACCCCCACCTTTTTTCAGATTAGCTGTAGCTCTCTATAAGAAAAGGTAAAGAGGTAAAAACATTTTAAAAATGTATCCTCCTGCCTATTTTCCTGTCTTTACCCTCCTTACCTTTCCTCTGTGAATGCATATAGCTGCTTAAGCAGGGTGGAGAGGGCATAAGAGGATACAGCGGTTAAAAGGCTGTGATCTGTAAGCAAAGTAGCATTACAGGCCCCATCTCTGGAGGTGTTCAAGGCCAGGCTGGACATGGCCTTGGGCAACCTGGTCTGGTGGGAGGTGTCCCTGCCTATGGCAGGGGGGTTGGAACTCGATGATCTTCAAGGTCCTTTCCAACCTAAACCATTCTATGATTCTATGATTATCAAACCACTTCTGAGTGGGACACCCTTGCAAAGGTGTCACTGGATCCATAAAGTGCAAGGTAGGACATAATCAAGCGAGTAACCAATGTATTATGATGTTGCTTAAGAGGTTTTAGGATTTCCAACTAAATTTGGTGAAGTGGGGTGCCCATCTCAGCTAAAGCAGCTTGTAGTAGCTGAGCTTCCCTTGTATCAAACCCAAAAATTTGATTCAAAAGCATGCTTGGAAATAATTCTTGGGGTGGGGGGAAGGTTGCAGAAAGCCTTTTTTTGTACATATCTCAAGCACAAGGCAAAGGTGGCCAAGTCTTGTAGCCCAACAGTGCAGAGGGGAGGAACGGGGCAGATGCTGTTCAGAGCTCTCCCAAGAGAGCGCAGAAAGCCTGATGGGGAAAGCTGCAACAAGGCAGCAGGGCGGCCAGATGGTTTAATCCCTCCTTCCTCTTCTCACTGCCTTTGGCATATCTCTGAAACATGTTCAAGTACAAGCTGTGAGATGGAGTAGGCCAGTTAGGGATGTAGACAACTGGGACTCATCACGCTACAGTTGCTGTGAGCATTCAAACACCGGGGTAAATAAGAGACCAAACTAAGGCAAAGCAACACAGGAACTGAGGGGCAGCTTTGGGGTTTTGACTGTTGTGAGACAGTATACATACTCATGCATTTTTTGCAGCCCAGTAGTAATATTTTTTGTTAAGTCTACAACGAAACACTGAAATTCAGTCTGCTGTGCCCAATGCTAGCACACTCAGACTCTCTGGAATCAGACACCTAAATGTGCATTGACTACTGCGCTCACATGCTGTGTACTTAGTCCAGCTGCTTGAAGTTTTATCTGTATTTAAAAACCCCTGGAAGAGGATGCCAACCAGCTAGACACTGTAGTCTTCCTCCCACTGCAAAGCTGCCAGAAGCTTCTTGCAGGATTAATGCACAAGCTCAGCCCCCTGGGACAAGCTGTGCCGCTAGTTGAAGGCATAAACAAACCAGAGCACGCAGCCAGCCAGGAAAAAGCTCTCACAACTGTCTACCCTGAAGCACTGATCTAAATAGCTCAAGCTACCAATGTCTGAAACATCACCAGGGTCACAGACCATAAAAAGAGATGTTAACTGCAGGTGCCTCGGGACAAATTCAATCTCTAGAGATAACACAGAGGACCCAGTCATGCTGCTAGTGCCGGGAGGTTTGGCAGCGAGCTTCAGAGAGAGATGAGGCTGCACCTAGGTTTCCAGGCTCTCCTGGCGTTATTTCTTCTCCTGGGCATTATTGGCCAAACTACAATCCAGGAATTATTTTTCTGTCCTTCTGTCTCCAGGTGCTAGGCTGAAGGGCAGAGTCACTTTGGTAGCGCTACAGCCACAGCGTTCTGTGGCTTTACACACTTCTCTGCGTGTTTCACACAAGAGGGGGATCCCTTCTTCCATAACAGAAGAAAGCCAGAGCAAAGGGCACGTTTGTCCTCTGCTCTGAGCATAAGTTAACCCCATATTTATGTGGTATAATTAAAAAATAAAGCAGTAAGTACAAGTTGCTACTGATTGAAATAGCTTCCTGTTTCCACCTTGTAGTTCCCACTGAAATTGCCACTTGAAAAATAAAGAGAAGGAAAAGAGCTTTTCAAAGATTGTGGTTTTTTTCACATGTGACAGGATAGCTCTTCCTAAGCCTGTACTTAGCCTGAAATTGTGCTGTTTTAGAAAGATAAACCTGGCAGCTGATTAACAAATGCAGCTCTCATCCTGAATTACTCAGGAGCACTGTGGAGGTCATATTAGTACCAAATGAGATGGTGCTAATCAGGGGTATAACAGCAAATACAGATTAGTTTATAATTAATGCAAAATTAAGTGGTCATCAGGGATGCTGATTTAAGCCTCTTGGAAGATAATAGAACACAATTTCAAACTCTTTCTCTCTTTCAGCACCTACTGAAGAAAGGTGTCCCTAAAGAAGTGCATCCCTAACACATGAGGTGAGAAAGGTCAGAACTTAAGGCACGTCTGATAGTACCTCACTGAGTTTAAAAGTTTCAAGTAATTCGACTAAATAAAAGCTCATTTCCTATTTCCAGGTCTTGTTCCTGCCCCTGTGGTCTGAGGAGATCAGCCTGCTCCCACGCAATGCCCTGCCAAAGCTCACAGATTTCAGCACTGCTATTCTGCTCCTCCAAGCAACGGTTCAGGACAGGACAGTTTACTGGGTAAGCACAGACTAATAGTGCCGTACTTCCACTTACACAGCCACATTTTCTGGGGCAACTCCATCAGGGATGGATTTTCAGTGTAATACAGAGCAGAGTTTGGTTTTCTAGAAAGGAATGGAAGTTAGCAGCTTCCCTTCTGCACAAGAGGTGTTTCAGCTGGGGAACCATTTTCCTTGAGATGGTTTACACCAGGGTAAACCTACAAAACAGGGAATGCTAGGAACAGAAGAAGGGACACCAGACTGAAGCCTGAGATTTTAAGGGCCCAAGAGATGTGTTGACCAGGCTTTTATTTCAAGCAGATTCAAGAAATGCAGCTTGAATTTGCTATATACACCAAATACACCTTTTCATGTACATAGCCTGATAAAAACGTTAGTTATCTGATAACTGTGGACTGTATGAAACTGAGCATACAATATGAATGTTCTCCCATTCTGCTTTCATGAACTCCCAGTGTTTTTAGCATAAGAATATTTTTGCACTTACCTGCAGAGAGTTTTGTAGTTTGTATACATCCCATGTGAATGTGTAGTGCTCTCCGAACACAAACAATCTTAACATAAGGTTACAACAAGCTTCATAAATTTCTAACAACTGTATTGGAGATTTGCTGGGCAAAATCATACAAAATTAGTCTAAATGACATTTCAGAGCTAGGCTCTTGAGAGAGTGACTGACACGGCAATTAGGAATAGTATTTCTAAAAAAATTCAATTGAAAGAATACAACCATTCACATCTGCAAAATACTCCCCCAAATCTTTTTCAAATCAGCAGTTTAGTCATTGTAACCTACTGGCTGATGCACTGGGGACAGAATACATCATTGCTAGTCCAGCTCCAAATGAAATGGTCACAAAACGTACCACAGTGGTTTTTGGATACAATCTCAAGGTAGACTTACATAATCATTCCAAATCAATGCACTGGAGACTGATTTGCCACTGATCTCTAAACCTGGATTAGGGTTGTACCTACTCTCTAGAATGTCTCTTTCTTGTCCTAAATTAACCTAAATCTGTCTTTTAAATATTAACCCATCTCCTGCATTTTCATACAATAAATATTGATTAAAAGCTCCCAGGCAAAATTTTAAAAGTTCTTGTTTTCATAGCTGCAGGACGCCAATTAATGAAGAAAAGGAACGTAGTTCACTTGAGAGCTGCAAAGATACCTTGCCAGTAATGACAAGGAGAACATGATACAGATCAGCAGATAAATCATACTCTAGAAAATTCATACCCTTCACCAATTTCAGTAATTTCTTTTTTGCTGTACCTGTATAACCTGGTGCAGAGAAAAGAAATGTCATTACTTACAAAGGTAGATGTGGAATTAGGCAATGAAAATAACATCTATAAAACAGACGATCTGGGTATCAAGTGCTCCTCTGTACAGATACCTTCCTGTGTTCCCATGGGTCCACATAACTTGCCAGTGTAGACACAGTCCTTCTGTCTGTAGAGCTACTTAGCTTACATGTCTTAAACTAAGTGGAAGAGGAATTCAAAATCTTCTGTTCTTCCATGGTCCAAAACTTACAGCCTGCACATAAACATTCTTCTTAATTGTTGAACTTTTAGTACTGGGCTTTGTTGTCATGGTATTGACATATTCCTAGTTAATCCAGTCTGTAGCTGACCTTTCTGTAGTTCACTTGAGGGGAAAGAAGCTCCCATCAAGAAAATCATAAAAGCCTACAGTATCACTTCTCTCACATTAAGGACCTATTCACATAAATAAGGCCTTTTGCTGTTTTTCTTCATGTGCTAAATTCCATTTGGAGTACATTTCACCAGTAGACTTTTGTATTCAAGTTAAGACAAAAATTTTCTGCTTTCTACTGCATTTAAATCTTGATCTAAGTCTCCTTTACTTCAAATGATGCCTATAAATTGCTAAAAACGATGATCTTGGTTGTTCTACTGCACATAAAGCAACCTGGCTGGGCATTTTACTGTTTTACTCCTCTTTGTAGTTACAGCCCATTTCATTTTCATATCAAATAACAAAAAGCAGCATGAAAACAGCCAAAACTTAAAAAAAGAAATTATTTGCATGTCACTAATCACTTGTGTGTGATGGACCTCTGTACTCAGACGACAAATACCACTCTAAGTGATCATTAGCGGTCAATATTAGAACTAGAGTAAAAGCGCACTAGGAGCAAAGCCATCACTAAATACCGAAATAACATAGGACTGTATGCACTGCCCATTATTTATATGGTAAAAGGATGTATGAGAAGCAACATGTGGAGAGTTATGTCTCCAAGTTTACAGCTCAGCTCAAAGACTGAATGTATAAAATTTTTTCATTAGTTTCACGACTATTAAAAAACACTTCCCTCATCTGCATTTATGAGGAACTCATAGGAAGGTATAATGACCAACCTGCTGAGCATGCCATAACTCATTAGCCTTACTACCACTATGATAAACACAATTTAATTCATGATGATTGAAAAAATTAAATCTGTATTTTATTAGGAGATTCAAAACTGAATGTCAAAGAGAAAACAATTATACACTGTAGTTCTGGTTACTCCAGGCCACCTTTATGGGATCAAACTTCTGTATCAACCACATAAGTGATAGCAAAAACTTTAGGTTTTCATAGATTCATCAGCTCAAGATTTCACAAATAATTGAGGCACGTGAATTTGAACAATTGACATAATTCCATTTTCCAGAGTCTTGCATTACTGCACAGTCTTCATTTTTTAGATCATTTGGTTCTCCAGCATTCGAGTTTGTGTAAGTTACAGCCCCTCCATTCAGGTACAAGAACTTGCCTTCAGTCTGTTTGTCAGATATCCCCATATAAGCCTGCTTTGAAGGTCTTATTAAGTCTTTTAAAACTGTATTTTCAGACTCATTCCTAGGAGAGGCAACTGCACTTCCAGCTTTTGGAAAAAGGGATTTTCCGTTGTCAAAAGTATCTCCTTTTCCAGTTGAGAAAAATATTTTCTTATCAATACTCTCGATGTTCTTTAAAATCAAAGCTAGAAACAAAAGTAAACATAATTGTATTATACCAAAAATTGATCATGCTATAGTTATTTATCCATATCACAATTGTGAAGTAGCTATTACCAGCTATAAAGAGACTATTTGTTGAAGTAGTAGGCAGAATGCAATAGAAGACAAACAAAATATACACCCAGATATATCAAGCCCACACTTCAAGAAAACTGGAATTTCACTAGAAATAGGATCACAAGTCTTGTTCTAATGTTTTTCCTTTCCCGTTCATATAGTATTACAGCTCTTGAACCAGGTTCTGAAGGAATTCACACTCAAATTGCAAGCATGATAAGTTTCAATGCAAAAATCACAGATCAATTAAAATCATACAAGGAAACTGAGCTGCAATTAGGAGACCTTCTGTACCCATCAGCTTTATCATGGAAACCAAAGCTGAGGGAGAGTAACAAAATTCAGGGTTTAAAGCAACAGAGCAGAAAGAGGCGATGTAGGGACGGCTTTAGCGAGCCTAGGAAACTGAGTATTTCTCCAGAATATATAAGTTATCTTAGGAGAAGTGGGAATATATAGCTCACATCCTTGACAGGCCTTCATGAAAAGCCAAAGGAAAGTGAAGCTCTTGTTCATTCAGCAGCTAAAACTGCCAGCAGCAACTCTTCTGAAACAGCTGATGTCTTTAACAGACAAGTTAGTTTATCTTATTGTCTTTAACGGGTTTCTGGGATTATCGTGAAGGGAGTCTACCACCTTATAACAATGATACAAAATTGGGACATATACATAGTTAAATTTTCCCCTGATGTTGTGGGAACAGTACCAGCACAATGCTTTTGTGGGCAGGGAACCCTCACTACACTCCTGTGCTGGGTAAAACCTCCACAGCAGCTTCCGACACCCTTTTCCAGGGTGCTGATACACGAGCGCAGGAGGACAAAAGGGAGACAGCTGAAGAGATTACTGCTACCAGCTGTTCAGCCTCTCCATGCTCTTCAATTTCTTGCCCCAAATTCAGGTTACTTTCATGCTTTACACACAACTATGGCTTCAAAGTTGTGCTTTCTCCTGGGAAGACACCACCCAAGCAGGTGGTGTGGAGCTATATGACTTTATTCTGCTGATGCTTGTGACGTGGTAAATTGCAACCTAAGTGATTTCCTCCCAAATTAATTTAAGAGCAATGATGGACCTTGTGTTTTTCCTAATGGAGCATTTGTACCAGAGCTAGTCGTGCACTGATGAGACATTCTTTGAAAGTTTTCACGCAGTATCTCTTGAGAAGTTACTTGCAGCCAGGCCCAGGCAGACAGCATCCCAGTCCATAGCTACTCACAGAAAATTATCTAGAGCTGAGGCAGTAAGAGAAATGTAATGCAACCCCTTCACCAAAAGGGTTGTCAAGAATTGGAACAAGCTGCCCAGGGAAGTGGTTCAGTTGCCATCCCTGGAGGTACTTAAAAGGTGTGTAGATGTGGTGCTTAGGGACATGGTTTAGTGGTGGACTTGGCAGTGCTAGGTTAACAGTTGGACTCAGTGATCTTAAAGGTCCTTTCCAACCTAAATGATTCTATGATCCCGCAGTCCACGTAACAAAGCCCCTGCTCCGTATGTTGGAAAAGTGATCCTTAAAGTCTGGCAGGTCAGTTCAGGAAGGATGTATTCAGTGAGACAGCATTTAATTAATGACCATCACCCACGAGCAACACAAGAGAAATGTGTAATATTTGTTTCAACCTACTGTTTTCCGTCCCTTCTCCAGCACCAGCATGTCCATCATTTTACCAGGCCAAAAAGAAAACTAATCAATGATTGGACCTTACCTTTTTTGTGTCTATTTAGTTCTGCCTCCAAAACCTCTACTTTTGTTTCCAAAGCAGTTACTTGTCTCTGCAGATCATTGGTTACTACAACTAGGAGTTAAGGGTGTTTAGTAATTTATATTAAAATGACTACACAACAACTGTCTCTGAGATGCTTAGCTCTCCTGTAACCTGATGCCATGTGAGAGAGCTATTTGGTTTCCAGAGCAGAAACCACAGGGCGCATTGCAGATTTGTTCCATGGGAATTTGTCCCACTGGGAGAGCCTTATCCCTGACTGGGATGAATACTTGGGTGGGCTTTGAATTCTCAGGGCTGCCAAAGTCATCGTCTATTCAGAAGGAAAAGCCCAGTTGTCAAAGGCAAAACGCACATGTAAACATTTTAAAATGAATTAAAGTTGAAGTCAAAAACACACGAACAGGCAAAGAATGAAAGAAAAAATGCTGTTTATAATATGAGATAGAGGGTTTGTTATTTCACTCACAGGCAACAATAAACTAGTGACTCATTCCAGACACTTTTTTCCCCTAGTTACGTTACATCTCCTATATAACAGACAGTTTATGTTTCTGCTCCTCACTCTTCTGGAAATCACACTGTTCCTCAAATGATGTTATGAGAATACTGGACATGAAACACAAATATTTTTTTGGAAAACATACTAAAAGGTTGAAAAGCAGATTATAGAAACATGAGAAATTTATTACTTACTTCCATGTTCTCCCTTTTCTCCTTGTGGTCCTAAGTCTCCTTTTATTCCTGGAGGTCCTGCTTTTCCAGGGAAACCCTGTAGACCTCTCAATCCTTCTCCTAGAGTGTGATTTAAAATAAAACCATTTTGAATGTTTTCTAAGTTTTTCTCCCACTATGTTTTCTTAGTGCTTAGAGAGAGTACCAAACACTGACTCCTTACACCCCACCCCCCCAGGAAAATAGAAGCAGCTCAAAAAATTGAGTTGTTCCTATGGAAAGCTTCATTTGCTAGGAAATGCATTACTTTGATGAAAAATTCTTTACTACACCAACTTATGGCACTAAAAATCCAATGAAATAAATGCTCTCATGTTATTGCAGAGGTACACATGCTCTAAAACCAGAAAGCCAATATACTTCAGCTGTAATCCAATCACACATCACAGTATATGACCTAGAAAATGAGCTAAATCATAAGATTAAGGCTACTTCTGAAGCAGTTTGTTGAAACAGATAGTGCTGGTTTTACTTATTTCAACTATGAAATTACAGAGGGCATGTGAGGGTATGTGGACCAGAAAATGTCTATACAGAATATCAATATATGACATGGAAATTTTATATCAAAGTGGTATTGATAATGATGGGAGTTTGCCTGGAGGTTGAAAAGCAATTGTCTAATTCCAAGATGTGTGGAATAGGCATGATAATACAGACAGGATACGGTAAGAAAGTATACGATTCCATATGTACTTATTAAGTGTTTGGACAGAAACTATGATTTGGCAACTTGGGAGAGCAGGTGACTTGGTTCTACCACATGACAGAAAGCACTTGTTGATCTATTTTCTGGTTGCAGCAGTGCATGAAAAAAAGTTACCTAACTGACAAATCATGCCTTGGGGGAATTCTGCTGTTGGGATTTAGCGAGCACAAAGCAATCAAGTTATGGCCATCAGATTAGTAGCCAACTCTAGCAAGCATGATTTCTGGTTTTGAGAGCTGGCTCCTGGAAAGAAAAAGCAATAATCATTTAGTAGAGTATTGTAGGAAACTCTGTAAGTGATTCAGAGTACAAATGGTACAATCAGATTAAAATCTCATATCTCTGTTTTATGGGCTGCTGTTAAAATGTATTGTATATTTATTTATTTATTAAAAGCCAAGTATCTAGACTAGCATTATAAAGGCAGAAAGCATTTTCAGCTTCCTGAAATTGTGCAGAGCCTACAAAAGGTTAATGGAGCAGAAGGAGAGAAGCAAAAGGACAATAGGAAAGAATGAAGGAGGCATGAAATAAGACTAAAGGGATGGTAAGGAGTGTCAAAAATACAACATTGCTAAATGGTCATAGCTCTGCTCCTGGTTCTCCCTTTTTACCTTTGGGATCATCTCTGCCTGGTAAACCATTGACTGCAGGAGCACTGCACTGAATAAATTTTCTCTTCAGGTTTATCTGTGTTAACTGAACTTATTACCATCAACAGTGAAAGCCAAAGTACCAAGCATTGAAAAGCTGAAGAACAGTCATTGCTACATCTGTGACAAATCCAGCAGAGTAATTTCATAAATTTCTCCAATTCATCATTTTAAAGGGTTGCCTAGGAAAGAGTCGCATACATTGCCTAGGAAATACAATCCCACCTTCAGCCAAAAGACCAAGAACAAGGGATAGAGTCTGAACCATTTCATCTACCCTCTGACTGTATCTTTATGTATGGAAAACAGAAGAGAAACAACCAAGCTTGTAAGAATCTCAAGGTGTAATGAAAATACCTAATATAGCAACGGTCATCAACCTCACTGTGCTGCAAATCCATTTCAATGTTTTGTTCATTTTATGTCTAAATTTAAAGCATTTCTTTTCATGCCAAATAAGTCATACAGTATTCCAGTTTGGGATGAATCCTGAACTCTCCAGGTACTGTATTTCTGCTGGGACTCTTCTTTCCACAGCTGTCAGGATTGCTGTATGTCTAAGCTTAGTGTGATTAAGCTGTTTCTCTTGATAGCATCTCCACTACTAGAAAACACCCCTAGCTTAAAGGACAAAAAGCTTAAGTGCATTTAAGTAGTAATGATCTGATTGCCTCCCAATTTCTCCTTTCAATCCTTGTATAATAATAAGATACACTTATTCCTCAGTATTACACCTCAGAGATGAAGTCCTCTTGGATCCCACATCTGCGATACTTTACTGCCCTCTCTGAGGAGAACAGTAACAGGCAGTAACACCATAAAGTAAAGCTCTGCATGGTGTTCTGACAAGTTGCACCACAGTAATTGTCCTTGATTTTAATATGAGGGTCAAATTTGAGGCAATCGTGTCCCATATACTCTGTGTTTAACTGAAAAAAATAAAATTAAACTATGACAAACATGAACTGACAAACTTTTATAGTAAATAAGCCACATACTAAAGTCAATCGGTCTTATTTTCTCCCAGCTCTAACAGTTAAAATGAAAAACAAGCCTAAGGAAGAACCATTTGGGAGACAGATTGGGGTAAGGAGAGAAAAATCAAATCCAGCATGTATTTTTCTAGTCACCTCAATTATTTGTCTTTATTTTAAGCTTCAGAAAAGATTACCCACAGAGAGCAGTTTCCCCTGTCATGTTTCATCTGATAAAGTACAATATAAAGTATAATCACTAGCATATTACTGTGAGAACATTATCCTTAGGATAAAAAGCAGAGTTTAAGAAGCACTACTTTTCTATATACTGCTTTGTGCTTCCTCCATTAGGCGCACATCAAAATCTGGGGCAATGGCATGCACCAAAATAAAATAAGGAAAGGTATTTAGCTAATTAATATAACAAAACTTGAATCCTGGTTTATATTTCTTATCCAGTTTCATGGACTCAAGCCAGTTCTTAAGAGCCCTCTAAGGATTTCCTTCTGCTGAATTTTTATACTATGTTAATTATCCAATACCAGGAAAGTTGACATCACTGCTGTCTCTCATGAAGGTAGCAAGACAAAGCTCAAAATCATGGCTAAAAAAACCCAAAACACCTTGAAAACAAAATGTTAAGCTCTTGGAGAAGTCCTCTCCCTACAGAGATTCAACCTCACACAAACCTTTGTTGGTTTTGTCTGCGAGGAGCTAAGATCTATTTACCTCCAAAGTTTTCTAAGTTGACCACCTTAATCCTTTATTCTAGGACAGCTGAAGCGCCTGTTTACCTTTGGCAAATTGGTGGGTTTCCTAGCATGAAATCACTTCCCAAAGACACTAATGATAATTTCCACCTACAATGGTCTAGATTAAAAAAAAAAAAATGTTCCAAATTTCTCACCAAAATGGAGCAAGCCTTAGAGACCTGAAATAGAAAAAAAAAAGGTTTTTGCAATCCATATTGCAGAAGATGGAGAATCACACTAAGTGTGGGTGTAATGACAATCCTCTGGTCCCAAGGCTTACACAGGTGCAGATTTTCTTAGCAGAGGAATCATAATTAGGCCTTGAAAGATGCCATGAAACTTTTCTACTTAGGAGGTAGCTAGTTCTGGAGGTCCTATTTAAAGCCACAGATCTCGGGTAACTCTTTCGTTCCTCCATAAAATGTGCTTTAGGACATGATTCACCCAATGCAGATAACAGCAGGGAAGGGATCCTAGAAGAGGCAGCAGGGAGTCCTTGTTCCAGACCTAGTCTTAGAGGTGACAGCTCTCAGTCATTAGCCCAAAACCCGAGAGTCTGACAGCGCAGGACAGCCATATTGAAGCCAAATACTAGGGAAACTGCTCCTCAAAAGCAGATATTACATTTATACAGAGCGTACTCAGGGACAGAATGCTATTAAACTGACAGATTACGTCCTGCTAACAGTCCTCCTCATCAACTTGTCATGCTCCGGTAGGGCACCTAACAAAAGTCCTTTCCAACCGGCACGTCTGCACCTGCAAGGGTTGCATGGCCTCAGTATGGTCAAATACTTATCACAGCAAAAAGATCTTTACTTACCAACACTTTTACTTGATCAGTACACAGTGAAACTCTTATCGCACCACTGGCTTCCCTGACAGCCAGCACAACAGAATGTAGTAGAGAAGAAATGGAACAGAAGCCTGCTGGATTTTTACCATGAAGACGAGCCTGCCAAGAGAAAAAAACCCAAAACCCTACATTTCTACTAAAAGCTGTAATTTTGTGCTTTATTTTGGAAATAGGTTGCTTACTGACTTATCTCTGTCTTGCACAATCTTAATGATTGCCTACCTCAATCTTACCACCCCTATTTACAGGTACTGCGTGTGACATTCTGGGAGTGAGCCCTTTGCTCTTTGCCTGGCCTTGGACAGACATTGGCTGTGTTACAGTACAAATGAACAACCAAAAAAATCAGAACTGCCAGCACTGAAAGTTCTGACTGTACGGTTTTTCCCCTTTATTCGGTCAATGGATTCATTTTTGAATAACCTAGGAGAGGGAAGGACATTTGAGGCTTGCTTGACTGCAGTGACTGCTTTTCCTGCAATGTACTCTGAATTATCCTGGAAAAAAATTGGCCAACACAAACATACCCATTTATGTTTAAAAATGGGATGTTGGATTTGGAAAAACAACATGGGGTGAAGGAATATATCTTTAAACTTTTCAGTAAACCACTTACTACTTGCCTTCCTATAATGCTAGTGATACAGTTAGTGACTAGAATAAACTTCTCAACAGAGCTTGCACTGTCCAGCTGGCTATGGTACCATTGTGAGGACATTAAAAGTACAATAGCAAGAATAGTGTGTGGGATATCGCCGGGGTAGCTCTGCCAAATTAGTAACATGATATAATGCTGAGGAAGAGATATCTCAGGCAATTCTGCTTGCAGAAAATTTCCTTACCCGGAAGAAGGTCTGTTAGACATCTCCAGCTGCAAAAACCCAATCAAACTCTCCATTCCTGCAGCAGTGCCAGGAGTGATTTTGTTCCCAAGATCTCATTTCTGGGTCTGTTGTTCTCTGATGTGGTGGCATAAGATAGAGATGTTGAAGGTCGTCAAGCTGCCTTTCTATCTTTCCTGTTCAGGAGCTAGAATAAATTTAGTCTCAGTAAAAATGAAATTAAAACATCAGTTCAGAGCAGTCCTATTTGTCAACCATGATTTCATAAAAACATTGTAGACCCAACATCATTAAACAGAGATTCGGAATTAGAGATCTATTTTTAAATAGGAAGCTGACTTTTCCATACTGACCTTTACTATTTCAGTCAAGAACTAAATGTGGTATCTATATGCTGTCAACGCATGGCATCCAAGGCTCATCTTGTAACCTTGTAACCCACAAAAATGTCTGGTCTGTTGAACGTCTGTTGAACTTCACTGAAGGTTGCTTGCTTGCAAAAGCAGGAGTATGAAGCAGATAGGATTCTCAGCAATTTCCCCACCCCTAGGTTCTTGCCAGGTCAGGACATCATCTTGCTGAAACATATTTCATCACACTGTAGAAATTTTACCAAGCTGTGGCAAACCCAGCGTGTTTATATGTGGTATCCAAACCTACAGGACTATTGCAAATTCCTGCATTAAGTGACAAGTAAAAATCATAAGGGCAGGTGGCCTAGTATTCACAAATTATTAAGTGTCTGTCTTCACTGGATTTGTAATTTATTTTCTATCTCCTTATTTCTATACAGCTTTCCCTTCCTCCAGAATTATTTGGTTCTCCTGATTCCCAGTTTGACTGCTGAGTTCCTTACTATTTAGACCCTTGAATGTACCCTCTTTCTGTATATCATTCATTTGGGGCAATGGTCTTGTGTCTGGCTGCTCTTTGATATATGGTGCACTTCTCTGCAGATTTCCTTGGAGAAGCAAGCAGCTCAGCACGTGAGAACACTTGGCTTTTGAAGTTTGAAACTTGCCTTTGGAGCCATCAGTTTTGAGTATTCTTCACCAGCAGCAGTATCATATGGGAATAACAGAAGTGGGAACTATATCCCAATTATTTTCATCACAACATAGCAGGGTGACAGCTTCTAGACACTTGCAAAAGAATATATGGCTAAAGCAGTGGATAGAAATGCACAGCTAGCTCATTGATTCACTTTGATGTCAGACCGACAGAGTGTTCTTATCCCCAAACCAGGAGTTTGCAAAGCATTTCAAACTTTTCACTGAGGCAACCAGAGTCGGGATTAAAGACTCTGAAGAACAAACCCCTAGGAACAACCTTGTTTCAGAAAAACCTCAGACCAGGCATTATGGACCACCGTTCTTAATAGGTGCTCCTACAGCGAGTTTAATCAGAGCTCTTAGAAAGATATAAAGTGGAAGCTGTCCTATGCAGGATCTTTTTCTTCTGAATTAGTAGTGATTTATCCCTTGCCTGTGTAACCAAACATGCATCCGTATTTCCGTACAGTAGGAAGGATGGAGCAGAGCTGAAGCTCTTCATCTATTTCTTTTCACCTGTCAGCTTGCCACAGAGGCTATGCAGACGAACAGTTGCTTCCTGTTTTAGGCTAGTACACCGAGTCAACCCCAATCTTTGGATGTCCTGTGTCCACTCTGTATATTAAGAGCAAGGCAAAAGTATCAACTGCTTGTGAGAGAGGAGGGAATTTATATAGCAGGACACACTAGGAACAATGCCGTACTAATAACACAGATAAGTAGGAATAGGAGTAATTCTGTAATTGTTATTACAGAGTCTCACCCTTCATTCATGGTAGAAATTAGACAGCATAAGCATCAGCATGTATAACACACTGAGCTCACCTCTATATATAAAAATAAAGACCTAACCAAGCAGATCCCAGCAAGTTTCCAGTGGGCGTTAATGAAAGTCAGATATTTTAAAATTTATTATTTTTCTGTTCTAGGCCAGATAGCTCACAAACCAGGAAAAAAGTGGAATTTTGTACCACCTTCCCCTCCCTCAAACTTCAAGTGACTGCATATTAGTCTGGACCTAAGACTAGAAGCCAAAACCTATTCCTGTTTCGTATTAAAAACACTTTGCAGAGGTGCTGAGCCTGTACTTTGGAGTTCGCAAGACCAAGCATGTAATCTTTACAGAAGCTGTAAGACAGTGAGACAATTCTGAAGCAGACCAGACAAAAAAAAAACACCCCAAAAAACCTGCCTAACTCAGAGGAAGTTCTGTTTGAGATTCAGATAAAGTTCACAATTCACACAGGATCCCTCACTTGGGGTACTGACTATTAAGAACACACGGACTGAGTTTCTCCTCCTCTTTTGAAAATTTGCTGACTGAGCTTTAAAAGCATGAGATTCAGAAAGAAGATAACATCAAGATGCTATTCTTACCATCCCTAGTCAGCTGTTCTGCTTTACCTACATTGCAAAAGTTTGACTATAAAGTCAAACAACTTCTGTCTTCACCTTCATAGAGCTTTAAGGGAACTTGCCTTAAAAATTTGTAATGTATCTGTGTATGGACCATCCATCACTCAAGAAAAGTTTTTATCCAGCCACCAGGCCACTCTTCACCCAGCTTTCTGTTTGACTTCTGCAAAGAATGCATTGCTTAGTGCAACTGGAAAACTAAGCACAGAGTAAAATCATGCCATATTTACACCTTTATATTTGAGAGCAGCTACAATCTTGTCCCAATATCAGAAGAATTAGTGAGCTAGAGAGACAGAGGAATTCACAGGGCTTTTTTCTGCTCCACCATACCCACATACAAGATAAATTACAGTGCTTCATGATAAAACCACAGTTTATACCTTGATATTTACTAAACTGGATGAAGCAAAAAATATGCTGATGCTTACATGGGTGTGCGGTGCCAAACTGTTCAGTGCTATAGTGCTCTGTGCAAGAAGTGGATAAACCTTGCCATAAAAAAATAACAAAACAAAAATAAATGCCATTCTTGCAAAGTTCAGAGCACATAATCTAACTGTCGGGCTAGAGGGGTCTATAGGCTAATGGGGAATTCCTGCCCTTCATCCATCTTGGAGGAACAGGAACCTTCTCACTCTTTTCCTTTTCTTTTCTTTCATCTGCTGTAAATTAAACATGAACAGAATGGGGTTATCTTCTGTTCAGACTGCTGCAAACACAGGCCTTTTCTTGATGCTTAAGGGCTCATAAAACAACATTTCTGATTTCCAGCTTTTCACTCTAGCTGCAGCTGCAGTAGAAGATGTGGAATGGCATTGTTTGCCTAAGTTGGATGAGTTGTTCACATTTGAGAAGTTATCAGTCAAGTAAAGACTTCTTGGGGGTTTTCTTCATGTTGCAACAAAAATTTGTGAAGCAAACTCTGCAAGCACGAAACAGACGAGATTCACATACAGTTGAAGTATCAGAAGCTGTAAATGCATTTTGGTTCTCAATTTAAGTGCACACGGAGAAACGTTTTGTGAAGATTGAACAGGTAAGAATCCCACATAGACTTAGTAATACAGGGTAGAGTCTGTTTGCACTGGAAATTCTTTAATATGCACAGCAAAGCTTGTGAAGCATGGTGTAGTTACTGAGATTACCTACTGAGATTATGGGATCAATGAAGTCCCTACACTTTTTCATGATTTTTCTTATGTTTCAGCAGGATTTTGCCTTTCTGTTTCTTAATGTTAATGATTCTAGAAAAGATTCAAAGTCATTAGTAGGGTCTTCAGGACCTGCATTTGCACGGCTGATCCAGAAGTACTTAATATGGGAAACAACAGATGCTAACTAGGCAAGTGAAAGCACAGCCAATAATGAATAAAGTGGCCTGGAAGTGACCTCTGGTGGACAACAAGAACAGTGTTAAATTTGCTTTGTATTTCTCAGGAGAGTAGTTCATCCATTTAACCAGCTTACATTCCTTCAGCTGAATATTATCTAATATTATACATTAATCAAAGATACTTTCCACTTGAACCAAAAGTATTTAATGCAAAAAATTGGAAACTAATACAGGAATGGTAAAGTTCTGAATCATAAACTTTAAAAGCCTCTGTAACAAGAGGGATTCTCAACTGTTGCATATATACCATTAACAAAGTGAAGCTATGGCAATCTCAGGTGATATTTCAAAGGGAACAGAGTGGTCCTTTGAGGGCACGTCAGTCATTCCAAAAACCACCAGCATTTCCCAGGTCAGGTGAGGTGGTGGAATCTGTTGCTTCCAGCATATGTAGGCTGTTGATCACAGCCACTGTACTCAATCATAAGAACGTTTATAGCTACATAGTACAGTACAGAATATCCCCAAGGACCTTATCCTATTCCCAACTAAATATTTTTAAAGAGAATTGTAAGCTTGGGAATTCATTTTGATCTCATGGCTTGAAGAGGCTTCCAGTGCCAGGTTTTGGAGCCCATTTTCAGGGTGCACATACAGTCTGAGAGACCACAAACTTTGTGCAGATCCATGAAGGACTGCAAATTCTCTTTTGGTAATTAGACTTGTTCTCCCTTCCTATTATTTCCTAATTTCCACCTGAAGCTAACACTCCAACAGCTCCTTGCGTGGGTCTAACAATAGACACGGGAGATGGTTCGCTGTACAGAAATAACACACTGAAATTGTTCCCAAGGAAAACCAGTCTGTCTTGGCAACAGTTGTCCTGGCAACTAAGTCTCTTCACAGAAGATGATGGCCACTGATCCGTGGAAACCGATCCATGAGTCATTTTTCTCAGAGACCAGAGGGGCTAGGGAATAGAGCTGCAGAGCTGCCACCATTTGGCTTTCCCCCCTCACTCGCATTGAGAGGGAACTCCCACCAGCCAAAGAGGTTAACTGAAATTCTGCCTCTTGAACATAGATCCAGGATGTACTAATTACAAGGCATATTAATAGGCAGCATCCTTACAGATATTTTTTTTTTCTTTTTTTTTTTTTTAGCTAGCCGTGTTAAGGACTGGCTTAACTCTCAACTAGGAGAGGAAAATTGCACTGGAAAAATCACAGCAGACTACAAGTCAACACAGCTGTGACAGTACTAAGCAGAGCATAGATAAAAATGGCAGAGCACATTTCTGTCTAAGTAGCTTTTCAGAAGACAGTGTGAAAGCTTTGAAGAGCTGTACAGCTTTTGATTTCATATTTTATGTGGAGAGTGACACAGGTGCTCATCAGGGCTAGCACTGCTCCAGGAAGGCTGTGCTGTCCTTATAACTGCACAGCCCCAGACCTGAGCCTACATGAAGCCTAAGGCTCCTAAAAAGGAGCTCAAATGGTGGTCTTTTGCCTTGGACAGCGTTCCCGTGTTCAGCTCTCCTTGATTGCCTGTTATGACTTGATTGCTCTTTCTGCTAAAGTGGCATTACTGCAAGTGAACATCGCTTTGGGAACAAAGCACATGTTATATTACTTGCTGCTCCTTCCCCTGTACAGCATGTGCCTAGCACTCATTCAGTGAAATGGACAGAAACACAAAAGTAAAAATAAAAATACCTCCTTTTCAACACCGTTTGCACCCCCCACCACCACCAGGTGTAAGACCACAATGTATGAAGCCTCACTCCCCAGCCAAAGCCTGCTGTTCCCTTTTTCCATTGCACTCCCACCTCTGAGAGGCCCAAGCACAGTTTGCCACAACACCTCCTGGAAATGTCTGAAGTGTCCCACGAAGCGAGCCCCAGCTGGTCACAGCCACGGGGCCCTCGCACCAGGGCAGGGGCTGCAGGGGTGGCAGCTCTCCTTCCTGAGGGGGACGAGCAGCCTTTTGGCCGCAGAGCTGGTGGTGCCCATCCGACCCGCAGACCTGTGCTGCCTTGAGATCCTGCTGCCCGGGGCAAAGCAATCAAACAGAAAACAGCCGTTTCATTTTCATGGGTTTGTTATCCTTGAGATGTCCCTCTCAAAGGACTGTGACTGGAGACTCCAGGCAAATGCATGATGAGAGAGGGGTTGAATGGCGAGCAGAAACAATCTACTGCAATTTGAAACAGATCAGTTAGAAGAAACAAGAAAAGTACCTGAGTCCATCCCAGCTGAAAAGTGCCAGTGTGAGGGTGAGCAGGGCTGCACGGGGGCATCTGGGTCCAGAAACAGCAGCATTTCCAGCTGTTTCTCAGAAACTGATCTGAAAAAAAGTTTCTGTTTCAGAAAACATGACTTTGCAACAAAATTATTTCCTCCTGAAATATTTCTCATGGTTTATTCTACTTCTTTAATCTGAATGATGCCAATCTATGCATGCTATTATTTATTTATGCATACTATTATTTATTTAGTCATGAATATTTGGACACATGCATTGTCACATAGGAGGAATGCAAAAGAGTTTCTTAGATGATAGCACAACCATTGCGTGAATTAATATTTGCACAAGAAGCAGAGAAATCTTTTTCATCAGTTTACGCTTCTCTTTCCATTACCTGCACAGTAAACTCAAACACAGTAAATGTTTGAGGAGGCTATTAGGCAGGTGGACTCCCAGAGACTTTCAAAGAGAGGAAAGAAGCACCTCAAGCAATAAATAATACACCCAGAAAATTGCATAGTAAATACTTGGAGATATGTAAAATCCCACTTCTAACCTAAACAAGTAAACAACTTGAAAAAATGAGCTCAGACATAAAAATTATGAACTGACTACAAATCAACTGCAAATACATTAAAGGCCTGTATTTGTTCAAATGCATTATTCATAAGAAATAATTTGAGCTGTAGTTGTATGCAATTTATGTTGCATAAACTTAAGCAAATACTTGTAACCAAAAGCTGATTTAAAGAATTAATGAGCAATCTCTAAATAAAATTCTATTACTAAATAAATTCCTCCCTGATCTGCAAAGCCATATGCTTCCTGCAGGATATATTCCAATACTTCTGTTAACAGCTGAGCTCTGTAATGTTGGAATAGCGACAAACAGTTTAGGCCTGATCATGCTTTTGCTAAACAGGACTGGTGTGAGGTAAAGGGGGAGAAACCATTGTTTCTGAAACATTCTTAAAGTATTTAAGGTTCAACAACAGCACGAGCCAATCATATGTTTATGCTAAAGGCTACGTTTCTCCTCTGGGATCAATATTTTCAGAGTTTTTAGTAAACAAAGGAAGAGGAGGGGGAATACACTTTTTCACCTCTACTAAAGCACTTCCATTGTCCATTGCTGCACTCCTTCAGACATCAAATTTGGCAATGAACATCTCAGGCAAAGAGGTACTGTGTTATAATGTGGTACATCTGCACAGTTTGAATTGATGTACCATACAGGCAGTGTTATCATGCTTTTTAGTAACTATGAGCGATTGGAAAATTCCGATTCCACATGCCTTTTACACAGCTGTCTCAAAAACTTTTTCTATGTGCTCTGCCAGAACTATGTCATTTTCAGTAAAAAAAATCTTTCAACAAGAAAATAGTTAGGCATTATTACCAGTTGGATAGATGTGCAAACAATAAGAACAACCTCAAGAAAGAATTTTTTTAATTTTTTTTTTTTTTTAAATACCTGGGATCTCCTTTTCCTCAACTTCTCCTTCTCTTCTCTGCTGGCAAAATATCTCCAATAAGGGCACAGGAAAGCACACCCACACATCCAGGTGCCTGAGTGACTGTGTTTGTGTCTCAGCCCGTGGCTTCTCTGAACTTGGTGCTAGCTGCCGAAATGTATGAAGAGTGGGCTTGATTTGCACTAACTGCACTGCACTAATTCCACACTCGTCTGCACTAACTCTGAACTAAATACGTGTCTTATGCTGAAGCAATATCAAAGGCACACCAGACTTATTTCATGAATAAATAATACACATTTACGCATCTTGAATAAAACCAATGCAATAAAATAGTAGCTAGCATCACTCTTAGTTTTGTTTGACCTTCTGCACTGAATTTAAATTGCCTTATCTATATAGAATTTAAGGTAGCTTTCAAATATATGTATTCCCATGCTGAATCCATTTCCATGCCATTCCAGTTATCACTCCCTCACTATTTTCTGGTGTTCTTTAGGATATTGTCTTGTTAACTATTCTGTAATTTCTCATATTATACAGAAGCCTTAGTAAACCAGATGCTTTTGAACAGCTGGAGATAATGGAGAAAGTCTACAAATGAACACCTCCTCCAATTATTACTCCCCCAAATTATTACCCAAACAGAGGAAAGAACTAGACTGGCTTCAAAGGTTTGCTAGCTGACTTTTAAAAGCTGAGTTTAATTAACGTACATATGCTGCTTGACCAACAGTTGAGACTATAAAGCTTTTCATTGACTTTTTGAACTGTGGATTAATCACATATCAGGGATAAAGTTGAACTAAAAAAAAAAAAATCAAATGTCTAGTATTTGCAAAACAATTAAATACTTCAAATAACTGCTCTAGTACAGTAGGTCCTATCACCTACTTTCCACTAATATTTTACCAGTTCTCTTATATTAGCTTTGTCACACATAATAGGAAGTTATTTGTACAATTTATGTTTGTGTTTTCACTTACTCATCCTTTTTATTTCAAAAGCACTCTTTTAAGGTTCTGAATGGTTTTGGAGTAGTTTCACAGCTTGGTCATGGGGCAGACGTCGTTTTGCAGATTAAGCCTGCTTAGAGATATGCTCCGAGCTTTACTTGCTCCTTTGAGACACATACGTAGTCTGTTACTCAGTGGACAGATAGTAATGCAGAACAAGTTGTTTCTCCCCAGTGCTTCCTCTGGATCTGACTCTTTGGAATACAAGGACAACAGAGATGAAATTTTGCCTTTTGTAAATGTCATAGACAATTTCCCCACATTATGGACTAAAACCAAAATGGACCCTCTTTTTATATTTTTACTTTTTTGCTTTAAACCCCTTTCCCACAGTTTGGCTAATTTATGGCACCAACCAAACAACTAGCTGTTGTCGCTAATCTTTGACAGCATTACTACTCATTACAAATCAAAGCTGTTGCATTTGTAGAGTATCTTTCTACAAAATGTGTCTTGGTATTTGAAAAATATTAAGAAATTAATCCTAACTGCTCTTAAAAGGTAGCTGCCAAAAATATGGAAGTTACCAAGATTTTCCAGACCCAGGATTTTGAAACACTAGATCTTTCCAAAGAGAGTGAGCCAAAGATGTCTTGATATGATGACAGAAATGCAAAAATGGGTTTGTTAATGTGTTCCGACAGCACCCCTTAGCTCTCAAATACCTCTCAGTCACGCCCCATCCAACAGGAGTTTTGCAGCTCCAGTGCAATAAGAATAACTGTTACTCTGTTAGTCACTTCTCTTGTATAGTCCAAATAATTTTTATGTGACCAATAGTTTGAATATAATCCTTAATGCAAAGTGAAGTATATAATAAAACAGGATCTTCTGGCACAGACTTTTCTGTTAGTAATCGCTCTAGTAGATGGGCAGTGTCTACACCATTAAGTCTCTGGAGTCCCTTCACTACAGCCCAAAGACAGTTGACATCTTTTTGAAAAGTCTGATACCTCAAAGTTTTCATTGACCTCAATGAGAGCTGTGGGTTTCCAGAATTTTTGAAAACCTACCCACTTTTATTTTTTTTGAGAAGCATAATTTTGACATGTTGGTTTAAATAGCATGTCTAAATACAGACACAATTCTGAAAAATATGGAATAGATCCCCAACAGCTTTTATACATACAAAAGAAGCCCTAAAAAACAACCATAGTTTTCTTCTAATGTTTTCCAACCTGTTTTTAGATACTCAGAGGATACATCGCAGCTCTTCACACATAACTGTGAATTGACTAGTAAATGATAGATAAATAAGGTCATGGGAGGGTTTATTGTTGCTAGTATTACCTTGCAGTAAGAGATGCTCATTTCCTTTCAGTGAGTCACTACCCAGCACACAGTTTCTGTTTGTCTGAAAGGAATAAGAAGGGCAGAATACAAGAAAATTAATTTTCACTGATGATAAAATGAGTGAAGGAAGAAAGCCATGTAGCTGACTAACTTCAATGTAGAAACCAAGTAGGAATGCTAAATTAGTGGGTTTGTTACTGTGATACAGTACAGCCGTAATGGGGACATCATTTATGTAATATAGTCCAAAATGTTACTTAAATATGATACACTGACAACACATAAAGCAACATGAACTTTTGTACCAAGTGAAAAATAACCCAGGGACAGGTAGATGAAGAGTCAGAAATTACTAACAGGATCCATCTTTTCACTTACATATTTGTCTATTGTTGTCTTTTTACCACTCTATTTGTTTCCATTGTATTCCAGTTTGAATTGTAGGATTTCATTACTTATATCCCTAAGCATTTCTCCTGCCCATATATCATCTATTTCAGGTAATGGTTATACCAAGCTGCTATTTATTGTACAGCACTGCTCACTGCTGACTTCCTTAGAGAAACAAGCTGCCAGCAGCTTGGCAATGAAGAGCTTTTGAAGTCTCAAGTCACCTTCAAAAATATCAGTTTTGAATATTTTTCCACCAGCAATCATGCCTTTTGGGAACAGGAGAATAAGGAGGACCCAGAAGCACAATACATCTAAATTACTTTCAGCACAGCATAGCAGAGTGGCAGCTTCTAGGAGCCTGCTGAGCAAGGCCACATTATTTCCCTGAGTGACCCACATGTGAGAGCACTGCATACAAATGCATAGCTAATTTGCCAATTTACTTTGATGTCAGTTCAGCTGAGTGCTGCTCTTCCAAATGAAAAGTTTAAATGGGCTTCCAGCTCTGTAGTTCTCTGAAAGATCTAGGGGGTTCAGGATCAAAGGGGTCCTGGAAGAAGAAACCCTTTGAGATGGCCTTTACGTCGCACTGGTGTTAACTAAGATCCTGGAGAATTACTTCAGTCAGCTCTCCGAGGAAGCTGCAGTAACTCTGGAAAATGTTTTTTCTTGGAGGAATATTGTATCTCTTGTGCACACTAATTTGCTGCTGTTTATGCCATCGGTGTATCATCACCAGCCATGCAACAGCTTGACTGTATCTCTCAACTGAGGCCAAAACAAAACCTGCAGCCCCACAGGTGCTCATATCACTTGCAAACCCAATCTCAATCTGATTCACCTTTCAAAATGTATCTGTATGAGGGAAGTGACTAACAGAAGCTGCTGTACCTATGCAACACCAGCTTCTTCTATCTAAACAAGGGCCTTATTTCATCCCGAAAAGAGGAACTGGACTTTTTTCCCCTTACAAGGCTTCTGTCTATAATGGTAGGCTACTCTTTTTGTGTGTCTTTTGTTTCCTGTAAGAAAAGGCTGAATTATGCCACCCAGCCCTTCTAATGTCTTTGAACATTGTCCTTTTTGGTCCACACAGTCCGTTTTTTCCAAGAAGATCCTCAACACTTCATGATCTAATGAGTTGAATCAGAGAAGCTGAAGAGAATGAGTTGAAGAGAAACAGTGCAAATAAAGCAAATAATTACTTTAGTTTCACGGCTTTGTAAACATTTGCAGATAGCTCTTAAAACTACTAGACACAGGCTGTAACAACTAAAAGGAAAACCTAATCTTTTACTACAAGTCCAAAATACAAGATTTGATACTTATGTACCTTAACTGGAATTCCAGAACCGAATATATTCCAAAAGTTCAGATGTTTCCATTTATATTCTTCCTATAATTGCCTGAGTAATGGCTTTTAAGCCTTCCTTTTGGCCTTAGTAAAATTATCTAAGCAAAAAAGAGACACTGCTTTCTATGCAAGTTTGCCTGATCAGGCTCTGTAAAGTTACCTGATGGGAGGAGGTACAATACTAAAAAGAATTCAGTGATACACAGTGGATTTCTTCTTTCATCATAGGATAACATACACAGTAGTCAATTTTCCACATACACTAAACAACTGCACTGACCTAGATATAGTGGAAATATATAAATTATCATTTCTGGAGGAAATTCAGTCTCTACTCTGAAATTAAAATCAGCACTAACCCCTAATACTGCATTCATTAAGATGGGTTTCTGTGGTAAATAGTAATTGCTATGTGTTACTGTGTGGAATAGCAAATTTTACTACCTTACTTAATTTCAGAACGTATTGAATTTATTGGAAAATGTGAAGTGATGATATTCTATTTATAGCAGTGCCGTGATGATGAATTAGCATTACCATAAGGTAAAGTAATTACAGTGAGTTAATACTGGCCTTATTAGAAGCATGTCTTGACTTTAGTCTCTATTACTAGCTAAACTGGGAGGCTCCTCTGGCTGGAAAATGGCTGCTGTTTTATCTTGGTCTGCTAGTCTTTCTTTAGTACCCTCCTCACCATCTCTGCCGCTCTCAGGAATTCTGCAGTGAACAAAAGTGCAAAAATTTATTTCCTTTCTCCTTATATGTGCATAGAATGGCATTAGATGCTCTTGTCAATGACATTTCTAAAGAGGAAAATGTGGAAAGCAAGAGAAAAATACATTACCCAAATACCTGTCCTGAGAGAACAACGGGAAGATAAGAATTGTGTGCAAGGATGGCATATTTAAGAGATGTTTCTGGCATCCTCTTCAGGCTGCTTACAGGGAAACCACAACAAGTACCAATACAAAGCCATAGAGAAACTCTAGATATCTGGTAGCAAAGTAAATTAGAAAATAACTGGAGAAGACCCTGATAATATTCAGAGACAACAATAAAAAGTTTTGCAAGAACTGAGGTAGAATATATAATTACGGAAGACACTTTTGGGGAGAGCTAATGAAGTGACTGATTTGCTAGGCAGAAGGGGCAAACCTGCCCCCTCTTCTGCCAGTGAAGCTCGGGTGCTGATGCACAAGGCTACTTGTCTCTGAGCAGATATTGTGGATCCCTTATCTGCCACGTCGTCCTCTTCAGCTGCCTGCTAGCACTGATGAGCAAATAAGCCACCTTCAGTGTCAAAAAGCTGAGCAAAGGGTGGAAAGACTTGCTCGCTTGAATCAGAGAGGTTTTCATTTTTCTGCCTAACTACCTTCAGTGAAAATGTAAAGCATACTGCCTTAAGGTTTGCTCTAAAGGCACTATTCTCCTATTCTTGCTTCAGGCAGAGAGATGGATTACGCGACCTTTCACAACCTTCAGCAGCCCTCTCTTCTATACAGGTTTTTTTCATTGGTTTAATGCTTTAATAGTATTTTGTTGTGAGAAGCTTCATCTCATGAGCACTCAATCTCTTATGACACATACAATTGCATTAGAGTTATATTTTTTTTTCTTAGCTTTGTAGTGGGAAATTTTCAGACCCTCTCTGAAGTTTAAGTTAAATTTCTTTCCTTTAGCCCTCTAGAAGCATCAGATTTCTGCAGAATTTAACAAGTCAGAATGATGATTCCAGTAGGTCCAGACACCCTTAACTTTTCATACTAACTCTTCTTAGTTTTAACATAAGCAATTTTAATTGCCTTAATAATGAATAGAAAGTCTTCAACTTTAAGTCATTTTGAGCACAGTAAAGATGTTGGCTGAGCATTCCCAGACAGCTAATGAATTCCTCATTATTAGCAACAACCTATATTGAAAAGAGTTCTTGAGTCTACAGAATTTCCCTTATTTTGACCTTTCATTTCCTATTTGTTGATATTATGGAAAAAAAAAAATTGACACATCCAGCTGTAGTGTAAAATATTGAACTGGGCTGTATATTATACAGCATCATATTTTCCTTAAAAAAAGGCATGAAGAATTCTTCTTCAAAAACTTCCTGAAACAGCTCCACCAGGAACAGATTTAATTCACTACCAGACTGGAGCAGATTTAAATATGGTAAGCTAAAATTGAAAGACCCATAGAAAAGTACTTACTTGTGGAATATTCCACTCACATTTTGCATGGTGCTCTCACATTCATCACATGAAATCAGAAGACCTGGGTCGGGGCAATCCCAAGCACAAATACAGGCTCGGCGGGGAATGGCTGGAGAGCAGCCATGAGGAGAAGGACCTGGGTGTGCTGATCGACGAGAAGCTCAACATGAGCCAGCAATGTGCGATCGCAGTTGGGCTGCATCAAAAGAAGTGTGGCCAGCAGGGCGAGGGAGGGGATTCTGCCCCTCTACTCCACTCTCGTGAGACCCCACCTGGAGTACTGCATCCAGCTCTGGAGTCCCCAACAGAAGAAGGACATGGACTTGCTGGAGCGTGTCCAGAGGAGAGCCACGAGGATGATCCGAGGGCTGGAGCACCTCTCCTGTGAGGAGAGGCTGAAGGAGTTGGGGCTGTTCAGCCTGGAGAAGAGAAGGCTCTGGGGAGATCTTATTGCGGCCTTCCAGTCACTAAAGGGGGCCTACAGGAGAGCTGGGGAAGGCCTTTTTACTAGGGCATGTAGTGACAGGACAAGGGGGAATGGCTTCAAACGGGAAGAGGGCAGGTTTAGATTGAACATTAGGAAGAAGTTTTTCATTTTGAGGGTTGTAAGGCACTGGAACAGGTTGCCCAGAGAGGTTGTTGAGGCCCCATCCCTGGAGGTGTTCAAGGCCAGGCTGGACGTGGCCTTGGGCAGCCTGGTCTGGTGGGAGGTGTCCCTGCCTATGGCAGGGGGGTTGGAACTCGATCTTCAAGGTCCTTTCCAACCTAAACCATTCTATGATTCTATGATTTTATAAATCTTCAGCTCAGCTATGCTCACAAACCTTCTATCCATACTTGGCAGGGTGAGGAGGACTGTACTAAACATCATTTTAATGAAGAGTAGTTGAATGTAGTTACCAGTGAGACAAATCAGAGAAAGACATTTTTCTGTACCTGGGTCCCTTTTTACCCCCATTTCCTTCCTGTTTCTGCTGTCTTAGCCTGGCTTCCATTCTGAGCAGGACCACAGCCTGGCGTGGGTTTGCAATGGCAGAGCTGTCACCAGGAGCGCTCATTCCTGGGACGGATGTGCTCAGTGTTGGATGCAGCACCGTTGCTCAGTCGTTTGGTCTGGAAGAGTTAATGACAGAGTTACTGTCAGAACTGTTGCCTCTCTTTAGCTGCTCATGCTCCATAAGGTAACTAAATTAAATCGAGATGGATTGATTACCACTTTTTATTCTGATTTTCTGCTTTTTAATACATAGCGTGAGTGCTCCTGGACAGCTCTTAAATAACGTCTTTAAGAAAGAAGCCCTTAAAAAAAAAAAGTTAATTGTAAAGATCACCCAAAATTTGGAAACCCAAAGCAGTAAAATAAGGTTTCATCACATTACACTGTAAGAGCCTTGGCATGTAAGTACTCCCAGATGCATTTCTCACAGTTAAGAGTCTGTGATGTCCCCTGAAAACAAGAGGACTTCAGAAATGGGACAGGTGTCCAACATGCTTGGAAGCCTTTATTTTTTGAGTGTAAGGTGATGAGGTTGGCGAGGGCTTTAATTGATAATGATGGGGGTATTTCTGCTAAGACAATAAAGTTCCTCCTTGAAAACAAAATTCAGCCCTTATAACTCTGTTTCTTGATATCCCTTTTTACTGTTTTACTCATTAGCTATAGCTCATGCCCAATTGCATCTGAGCTCACAGTTGCTCTGGATTCACTGAGTTTGTTCAAACAGAACTGCACTAAAATCCAATTTACTAAGCTTAGTGTTTTGTAATCTGCAGCCAAAACCCATACAGACTGGATCTATCAAATATACGTTTATCTTCCCAACCGTGAAAAGAGGTAGATACACACAGATAAGCTGCTTTGTATGATCGACACTAGTGTAAATCAAGTCCAGAATTATAAACTCTCAATAAGATGATGCACATCAACATATCTTCTGTAAAACAGGAGGCCAGAAATATGAATTACTTCAGACACATTTAATCGTTGCCACATGTTAAATTCAGCATTATTACACTAGATATGTCATCAGAATATCATCTACATAAATAGAGCCTAAATAATAATAATAAAAAGTAAATTTCACCTTTTCTGAATGCAGCTTCATTGAAAAAAGACAAAATGAAAACTAGAGGCAAAAAGAGCACTCTGTCATTTTTGTTGCTTTGCAGAAGTTCTAAGCAGAAGTAATTTTGGAGTTCAACCTTCCATTAGCCTACTAAGGAATTATGAGAATTATTTCAAATTTCTCCCCTATGCCACTTTATTTTATGTACATTTAAATAATTAATATAAACAAATAATCTAAATATTTTTTCATGGTAAACAATTACATTGTACAAACAAAGGAATTGCAGCTGATAGGTAATTAACTGATATGCCTACTTCATAGCATAATAGAGACTAAATGTATATCGCAATCGGGCTTCCAGATTACTTGGTAATACCAGAAACAATGTCTGTATAAGCTACTGCAAGATATTGCTTAAGCCCATCCAAATTCCACATTTAGGATTGATCAAAAGTCTAATAAAAGCAGGGAATACCTTTCTGTGGACTGTAACAACTCTGAATCATACCTCTGTCTGAGTCAATTTGCATGACGCTGAACTTAGCAGTAAATCCAAAATCTGAAGTACAAACAGAAAAGATTTTTCTTCTGGAATACATTCACCTCAGTTCATATACTTCAGAGCACATCTGGAATTCCCAGGGTTTTTTCCCCACTCCCAGCTCTCATTTTATCATCTATTATATAAAATTGGTACCTAATTGTGGGCTGCTGTGGAAGACATTCCACAGAGATGCCCATATCTACAGCAGAGAAGTGAAAGGACTGATGATGCTTTTCAGTTTCACACGTTTTTTCTCCTGTAACCAAAATGTCAGTTTTTATGATTTCACTAATTTATAGCCCAGTGCTCAAAAACTATCAGAGCTGAATAATCAAAATATTATTAGAACTTCATAAAGCTGTCTACCAAAGATAGCCATTAAAGGTACGGTGTCTCCTAGCTGAGTATTTTCACGTACTTCTAAAAGGCATGACTTATTCCTTGAGCCCTGATTAGCAAAAGCAGGACATGCTAAGTAACTAACTCACTTTCAGTAATAATGTGGCCTAAGATTAAGGTTTTGAAAAGTGACAGAGAAGCTGATTTTCCTTAAAACAGTCTAAAAAGAATAAAAATTTTGGCACTATATGAAGCCAGAGCCACTCAAGTATCCAAAAGACAGGTCTTACTCTGTTTATATTGACCTCCAGTCGTTCCCTGTGACCTCAGGGGAGCTAGTGCTTTAAAGGTTGCCATTGTGTATCTGGTTATGGAGAGTCTAAATACAACACCTTCTACCTTCTAAAACATGGCTTAAATGACAAGCCTGAATTTATTTTTAACGTTTGTTTGATTTACGTGTAGATCAGATCTTATCCTTCTGTTCCTTCCTCATATTACTCTCATATCTGATTTAGATTTAAAATTATTTTCTTTTCAGGGATAGTATTTTCAATGAAACCTGGAGAGCTTCTAATCCTGCTTTAAAACGTTGAAAGACACTTTGCAAGACTAGGCTAGTGTTCTATTAAAAATGGAGTACGCTCTGAATTTATCACCTATGTTATGCCACTTGTGAATTCACTGACATTAAAGAAACAGTGCGGAGACTCTAGTCTAAAGAAATGTACTTTGGCATCTAAGCAGGTACAACACTACCATGATGACAAGGTTGATATCTAGTGCTTGCTGTAGTTTGGTAGCAGGTTGGCAGGCACCAACACTGGCAGCCAGCTTTACATTAGTTAGAAATGGTTCTCAAATAAAAGTCTGCAAAAAATTTCCAGACACAAAAAAGAATGTTTATAATGATGAGAAAAGAAATGTGCCAGGTATGTATTTTAATTTGTACGTATTATGCCTGCTAGATCTACACTAATGTGGCCCTTCTAACCCTTCTCACAATCCGACTCAAAACTGTCCTTTTTTTCACTAGTGTTTCATGGGCAATTAGGTTTAACTGACCTGATTTTGACAATACAGAACCTCTCTTCTTCCGGATTCTTCTTTTTTTGCATATTAAAAGAAAACAAACAAACAAAGGAGCACTGCTGTTGCACCTAATCTAAATACTTCAAAGAGCAGCAACTTTTTTTGTTTTTATAATTTGCTCAGCAACATTTCCTTCATAGAATCATAGAATGGTTTAGGTTGGAAAGGACCTTGAAGATCATCGAGTTCCAACCCCCCTGCTATAGGCAGGGACACCTCCCACTAGACCAGGTTGCCCAAATTGTCACTTCCAATTGTCACTGCCTTTCCTGCCAAAATGCTGGCACTGAGGTGCTTCTGAAGCGCTACCTCATCAAGTCCTGTTGCAGCTCCAACCAGCTCTTCACTTGAGGATGCCATACAGCCAGCAAGACCAGGAACACTTGGTACGCCCTCACTCCCTGGTCTGACACAAAGGTCAGCCTCAGGCCTCTTTCCCGTGTATTCATCACGTGCTCGGAGATATTACCTCTAAGCCAACGCTTGCCCTCTCTCTCTCCCAGCATATCTTCAGCCACAGCCCCTTGGATGAGCCCAGCTCCCAGCCGGGCTCCCTGGGCCGAGCAGGGCTCTGCTGGAGTCCCACCTCGGGAGCCCTTGTTCCCCTACGCCATCTGTAGCACTACGCCACAGGTATCCTGGCCTGTAACCTAGTTTCTATCTGGATTTTGAAAGTTGATTTTGCTTTTTGTTCTAAGAGTTTAACGTGTAGCACAGTTTAAAGATATTCAAATCTCTCATTCCTGAGTAACATTTTAAAACAGGTTTATAGCACTACATGATATAAAACAGTAATCCCTTGGATCAACTTAAAAAGAAGTTAGAACCATGAAGTAACATAAAATAAATAATTGCACATCTCAATCTATCTTTCCTCCTTTAAGGCCATCTGTACCATTTCTGCATTTTTTAATTAGTACACAAACATTTGGTTCCTATTTTCGGAAAGTCTGAGTTGGACTAGAGCTGGCAGTTATCATTTAGGCATGGCACCAGGATGGGAGGATGTGAAACTGGTGGTGGCAGTATCATTCAACTGTTCCCTTGCAATCAGGGTATCTTGATGTGAACTAAGGTACGCGTGTTTCAGTACTACAAAAAACCCCAAACAACCCTAAAGGCATGCTAAACATTTACAATAGGAATTATTTGCATACATGTATACAAACAAAAGTTTCAGTACTCATACAGATGTTTTTATCCTTTGGTCTTTCAGACAGGTCCTGTTAAATCATAAATGTTTGAACACTTCCTCATGTTTGAGCATTCCTTACTTCATGTCTGTACAAAAAGTCACATAGTTGAACTTGCCCTCTAAGGCATCTACAATTTGTAGTTAAATGTCTCCCCATTTTAAATATTTGAATACTCCTCCTGCTTGTGTCCTGTCATTTCCGTGCTACAGAGCTATTTGTGCAACCACAGTCTTTAGGTAGGCAGTTATTTTTAAGAAAATGAATTGCTGTATTTGCAGCCTCATGCACATGCTTTAAAACCACCATTTTTGCAATATTTATGCTCTGCAGTCGCAACTGCATGCTTGTCACACCAATAATTTTGCAGCAGTCCTAACAGTCATTTATGTCTCAAGTTTTTCGTATTAACAGCATAAATTTAGAGCTGCACTTTGTACTTCTGTCAGGAAAGGAGAAGAATTGAAATTGAGCGCTAGTATTCAAAATATGATATGAGCACATACTGCGATGGCTGCATAAAAAGAACTCAACGCTTAATGTATAAAATGCTTTAAGGAAACAAAACTTTGGCAAATTATGTACTGTTTCATCTTTAAAGAACATAATTAAGAGAGACATGAAAGACATAAGTAATTTTGAAATTGTGTTTTAGAAGATCCTTAACATACAACCTTTCCCTTAGAATCTGGCACTTTATACATACACATGTATATATGTACACTACGGATTAAGTGACAGGAGCTTTGGTTTCTCAGCCGTGCCAGTTTACAGTAAGCAGGAACAGCACCTACCGTACCTGAAGCCATGACCACAAGAGAGATCACAAACAGCATAAAGTTTAGTGTTGACACAGTAAAGAAGGAAAAAGCACACTGAACTGACTGCTGCTCCATCTGCTGCAGGTTGTCCTGATGATTCACTTTATGTCACCTGTACACACATCTGGCTTTTCAGTAATGAAGACCAGTTCTTTACAAAGGTCACAGAATATTCTAAAAATTGTCCTCAGTACAATGTACTTAATTTGATGTGGGTTTAATACTCTCCATTTAAACTAGTTCTTTTGTTGCGACCCTTTTTCTGCTTAAAACATGGATTACTCTGGGATTGAACAGGATGCTCCCTCACCTGTCCCCCCCTCCTCCCTCCCTTCACACCCTGTTCTAAAGGTGCACAAACATTAAGGGAAGATAAAAATAATATATATTAATATATATGCATGTATATAGATATTAAACTAAGTTGCTAAAAGGCTTATGCTTTGACAGAATCTCATTACTCTGGGATATCACAAGGGCTGACCCTTAAGAACAGACTTTAGCACTGTTCTGGTCAAATGTATCCCTGCTGGAACTGTTTCTATGCTTTTCAGCCTCTGACAGACTTTAAGTAATCTTAATTCTATACTTTTCCAAATAACCAACCAACCTTCAACCTGACCTTACTAAGAGTAGTAATTAGGAATTGAGAAAGTTGAGCTTATGGTAACAGGAGTTATTTCAGAAGAAACACAGGAGGACAAACACTAGTATCAAGAGTTAGTCTTGGCAGTCCAGCACCCTTTCTTAAACTCTAAGAGAAAGATGATTAAATTCCTATTTCCAGTTACCAACAGATTTCAAATAGAAATTACAGGATTGATGCTACCTATTCCATGGAAAGGACACTGCTTTTTGATTCTTTATTTTCCCTTACAGCAGAGATTGCCAAAAGCAAGAAGATCACATGGGCAACTATAAGATTATTCTTTCTTCCCAGCAGAAAATGAGAGAGAAAGAGAGAGGTATCTATGGATGACAGTTCATCCTACTGATCCATCGATGTTCACTCACCAAGCCATATTGAGGCCAAAAACTTTTGGGCAGGGCCCAAACTTCTTGGATCATTCATCAGCTTTACCTCCCACAGCTTATAAACCCTCTCTTGATCCCCCCCTCTCCAACCAAGGCCTCAGATTCAGTAACACTCTTCCTATCAAAGCCTTTCCATTGTTTCTTTCCCCCCCTCACATTTGCCTGAAATCCCCCCTTACCCCTGCACAGGGCTTTTCAAGTTCAGCCTTTTTCAAGTAATGCACATAATATTGCTGACTTTATTAAAAATTACACGTGCTCAGTTACCCAACAAGGTCATGCTTCCTATAGGTATTTTGGCAGTTGGTGAAACATTTGTTATGACTCAGTCAGTTCTAGCCTCAGGGTTTTACTCACAGGACAGACAGCATTTTGCTTAGTACTTCTGTAACATTCTATCAGATGCAGCTTTTTATCTTAAAAAAAAAGGACAGAATTCATATTTTGATCTTAACACGTCATTTTTTTTTTCCTATGGCTGCAAGTAAAGGGAAGTTCTAGTGATATCTGATGGACCATTAACTACAAAAAGTCATCACCAGGGTTCCATTTCAAGCCAAAACTGCAGAGATCAAGTGGATAAAGTAATCCCCCAGGTGAAACACTTCAGTACAAATGACTAGAAGCAGGGTATTCCGCTGCTCAAACATCTGATGACTGTAACTTCCATCTGTGCCGTGCTGAATTCTGGCAGCAGGCAGGATTGCTTAGTCTATTATTGCTCAGCCAGCGGGATGACTTTGTTATGGCAGGAGATGTGGGACAGCTTTCTCAAATGAAGGCAGCGATCAGAACAAATTGGTAACTGAAGAAACAAGACTCCACTGGAATGAGCTTATGACCTGCTTATCTACAGGCAGACAAGGCTTCAAACAGGAACTGGAGTAATTTGTGGTGTAGGATATTTAGATTTTGATTCAATACATATCACTGCCTCTTCAATCAACTGCGGGTTGTTACCCTGGTGTACTGGTAAAATTAAGCCTTTTCTGTTTAATAAGCAGGAAAGGTGTTTCTACTGTCATATGACAATAGTAGAGGTGAATTAAACATTAGGAATTAAGTGAAGTATGTTCCAGCCAAAGCATAAGATACGATACGATATTCATGCTTACCTGGTATGTCATGAATCTGGAGCTGTAAGTCCTTCTTTTGAAAATATTAGCTTTGTTACTTCGAGCGAAATATGCTTTCAGATATACTTTAATGGTTGAAGATTGTACGTGCCACTCCAGCATAAGCAAGCCAGAATGTCATTATTTAACTATGTCCTTTAATTATGGGATTAATCTTCAAAGCATTATGGAGTACATTTGCAAAGTCACAGAGAGAATAAAAGGATTATAGAGGATAAAAAACATACAGAGCATAATAGGTACCAATGGTATAAGTGAATGGTGAAAATAAAAAGATGCACATGTGCTGAGGCTATATTTATACACCAAGATTACACAGCATATGAATGAAGAAACCATGATTCTTCTGTCTCTTTACACCTGCAAAACATTTGAGCCAGCTATTTATACTAGGCTACTCTAATATTTTATGATTAGCAGTTCCCTAAAACTGCACGTTATGTATCAGCTGTGGTTATCCTCAGTAGGGGAACTTCAATATATTACAAGCCTTCTCAATTACAGTTCTTTATTAATTGGAATCAGAACGTGGGAACTTCTGATTTACTGTAGTGTCCTGCACAACTATTAAGTTAAAATATCTTCCTTTTCACTCACTCTTTAAATGAGCTCTCCCAGGTGACCACTATGGAGGTGTGTCCTTGCTTCAGCTTTATATAAGCTTAAAGAAGTTCCACGCGATTAAGAATCAGTCCTCATCTATGCTCCTCTTGGCCTTTGGAAATTGCCAGATGTACTCAAGAATCATTTATTTACATTAACATCATATAAGGAGACATTAAAGTTGTGAAAGAATTTAAAAATGCATTTTTTAGTAGCAAGTGAAAGAGCTGCACCAAACCAGAGTGTCTCAATTTCCATTTCTTCCCTAATTTTGTACCTACCTGGTAGAGCTAGCCACCCTTAATAAGTGTTTAAGATAAGGATAGAATCTCAACTGGATAGCATCTGCATGCTACTGTGACCTCTGAGAAACTATGATGAAATGCATATAAATACACAATCCTTGCAACTTAAAAGCTATATTTTGGGTTAAAAAAAGGTACAAAGATTAGTCAGATATTTTCTTAGTCAGGGAGATGTGATCCTATTTCTGTTTAGAAGTTATTGAAGAGACCTATTGAATTAGATCTCTTAAAACTAATAGTATGCTGAATTCTCTAAAGAAAACAGAACGTGGAATCTGATGACTTTATCACATTACTTATGCTTAACCATTTCATTTAATCTGAAAGGGAAATGGGAAAGAAATGATTTCTAAAATCTATTAACTTGTGTTTACATTTTCAGTACAAATAACAGCAATGCAGGAAACTTGTCTCTCTCTGAAACAAATGCCAAGGAGAGAGCAGTATGTTGCACCGCTTGTGAGGAGTTAGAGCAGACCAGACTGGGACCACTCTGACCTTAGGCAAAGCACACAGCAGTCACCCTGTAGATAACCTCAACCTCATTTTAACCTAGTTACCCTGGTACAAAGAGCAGGGAAGCTTTAAGAGAATAATTAGTTATACCCATCCAGTGCTGATGCCGGGAAGACACATGCAGCCCGGACTGAGGCTCATGCCATCACAACAGCATTTTATCCTCAGAAAAGCCAAGCATTTAAATAGCCAAAACTATTTCAGGTGTGTCACCACATTATTTTCAATAAGCAATTAGATGATCTCTTATTGATACAGCTGACTCATTCCATTCACCAGTTGAAGCAGGACTAAGTGTGGAGAATTAGGGGGAGCGTTTTCCATGTTTCTGGGCTTGCGTAGAGGGTAGTACAACAACTTTAGTTCCCACACTTTCTGAGATATGGTTGGCAGATCAGAAGATATGGCATCTTGAACTCTCTGACTCCTCCTGTAGAAGAAAGAAAGGTCATATTACAATCTAATCTCAAAAATAGATTAAAATGGTTTGGGTTTTGGTACAAAAATGTGAGATGCTGGAATATTTATCACAATATCTATTGACATTTGCATTAAAGAAAAAATTACAATAAAAATCAACTGGATGTGTAGTTGACAGACAAAGAAAAGAAACAAGTCACTACTGGACTCCCTGAATTTTGTGTCATGATATAAATGTTCTACCTCTAAAGGAAACAAGACAGTTATATCTTTATTAGCAAGGCTCTTTCTGTGTTTGTCATACTGCACAGAGGTCTTTTGACTTAAGCACCTGTGATTACATTGTGTAGGATTCTTTTTATGGTATTTTTCTTCATGAAAAAGCAGAACAGTCAATCTTTTGACATGAAATCTAACATAAAAATATGAGGGATGCTGAGCTTAAGTTATTTGAGGATATTGGTTAATTGTCTCTGATGGAATTAATACCTGTGTGGATAATTAGCATAAAATATATGCACTACTTATGTAAAATAAATGGCTCATTGGCCATATGTCTAGCTATGTACCTCAGGCAGGATATACTCCAGGACAGAAATATTTCCTTTATGTACACAAATCAGTTCATTATTTTCCCTCTTAGGCATTAAATAACGATGACTTACGCCCAGGAGCTCATGGTATTAGTTTGAAAATTAAAACAATTTTCTAAAACCAAAACAAAACCAACTCCCTTTGGTTCATTTTTGCATTTTAGACTTATAAAACTCCACAGTGCTCTGAAGTCCAATTTTCATAGTTACATGCACCACACCACAGAATAAATCTTGCAAAAAAAATCAGTGTAGGAGAGTGAATGGATCAAAATAAGAGAGTCAAGCATCAGGAAGAATTCACAGAGACAGCCAGGGTAGGCGAGAGAATACCTTGTATTTAAAGTATTGCTGCCTTCTTCCTTCATCTTAACACTAATGAAATAACGAGGTAGCAACATCTTCAGTCCTCCCTGAGCAGCTGAAGGCTTCTGGCTGGAGCCCTGACTCTCCTCATGGCTCTGCTGCAGACTCCAAATGCCCTGAGGAAGACCAGTAGCTACCCAGCAGTAACTACTGCAAGAGTTGTTTTGTGCTACTAAGATAAACAAAAATGTACTCACTGTAGCCCTACATCAGTGTTCCAGTTGCTCAAATGTAAGGAGGCACAAACAGAGCAGAATGATATTTGTTTAAAAACTCAGAAACCAACCAACCCAATGGGTAGGGAAACTAATTAAGGAAAATAATTGCCTTCATCCATTCCTTGAAACCCAAGTCCCACAGATCTGCTCTGCTATGACATTATTGTTATGCAGAATTTCCTGGCTGACAAAATAATTATGTCCATTAAAAGGTAGCCAGTGTCTGTACTGAGGAACATCTTGGACTCTGAACTCTCCTTGGAGACCTCTCGTGTACTTTTGATGTTCTACACCAAATCCTACCAGAGGGCATGCAATCTAGCAGAAGCCAAAAAGGTCAAATTATCCACCCTTCTTGTAGTAATTCCCTTAAAAATTTCCTAATATTCTGTGTCCATTTAAACACAAAACTAATGTTTTCCATTTTTAACTGGTTCTTTGTTTTCTACATTCTCCTCCTAGCCTCGGTTTGGAATGAGATAGCTGTTTGGGATCTGTAATCTCTGAAATGAAAGCATATCATTCTCCCTGGTTCCCAAGCATTTCAAAAGCTACAAAGTTGTGATGTTATCCCAAGTCTCTAGATCTGTCTTCCAGTCAAAATTTTGGAGCAGAAAATAAAACTGATAAAAATATTAACTAGCTGTCATCACAAATGCAGTCTTTTGTTTAATATTTCTTCTCTTATTTTTTCATTGCTCAACCAAATTAAAACCTAAACAAGTAACAATGCTAATCATACGCTAAGTGAGAATTTTGTAAGTTCTGAGTACAGTTCAAGTAATACCAACCCAACAGAGCACATTATATGGCCATAAAATGAACACGAAACAAACTTTTATAATTTAGTTTCCATCTATATACATTACTTCCAATATTAGAAAAAAAAAAATTTGTAACTCAAACTGTCTTCCTTAGATGCATCTAAATTACTGAGATTAAGACGTGGTAGTTTAAATTACTATAATGCAATTATCACAGATTGTCACTCATGTCACAAAAACAGAATTTGAATTAAATTTGGAATAGGTACGGAAAGAAATGATACTGCTGCCAAATTTTAGCTCTTATTCTAGCCACTTGGAAAACTGATGTACTCATAAAACTGAAGGGAAGCATATCTGAATGCCTTTGCATCCAAAATTACATATACACATGTACTAACAAACTCTATCAAAGGACTGTGGATGACTTTATTCTGGAAAAATATGCTTGCTCTAATCTGTTCTCTTAATCATCCTTGGTTTTTCACCAAGAACACTCTGTATAGTTTCAAAAGACAGCTAAGGAATAAAAATATTCTGAGAACAACAATGGGATAATAGTACAGTACAGCATTCATCCAAACCCACTTCATTTTCTTGCTCGTATAGGCCATTATCTCAAATTCTATGGAAACTATTTCTCCTGTCATTTGTGTACAGCACAATAAATGTGTGTACAAACATACATTCATGTGATGTGGACAGAAAAACATACGGTGGCTGTAAAAATGAGAGAGGGTCTGATATCACTCAGAAGGCATCTCTCATCTGCTGACCTAGAATCAGCTCAATCAGTTTAATCAGAACACAACATAGAACAGCTCTGGAGGGAGACATTCAGAGCCTGGTAGTGGTTTTGCGGCTTCCTCTATCTAATATACTATTGTTCTTTAAAACTTATCTTTATGGTGCTTCTGTATTTTCTAACTGGCATGCAGAAGTGATTGTGAACAGAAGAGATATCAAGATATCAAGAAAAAGGAGTAAACTGGTATTAACTGTAAAGCACAAGAATGTATTACTTCATATTTAAATCCCTCACTATCTTGACATAAAAATAAATTGTCTTGTATTTTGGAGCCAAGTATTTAAAGTACTACCTCCAGATCATTGTGAAAAGAGAGGGAGAAAAATAAATCCGTAGAGCAAATGTAAGTTTGATTGATACTCTTTTCTTTACCAATAGTGTCTAAAGTTTATATCAAAACAAACTGGGATATAAACTGGATAAATTGTCAGGTAAATAAGGAAAATTCGTGATTTCTACAATCAAGTAACCTAAACATCAGTTGCTGACAGGAAAGCTAAAACACCTAAACTTTTTTTTTCCCGAGTGTTTTTCTTTGACTTGCCTTTATGTTCCACAGTTTCTTCAGATATACTCTCTTGGGGTCCACATTTTTCTGTGCTTTTCCCCCCTCTACCTTCCCATAGGCTTGTGCAGGCTGCCGTGCTCTCCGGCTGTGCCTTTTACATGTTCTTCTTCAGTCTGACCTTTAATATTAAACACAAGAATTATGTGTCTGTCACTTTTTCCCCTTTAAATCAATTTATCTCATAGTTTCCAGCTGAGGAGCAAAAGTACAGACAAGAATGCATACTAAATTAATATGAATTTCCGATATGCTAGTTTATGAGGTGTTTGGGGTTTTTTTTCCCCAAAAAGCATCTAATTGCCCTCTGAATTTAAATATACATTTAAATAATGTACCAAGTAACAACTCCTTTTTCAGATGAAAGTTTTGACAACAAACTAGTCTACCACACTTATCACAACACTCTTAGAGCCACTGTACTTTTTTTATGCTTCCACAATCCAACATGGTAACAGTTTGAAATAGCTTCTTAAAGGCTGTGTGCCTGCTAAGGCGCTGGAAGAACAGATTAACATAGGTCTGATCAAAACATATCAATGCCATCAAAATCCTTTGCAGACACCCACACCTAAAGCAGAAACCTTCAGTGGCAGAAGATGATGAGGATAAGGAAAGCACTGCTGATGTGTTGGGCTGAAGCATCCCCCTGAACGTGACCAGGCGGTTATCAAGCTCTTCAGAGTGTTTATCCAGCACGTAAGATAAGGGTGAATTACTGCATTTAAGCCTTGCAAAGCACTGCTTTGATTTTCTTCGTATATCCTGCTGCTGCTATCAGGCGGGACCAGGGGAAAACCGGCTGGGAGAGGAGATGGAAATGAACGTGCTGTTCGCGAGGGGAGAATAAGCTGTACCCAAACCAAATGTTCCGATTTCTCCGGTACATTTGGAACGCGGGGGAAAAGGATCGCCGTCGGCAGCTCTCTCGCAGCGGGTTCGGCGTGGGCTGTGCGCGTCTTTCAGCCACGAGGGGGAGCGTCAGGCCCAGGAGCCGCCGGCCGTGCCGCGGGGCCGGGGCTGCCCCGGCGCTCCCCGCTGCAGCGCTGCCCCGGCGCCGGCTCCACCATCGCCTCCCATCACCTCGGCCAAAACCAATCGCTTCTGGCCGCAGAAAACTGCCACCTTATTTGTTTTTGCGGGTTATACGGGAGAGGGGGGAGGGAGGCTGAAAGGGGTGTCGTTATTTCGATGCGAACGTTTACCAGGCAGCGGTGCTGATTTAACCCCCGGTCTGGAAAAGCTGGCTGGATACCGTGGAAGCAGCGGGAGAAGCCAGCATTTCACACTGGTCCAGGCCAGTAGCGACTGGTCTGACAACGGCTTTACTGTCTACATGCAATCTGCTTCCCTGTGATGAATGGTATAGTCACATTATATAGAATATCATCCCTGTTGGCATCTTAGACACTGCCAGGTTCAGTAATGGAGTCGGAAGGAATTGGGATTCCTCCTCCAGCTTGCTAATACTTTGATTTCTCACCTCCAGATCATGCAGTGCTTTCCAGCCTCGCCAATATAGACTAAAGTCATGAAACACCCACGCTGCTGTCATGCCTACACTGATGTTTCCTCAAATGCAGTTATGCTGCTGCTGCAAAAAAAAACGTATTCCAGATCCACTTGTGGCCTTTCTGCATCAGAGTTAAAGCATGTTGCTGGGGTCAGGGCAAAGCTTTTCTTCACTTGTATCTCTCTGCTCTGTGGGTAGACAGCACATCAGTTTCCAGCACCGCTGTTTTGATTAAATGTACTGCTGGTATGTTTCAATTAGATTTTCTCACAGAACATTATGATCTCTTGGAGGAATATCTTACATCTGAATCGCTAATCTGAACATGGCACACATTCAGGTACCCCATTTCTTTTTAAGATCCAAATTTCACTAGGTTCCACACAAGCCTATTGCTCCTGTGTACTGTAATTTATCAACCCCAGCAACACAGAGTCATGAAACTATAACTGAAGATGTTCCTTATGGCAACAAAGAAAGTGCTAGAGGAACTGATGTCTCATACCCTTTCCTTCTTCTATGGTGTCTTTATGTCGTATTTGGTTGATAATTAATTAGAAGAATTTTTCTCAAACGTCTTTCCTCTCTAAGCAATACTTCTGTATGAATTCTAATCATTATGCAGCACAGAGCTCCAAACTTTGCCTCACACACAGCCGAACAAGGTTATGTTGTTACATCTAAGTCCTAATCCCTTTTCTGCACAAGTACAGATAGATATTTCTAACCTATTTAAATTTGGATTAATTGTTTGAGTCCATAGAAAACTGATTGTACTTTCTGCTTTGTTTTGGGCAATTCCAAGAAATTAATATGCACTAAGCTGTTTCTCTAGATATTGCAGACTTCTGTTAGCAGTTACAGTTACTAAGCAAATACAAAATACATTCCCTGGTGATGCAAAGACACCCCATGATGTTTGCCACCGCCTGCTTTTACCTTGATATGCAAAGACAGATGAGGCTCCGTCATGACCTCAGGTTGCAAACAGCCATCAAACTCCTCTATGCCGCTTATTCCTACTGATATGAATCCCTTCTTAGACATGGAATCGATCCCAACTTGCCTGTACCTGATTATCAGCCTTGAGACCGCATGAGGAAAACCGGTTGCCCCTCCTTACACAGCTGCACTGAATAAATAATGGCAATGCCATGTGTCACCTGGCATTGCCCTCTACCCAGGCAGCACTATGCTCCTCAAAGTGATCTGCATATTTGATTAAAAACATATTTAATGAAAATAAATGAGAGAAAATGCAAAATTGCCTATATGATAGCCACATGGGTGGTCTACTTAATGTTCTTCTCTGATCACGCATAGGGAAGAGTTTTCATTTATTTCCTCTTGTATTTCTTTTAAAGCAGAACTTCAACAATTATTTCTTGGCTCTACTGCACATTACAAATAATTCCCAAGCTAATTCTTTTTCCATCAAAGTATTAGTTTTTTTACTCTGACTATACCCAGCTTAAAATTTAAACACCAAAGTCAGATATTATTTCTGTTACCTAATTAAGTGTGGAATGTATTAAATGGAAGAATAATGAAATAACATCCTTAAGTGCTTTCTGGAAATCTTCTGGGATTCGAAGTCTTTATCACAAATACACAACGCTTTTTCAAAAACTCTCATATAATAAATGCTCCAGACAAGTCACAGTGAACCGAAGTATCACTTTTGCCATATTTGCAAAAATTTTCCTATGTTTGTGTGTTTTACTCAAGTGATATTGCTCCTGAAACTGTAATTAGTTTTGGAAGTTGACACAAGTTAGAAAGTTGAAAGACAACTGAACACATACAAAGTTCTTAGTGCACAGCTTTGGTCCTCTAAGTAATAGCAATATCACCTCAAGAAATCAACTTTTTTCTTCTCCACTGCTGGAGAAGTGTTGTATTGAAATAAACAGATGAGAAGTTACTGCTTTCTAATTTTGCTGGCTACTGCACTTGTATACTGTCTTCTCTAACTCAGTACAGTTCTTTAACTCCAAAGACAGGCAGAGAAAAATTCCCAGACTGAGCTGACCATTAGGTCTTTCATATCTTACCTGCCAATGCAAGAAAATGACGGACTACTGGGAAAAGGAGTAGAACACAGTCACCAGTTCTGCATGACTTCCTCCATCATCCATGGTCACTAGAAAAAAAGATCAGATTTGGGTCTTCCTAAACAATTAATCCCATTTCACCAGCTTTTGTTTACATTCTAAATTGTACCTCATTTACTTGTATGTAGTTTCATGTGGTTTTATTGCCACAAGCATTTTCTCCTACCCTTTTTACTGTCATCTTGGTTCATGGAATTTTGTTTTCAGGAGGAAAATGTAGAAATGAGGTAAGAGTGAAAATGTCAAGTTCCACATAAAGTCTGGGTTTGGTCCTATTCTCCTGATCTGTCGAACTGCCCGGCTTTCTCAATGGATAAAAACTCCCGCATCTCACCTCTGCTGTGTCAGACATTCATGTGCATGATACTGGTCTCAGTGCTGCGAGGTGAAAGATCTCTAACAATGTTACTTCATGGAAATATCCTAGGATCTACAAGGGCGTAAATAAAATCAAAATCTGGCCTACACCTTATAGCAGGTGTATTTTTCTCTCATTTCAGTTACAGACTCTTCTTTTTCCTAGAACATCCCCAAAATCGTATTTTGGAATAGAAACTTTCCAGGTTTGAATGAGTTGTGGGGTTTTTTTAAGTGAGAAAAATCTACGTGGCTGCATTCCAGTTATATAAAACTAAAATAAAATCTTTACTGACTTAAAGAAATGTTTTTATGTATGCTTTTACTTCCACAGGCATCATAAAAATTACTTTAATTCACGAAATTTAGCACGCAAAGAACATTCACTTAAGTTCAAACATTGTGACACAATTTAAAATTTTTGTGTGTAAAAAAGAGTTTGTTTACATGTCTTCAGATAAGAACGTATCCCAAATTTAGGAAAAATATATACCCTCTCAATAATTAAAAAAAACCCCACTGTGTCATGTTTTCATTTTCTGATCCCTCTCCCCCATCCTATTTTTTTGGGGGAACACAAGGGGATGGGGAAAAATTACCATTACTTTTTCCTCAGATGTCTTTTAAAGGAGAGTTTCTAGTTTCTAGTACTGGGTGGTTTTTAGCCATTTTATTGGGAATAGGATCAGATCCAAATTGTATTTTACTTCAGTGATGACTGATGTGTATAAATATTCATGAGTCAACACCTGGGGTTGGTTATTTTCTAAAAGCTGTATAACTGTTATTGCAGTTGTATGTGTGGACTATAACATCTCATTTGAATTCATGACACCTGTTATAAATTTTAAATATATATGAAGTGATATTAAAGTCTAATGAAGAACAAGAATCCCATCTGCTACCTGCAATCTAGTAATAGCTGCATAACATAACAGAGGGAAACAGTAACGTAAGCAATGAAGATGGAAACTTGTTTGTTTATTAAAACTTCAAATTTGTTCTGATCATTCCTTCTAATCCCTGTTGATAAAAATCATGTTCCAACGTGGCTTCTTTCCAGGTCTCTCTAGAGATCCTTGTGTTTTAACTCACTAAAGGTTTAGTAGAGCATCTAACCACCATATTTTTCTTAAAGAAGAAAACTACTTAAATTCCTTAAGAGCAGCCTATTTTATATGCAACTTTCCTCACACATGAGCGTCTTTTGAAGATACCTGCTCTCTTATTTCTGTGGACTGTAAGACAACTGAGTTTTGTGTCATGAGAACTGCAGGGACAAAAATGGTATTACCTGAACATTTACACTACCCGTAAAGATGCAAGACATTCTTCAGGATACTAAACAACGTGTTTTTTCTCACTTGCCAATACTTTTAAGAAGTTAAGGGGAGTAAGTTCTGATCTTAGGAAAACCTACCGCACTAAATATTGTACAGTATAATATCAGTGGCCCAGCCTAAAGAGAACAGAACAAACAGAAATATTTTCTTTGTGTCTACCTAACCCCAAATCCGTCTGAAATCTACTATCCGTTCACTGGGTGAGAGCAAGCTCATTAAAGGGCTATGAATAGATCTGTGCAGATTCATCAGCGTGTTCCCTTATCAAAGAGCATAAAAACACAGGGCTGAAGTTGGGCCGTTGGCTCTCACAGTTTTCATAGGCAGGGTCAAGAATTTTTCACACTTCTCAAACCAAAGGAAAAAGCAGCAAACGGCGAGGAAGGACTTGAAACATTTCTTCTTTCTTTCTTCCTTTGAAGAGGGGAGGAAGGAAATGAGCAGAAATGTGTCATAAGAATACAGAGAAATATGGAAAAGCTGGGGTAACGAGGAGTTTGGTGAACAGACACAGATGACATCCACTATGTAGACTTCAGGAAGATAAAGAATTTTTCTGAATCGCAGATTAAAAGCAGAATGTCCTAACGAACTAAAAATCTTATATTTTCCCTACATACATCAAGCTCCTTTAGTAAAGACATTTATAAACTGTCAATATTGGCCCCTTGTGACCGCCTCCATCACGCACCATAATTAAAGTATTTCTGTCTCCATATCACTGAGAAATATGCAATCAGCTAGATCATTTCCCTTAGCAGATGCATTTAAATGCTCCAGTGGTGCCACATACTGGCTTCTACAACTGCCTTTCACCGTGCAGCTGCAGCAACAGGAAGAATACGCCTCTCCAGAGGTAGAAAGAGGAGGCATCAGCAAAGCTGACTTGCTACAATTGCTGTCACTCACACAGAAGAAAAAATTCTGCTCCGTTAATAGAAATCTGAGGTTTTTACAAATGGCACAACAGATGCAGTGCACTGACGAAAATGACAGTGATGCCGCAAAAACTCTTCAGGCAGAAACGCAGTTGTCATGTACTAAACATCTCACACGCACATTGCCACGGCAATGATTTTAGGAACGTTTGGTGGGACCCTAAGCTAAACTCCTGCTCTTTCTGAAGTATTCCTTGGGGTTTCATTTCCAGATGGAGAAACAATAGAGCTGAGTTCATCATGTCATCTTCAGGATGACATCTTCCACAACGAAACACCCCCTGTCACTGAAATACGGTGCCAAGCATTGGGTACGAGCCTAGTACATGAGGTGGAAATGGCAACCACAGCCTTCTGCTGCAGAGATGGAAGCCAATAGTTGAGTCATCTCAAGACCTTCACATAAATCCTTATACACTGCTTTTTACATCAGAAAATTAATAAATTGATAAAAATTTGTGCTGCCAGGATCAGGTCATGCAGGCGGCAGGATGGGAGTAAAGAGAACAACCACAGAAGCAGGTGTCCAGGTAAAGTTTTCTAATGCATAGTATGGTCTTTATGCATTCCTGGAAGCATTCAAGACCATAGCAAATCTTAATTAAAACTGAATACAAAAAATAACTTGAGATTAGAAATAAAAATCAATAGCACCTGAAAGATAAATCAAGACATTACCTTGGCAAACAGGTTGGAAACGGGATGACTGGCCGAGAATTCATTCACAGCTGTGCTAGATATACTGTTTAGCCGCATTATTTGACGCTACCTCATCTCCTGACTCAAGGTCTGCCTCATTTGTTAGGTCCTGTCCTTTAATCTCCAAATACAATGGCAAAGTGATTGCCAGTGATTTTAAGCTTTTCAGTGCCCAGGACAATGGGACTGCTCAACTACCTCAAAGAGCTAATACATACTTCATGATGAGAAAGGAACGGCCAAAGCCACCAAGGAAAGTATTTTTTTTTAGAAATTGTTCTATAGCATCTCCAGCAGCATATGAAATTTTCAATACTATATTTTTAAAGTGCATGAGATTTTCTTAAAATAAAAAAGCATGGCATATTGAGACAAAAAATCCTCAGATGCGTTTCATCCAGTTAAAATATTCAAGACTCATTCTGAACTGTATTAGTCCACTGTGATTCAAAATGTTAAATGCTTCATCAAATACTATCAGATAGAAGAATTTCAGTAGCAATCTGCGACTATGAAAGTGAAGTAATTGCACAGTGGGCTTCTACAGCAGCATATAATCTCCTTAACTCTTAAAGAGGAACCTCAGTTTGACACTTGCTTGGCTTCCTGCGGGCAGCCTGTGTGTCTGGGATGCTTTATGCCCTTCAGACTGATTAGAAACTATATTATAGCTCACTATAATCAAAGTGGAGCCTTCTCACTACAACAAGCTTCAAAAAGAAAAGAGGACATATACAGAGAAAGAAATGAATGTGGAGAGTCCTCTCCTTCGCTTTTTCTTTGTTCAATATTAGGTATTTTTACATGTATGAAAAGACATAGACCCCTTAAATCCAGTTTCTTCTACTGCCTCAGCCAGGCGTGAAGTTGTAATTCTGTATTTGCAACATTACTCTCTTCCTCCAGAATTGATCACCATTTTACAAAATCAGAGGTTTAGAATTGTTCTGTAGAACAAATCAAGAGGAAAAAGGATCTGATCCTGTGTGACAGTAGATGTCAAGAGTGAGAATAAAAGCCCTTGGAATAATAACTGTGTAAAGTGTTTAGGTTTATGGTAGTAAAATTCCAAGAACCAAAAGATCAATACAGAGAAAAAGAATTTTGTGCAAGAGGAAAAAAATTCTTTCCAAACAAATAAAAGATGACCATTCTACCAAGCACTATTTTATACATATATATGAAATATATGCTCACGTACAGATACACACACACATACACCCCTATAAACTGTATCCCTAATCACATTTCAGAATTATTTTCAATTTCATTTTAGAATGAAATACTGATCAAACCCTGGCTGGGGAGAGGAATATTGAGGAACTGCTATAGACTTTTAAATTGTGTGGAGCTGTAACTTAAATTGAGATTAAATTCCTTTCAGTCCTTGCTTAAGAAACAGCCCCAGCACTTGTAAGACCATGTGACATGCCAAATTAAAAAAACACAGTAGGTTAAAATTCGATTGATATCGATTGAGTATATACTGAAATTTCCCAATATAATTGTATTTATGTAGGAGAGACTCTCTTGACTAAGAGACAAATGTAAGGTTTGCACCTTCGTCATCACTCACCAGAAAATTAGAGGGACAGAAATTAACAACTGAAGTCTAGGATCTAAAAAGATTGGTTTTATAAAAAGTGCTGTAATGATCTGTCCCAGTTCAGGAGACTGACTGCTCAGTCTTCTGAGCTTGGAGCTATGAAACCAGCACCAACCAGGTATGCATCCTATGTCTGATTGGCAAACTCTCCCCTAATATCAGTCCATGTTTCTATCCGAGGTAATTCTGAGCGCACTTGATATTCTATTACCTTGCATGGATAGTAAACAGAGGAAACACCTGCTTCCTGTAATGGCTAGATGATACTACTTAAAGAATGCTTTATAAAAAAAAAAAACCAAACCAACATTGAAACAAAATCTTTTCTGCTATCAAACATTTTGGCAGCGTTATATAGAAGACACAGCCAGTGTTGAACAAGAATTGAGGCTGCAACAAAGTGAGGAAGCCTTCTTTAGGGAGACTTCCCGTTAGGAAAAAGTTTTGCATGTGCTGAGACAGCTAATGACAAATTACTAAAAATTTGATTTAAGAAGAAACATATACCCATTCTCCCTGAAATACTTTCCCCTTTGGCATATTTTTTCCTGCAGGCTCAAGAGATGCCAGATAAGCACCTGTCCAGATCTTTACCAATACATATAGTATAGCTAATGTAAAGATAACTGGGATGTAAAACACGCAGTTAATATCTCAGATGGTGGGGAGCTTTCAGGACAGGAAGATTAGCATCTGACAGCATGAAGACTTACGATGACAAGACAGTGCAATAAAATACTCAGAATAGCAACTAACCTCTTGCAAAAGTGATGACATGAATCATAAAATTAAAAAGATAGATGAAACTACTGCAAAAGGAAGGATTAAATGCTTCTGAAACCCTGCTTATACTGCAACATGATTTCTTCAGAAGCTTTGTGTAAATAGCAGAATGACCTCAACTGTTTAAAATAAATGACTGCAGTGGCATGGACAACAATGAGAAGGGGATAATTAACCTGCTGACAACACAACAATAAATTAAAAAAGCATTCAAGTCAGCTCATTTAAAAACTGTAAATAGAGGACATGGTCTCAGGAGCATACTGGAGGTTGGTACAGTTGAAGTCTTACATGGGTGATAGAAATATGATGTCTTCTGCCAAGAGGAGATAAGGATCACACTTGTCTAATAAATGGCACGTTGAGACCCCAGAGAAAGGGAAGATGAAACCACTATTCACAGAGAACACTAAAAACTGATGCACAAACCTGCAGTGCACCTGCATCTGCAGGTACATGCACCATCCTTCCGAGAGATACACGCAGGAATACAATGCCGGGCAGCAATTTCTGAGGGACAGCTGTAATATAAAATAAGAAAAAGTCTGTGTTCTTTGTTTTCCCTTTTGATTTCAAAAGCTGTAGAATGTAATGGGTGAAATCCACTGCCATTAAAGTCAAAAGCAAATTTCCTACTGATTTCAAAGCAAGCTTAATTCCACCTAGTGATTTCATAAAATACACACATAATGAAATAGGAAAATTCCTCACTGTTTAATTATTCTTAGTCCTAATCCATTACCATTAATTTTCACAAATCCCCCCAGTTTTAATTCCAACCCATAGAAGTTTTGGCATCTTCACTGTATTCACTGGAATAAGTGAGCTTGACGATTTATTTACATCAGTGATGATCCAATATAATCTTAATAAAAAATGGTTAAAAATTAGTAATAGAACTAAAAAGATGTTTCCCGAGTATATTCTGCCAGATGAAGAGAAATGAACAGTGCCATCAGAACTGAGATAAAATCACATCTGTTTGCTCAGGTTTCATTGTAATGCACCTGCATTCTTGGTGATTTTTCATAGTTCCCCTCTTCTACTACCAACCTTGCATTTTCATGGCTGGAAAATACCTCCTCTTTTGGGAGGAGCTCACATTCTTTGCTGATGATATCCAAGATCATGCTCTGACACACATAGAGGTTGCAAGGCTTCATTGACTTGATCAACACTTAACACTTCAGTGGAATGGCACACGTAATCCTTGAACTGAAAATCCTGTAAAAGACAAAAATAAAATAAGTAAGCAAATCCTGCAAGGACAGTGGATCAAGCCATGATCATCATCCACAGACCATATACACCCTCTGTTAGTGCAGCCCACTTGTATAGCTCTGCTTTTGACCACTGAACTGTGGCGCCACGTTGTTTCAAACCAGAAAGAAGAGTGCCTTTTATCAAAACATCACCAACACAATCTGCAGTAACAATATGAGAAACCCTAAGAGATGAATTAATTTATTACAGGAAAAGCTTAGAAAAATGCGATCACCACACACAGTCACGTAGCTACAGGCTACATTTATAATGTACAGATTTATAGTGTGAAATTGTAGTATTATGCAGTGTGATTTACAGTATGAAACTGCTTGGATCTATACAATTAAAAAGCAAGTTTGTAGATATTTTTCTTCTTTTTTTTCTTATTAAACAATGAAGGTACAGAAGTGTTAGTAGCATCTTCTAAAGTTAAATTAACATTTTTCACTTTAAATACGGGAATATTCTTAAGAGATGAATGTACTTACTGTAGTTAATATGTAACCCAGTCAAATTCTGCTTCTAAAAGATCAGCTTGAACCCAGCTCTACTGGGATCAAATCCCACTCAGGAGAAAACAAAATGGGGGAAAAAGTGAAGCAAAGAGCATTCAGACTTAAAAAAATAATTTAAAAAATTAAATAAATGGAGTGATAATAGAGAGCAGGTTTAAACTAGTTAGTGTTTTAGGATTTACCCTCCCCAACACATAGCCAGGAAAAATTGACTTTAACATGAACTTACTTTTGGAGGATGGAGGGCGGAAGAAAAAAGAGAGAGGAGGAGGGTGGGAGAATAATCACTACCGACCATTAAAAAAAAATTGTAAAAAAATCCAAGAGATTTAGATAGGTTTGCAAGCAATTCACAAAACCTCAGTTACCACAGTAGAAATTGCATCTGAGCACAAGTGTCTTGAGAATGACTTTAAGAATTGTAAAGATCACAACAAGGCAGGTATTACACCTTTCAGTAAACGCTGAAATCTGAAGCTAAAATGTTCAGTTCAAATCATAGATATCGATGCCCATTAATCTCACTGCTTGTGACAAGGCAAAGGGAAAAAGTTAATGGAGACTCCAATGTGTTCAGATTCAACATTTTGGTAAATTGTCTCAGTTATTCTTTACTTTGAAAGTGGACCGGCCTTCATAAGTATCTGGACACGGACAGCAACGTTTCACAGAAGAGCAAGTGACATATTAAAAAACCCCTCACAATTAAAACTTACAGTTATAAAAATTTTTCTGTGATCACTTTTGCACATAAACAGAGATGTTCCTGCTGTTATTCATAGCACAACTTAAAGTCCACAGATAGGTCTTCAATATCAATTACTAGTTTTTTCACTTGCAAGTTACACCAAAACCACCTGGATTTTAAACCATAAATCACTATAAGTCCAAAATTTCATATTCAAAGTGGGCATCATTCACGGTTCTTCCAATCAATTATCTGTTTTCTCTAATACCTGTTTTTCCTGCTGTTTCTTCTGCTGTTCCCTGATTATAAGTATAGCTTTATTCACACAATGTAGTTAAAATGACTCATGCCATATTCTAGAAGATCAAATCATGTGTGTTAAAAGAGTTCGGTCATCTAAGTCCATAATGGGAGTGATCTCACATGGCCCAGATGACAGTGACATTAAATAAGAACAGTGTCCAGAGACTGTGAACAGTGTGATGACTGATATTTTTCCACATAAATCACAAAGAAACAAAACCACACAGAACTTACGAGTATCTGGAAGAAAGTGAGTAAACAGTTCATGTGGAGACACATCACATTTACAAGATCATGCTGCGGACAAACTCACTGCCAGCGACATTCATGGAAATGTTGTTCTTGGCTTAACCTTAAGCTGCACAGCGCGTTCATCTTTCTGCTCAGCCTAACGCCAGACACAAAGCCAAAACACACCAATTATCTCACACAACAGATGCTGAGATCAGATTGTCAACAGTATACTGAGGCTCAGATCACAAACACTGTCACCTTAGCATGGTCCCGGATTCACACATCCTAAGCGTTTGCACAAACACCTTCCGGTTTGGGATAACTTGGAGTTCATGAAGAAACAGGCCTTACCTAGGAGGTAGCAAAGAGCAGTTTCCCAGACTGTGTGCCAGCTGGTACAGACTGCGTTAGCATGCTGGGCCCGCGCAGGGGCAGGGTTAGCAGCGGTTTGGGCGCCCAGCTGCACTGAGACGGGCTGAAGGCACCACGCAGAACCAGAACGAAGCAGAGGAGAGTGCCGGTGCTTCAGCCAGCCCGCAGCACCCCTTGCTGCAGCCTCTCTGACAGGCTTAGCGGGCGCTAATTCGTCAAACGTGGCTGCGTGTTTCCCACGTTAGAGGCCTTCCATGGCTGGGTGAGGAATGCAGTGCAATCACACAGTCATTTGGACATACCCATTTTCACTGCATTTCACTTTCTGAACAGCTGCCCGCTCTCTGCTTGGGCATTTCACACCCTTACATTAAACAGCTTTGGTCTGCTTTCACGTGCTGTTCCCAAGGCAGGTATAAAATGAGGAGTGAGGCTCATAGCTGTTGGCATCTTATATCTCAAGAGATCCGATGTGTTCCTCCCACAGACAGACTTTCCATGCTTTAGTTATGCCAAGTTTGTTAAGCTTCATAGCCAGGCTAAAAAGAGAAGGGAAAATCTCTTTTTCCCAGGTATAATGTGGTTTGCAGCATACAATCAAATAGTCTCTCCCTTCCTAAACAACCCTATACACATAGAGTGGGTGTTTGTTTAGTTATTTCTGATGGGAAGCTGCTCTGCACAGCCCTTGCAAAACAATTTGCGTGGGTCCGGCCCCACGCTGCGAGGCGGAGGAGAAGCTGCTGCCGGTGAGGCTCAGCACGCGGCGCGCTGTGAAAACAGCCAAGCCAGGGGCAGAAGATCCCACTGCCTCCTGTCAGGCCGTGAACCTCTCTCTGCTTACCTCAGTCTCCCAGTCCCTAATGGCACCAAAAACGCTGACAGAAGTGAGCAGAAAGTTATCTTTTATCCATTGATAAATAATCACGCTTCACCTACCAGTCCCTGTGTACTGCTTAGGAGAGAATGAGAAAATGAAACAAGAATCTATGTTCTACAAATAAAGCTCCTTACAAACTATTTCCTTTTTCCCTGCTTCCAGAAATCTATTTTGAGCAATAGGCATTTCAGATATGTTTCCAATTGTTGTGTTTACCATACGACGCGCATATCTGAAGGGGGAGATGAATTGCAATAGAATAATAAACAGTTCACAGGAATGAATATACACATTATAGTTTTGTAGCTCTCCTGTGAATTGAATGGATTCCTGTAAGCTTTTGTTTAAAAACAAGTAGCCTGATTAGAGTGGAAAACAATACAAGCCCTAGATGATTTAAACATACTTCTGAAATATTAACATTACTCCAAATACTTCCTTTTCCCACTTGTTTTTCCTTAGTGAGCAGATTTGGACCAGGTGAATTACCTGCTTTAGCTGAGATTTTACTTCAAGCTGTTGTCAGCAAGAAAAGCAGAAAACGCACAGGACAACGTTATTACACAAAAGAAGTGCTGAGACTCTAATGCCCGCTCGTTGTAATGGCCCATTAGTGCCGAAACATTACCCACTTCTGATGGCAATCAAACTGTACCTGCTAATTATTCGTACATATGGGTGTCATGTTGGCTTTTGCTACTTGATTTAATTAGATATATACATAGCACGTATGAAGGGACTGTTAGAGGAAAACAGGAGACGAGTAGATAAAATTAGCAGAGTTTCTAAATATAATTTTTTTTCTGTTGTAACTCACATTAGCACCATAAAATTTTTGTATGTCTGTGTGATATACATATCAGAGGTGTCAAGGGAAGAGAGGGACAAAAGAAAACAACAAAGAATGGTTTAATGCATTAAAAAGGAGAAAAAAGAAATAACAGGATTAAGAAATAATAGCTTTGATTTCACTGTATTACACCAGTGAGGTCAGTTTTATTCCCTTCAAAGGGAACTTAAAACTGTATAACTGTAAAACTCTTTGGTGAATACTCCTATCTTTATATCACAGAGAATCCATAAGACACAGCATCCCCGCCTCAATTTCACACTTTTCCTGAATAGTCAGATGAAAAAACCAAAACACTAAAAAAGTGCAAATCCTACCACGATAAGAAAAATATCACAGGACCTCTAATGCTACAATTATTATAGCTGCAACAGTTGCTGCTGTCTGCTTACCTTTCCAATAGAGAAGGACAATAAAAGGGGAGTTTTATGTGGCTTAGGTGCAGTTTCCATTTTAGATTTAAGCATGAAGGCTTTTCAGCTCACTCTCATCTATTTAGAGATGGTGTGTTCTAAAGACTGACAATTTTCATTGGAATACAATGCAGGCCAAGACTATTTATGTTTCCAAAGTACCACAATACCGTGCTGACAGTAAAGTCGTGCAGAAACAGGAACGTTAAATACAGCTTACTGCAAACACAGGAAATATTTTTGGATTTTATTATCTATACCTGTGAGGATTTGTACCAGAAAACTACTACTAGGAAAAGACAAAAAATTGCTGATATATCACAGCACTAAAATTGTGTTAGTTTATGAAATGTGTTTGGTAACCATGGGTACTAAACAATTTCATAAGGACTTCACATAATCTAGGAACTATAAATAGATTTGGAAACAAAGTAGGAGCTTAATTGCAGTATCCATGGGTTGGGAAGCACAGTATTCTTTGTAACATAATTCATTTCTATGTGTTCCAACAAGCATTTTTAAGGTATTTATGGCAATACCATCATCTCTTTTTTTGTATATTTCTTCTTTTCTAGCCTACCCTCCCCATCTCTTGAGACTAAATCAAACTGAGCCTGGGTGATAATGAACAGGGGAGTAATCATAAGCTCTCACTCAATTTATTTAAATTTTAGAGGGAAGAGAGCAAGAATAATGTTTACTAGCCAGTGCTAAGAAAAATTAACCATGTGAAAGATGCATGGAGGATTAGTCAAGAAGTTGACAGAAACTACGGCTAAAAAGCAATTATAAGTATTTCTTCAATGTTATAACTCTTTTTTTAAACTCTTTGCACACTTACCTTAAAAAAAAAAAAAAAAAGACAAAAAAAAAAAATGAATCATGAAAACAAAAGAGAAAGCAAAACAACTGAGTGTCTCCTGAAGACAAACGGATAAATATTGTAGGCAGTTCCCTACCTGAACTGTAGAGAACTCAACAAGCAGGTAACTCAGTTAATCAAATAATTTAAGTCATGGTCCAAACCGCTTCAAAACAAAGCTAACAATAAATTAGGTTCAGTGTTGCAGCTTCTGAACAGAGCTCAGAAATTCATGATAATACAGAGAACTCTGCTTCAACAGAATAGGGGCTGCTTTAATTGTAACTTCTGTTCATATTTTAGCACTCTCCATTGCCCACACCTCTCTTTTGAGGGTCCGTGCTTTGAGAGGAAAAACACGTGTAGATTTTTGAGGAAATATTCCGCGTTTAAACAGAAAAAAAAAGCAGCAGCTTGTTTCAAGATTACTCGGACACCTCACAATGAAAATATTTCAGCCTTACAAGCTGAATTTGTCGTCAACTTTGTGAACGCTTCCGATGAGCTGGTTACATTTGAGTGACTTACTCGTATCTTTATTCAGCCTTCTTTCATTGCTGCATTAGCAAGAGTTAGACGTGTATATATTTTCTATAAGGGAACTCCCATCCAATCACCGATATCTCTAACTTCATTTTAAGAAATGCTTCAAATTTGAACTAGCCAGCCTAATAGGGCACGTGGCATAATATTCAAACTCTGCTGAGCATCAAAGCAACAATGCAGTGGGACTTCAACCACAAGTCACAGTTCAAGTTAGCACAATTCATCATCTGTTAATCAAATCGCTCTGGGCTCCAAGGCTGTGCCTCGGCTGGGTGAAATAACTGGCAGCAACGCTTGCAGTGAAGACAAAGGCTGGGAATGCACCAAGCCAAATCCAAGCAAATGCTCCAGCAGTTTTTCTCTGTCAAACTAAATCATGGGTGCTCAGTTTTTAATGGGAAAGTCTTAATGAATTTAACACAAATGGCTCTTTTTCTAAAGGCTAAATAGCATATGGATTTATACTTATATAGCTGGAGCTAATTACAGATTTTTTTCATGCTTTTTGGCTACCCTTATTGTTGAAGTGGAAAAATATGTACAATACAACATTACGGCAAAGAAATGTTTTTCTCATCCTAGCAAGAAGCCTCAGTTGTTAGATTTCTCATTTTAAAATAAAAGTCACCAGTAATCTTTGCCAGCACTGGCTGGCTACCATCAGCTGCTTAGCTAATAGCTAAGCGTTTTAATTGTCTAAAGAGTATTTCCATTACTTACCTATGAGTATTTAAAACATTTCAGTTTTTGAGGGTTTACTTGCACTCTACACACAAAGACAGACCGGAGGATGCCCCAGGGAGCTCAGGCGACCCAAGATACACAACTGGGGCTCTCCCCAGCCTCAGCACATCAGCACCCAGCCCAGCTGGCAGGTCTGCAGAGGTCCCCTGCCAAACTGTCCGAAGAAATACACTCCTGCTGGGCAGGACTCTGCTGAGAAAGAGCGGTGCTTTGCAAGGGCAGACACAGCATGAGATCTAAGATGAAGGAGAAGGCCAGGAGGACCACTGCCATCCCGCTCTGGAGGTGACCGGGTCATTCCCCAGCAGTCAGTGCTTTCTCATATGTGCCTGGGACTGCGTTTTGGATCATTAGCCAGATTTATTTTTTTTTCATACGTGAGTATCTTTGTGAGTATAAAAAGAAAAATTATGAGAAAAAAGGTGTTAAAAAAACAGCGTACCTTCCTCTTAGTTTATTCCAAAGTTGTGCTTGACTTCATATTCATTAGTAGGCATCCTCATGGTCAAGCTTGACATTCAAGCTAATACTGTAATCTAATTAAGTTTCAGGAGTGAAGCCCAGTGTATGGAGTGTTCTCACCTGCATAACTTTCACAGCAGAAACGTGTCCATTTAGGTATGAATTTAGTTACACTAGAAAAAAAATAAAAGCTTTACCTTGTTTTGTTTTTTTAGTATTCTCTAGAGAAATAAATCCATGCCAATTAACCCACTAGACAGTACTTTCTTTAGTGAGGGTTAGAATGCTAATGCAACTGTAAAATAGGCTTTCCTTGCAGGAGGCAAGGAAACGTCATTAATTAGTATCGTTTGCAGATGTGGCTACCCACCAAAATGGTTGGCTGCCAAGCATTAGGCTTCTCATAAGTTGAAAAGTCAAAGACCCATCACAAAGCACAAAGATGACCAAATGTTTGGCAATTTATAAACAGAAGTAAACCAGGATTTAATTTACATACATAATATGCCCGTCAAGGTAAAGGACAAATATCTACCTACCTGATGGTGTTCATGAGAAGGGACACAAGATGTATTTTATCCTTGTGTCAGTAATTCCCTTTTTGGACATTAATTCTAAGTATTATCAGCTTCCATAAATGCCAGAGGAAATTGAAAGTACAGTAGAAATTAATACCTCTTCAGTTCAAGCCATTTTCTTTTCTTCAGAAGCTACAATGAAATCTTTTCATAAGTTTTACCCTGCCTGAAATAAAGCCTAGAATTTTTATTAGTTGCTAAAATGAAGTAAATGATTTTCCTCTTTCTCTGCTTCTCCAATGAGGTCAGATTGCAAAAAGAAAAAAATAAAAGCAATTTTACTTCATCTAAACATGCAGTATAGGACAGAAATCACAATTATACAAATATGTGATGGTTGACATATGAAACCCGTAATTGGTTAAGATGAAAAATAGGGCACCATTAACATCACTTACGTTGAAGGAGCTCTAGTTCATGGAAGAAAATGTATAGACAGAAAAAGAGAATATTAAAAAAAAAAATTAAACAAAATATGCACTAATTACGGCAGAAGGAGATTGTAAATTCTTAAATACTTTTTTTTAAGTCTATATTACTAATAATATCCAGACACACAAGTTATTTCTCTAGCATGAACATATTTGGGTCTCAAAATAGAGCACGAATGCTGGCAATTTACAACTTGCTCGGCATCTTTGAAGGCTTAAAAGAGATTCTGAAAATCCTGTGAAAGTCCATTATGGAACATATATACCTTGACACAGCCTTATCAAGCAAGCCAGCTATTGGAGGAATTGAAACCTCCTTCGCCAACAGCAGTAAATGTTCATCTGCGGAGTCCTGCAAATGTGTATGGTCATCAATACAGAACAGAGTCATTAACAATCCGAGATTAAGAAAAAGCTTAATTTACATCCATTAAGTGAGCTCGTTTCTTTGATCAGCATTATCTAATGGAAAGGGCATTTGAAAGTGAATGGTTTAGGGCTAACATCTGGGCAGAATTGCTCTCGGCTGGGTTTAGTGGCACATTTAAAGAGAATTCACAAAATAACATGATTCATCTTCCTATCAAACCCTGGCTTGTTTTTCCTTGCCTGAGGTTAGGCTGACATGCATCCCCCACCAGCGTCTACCACAGATTTATGCGCCAGTGTAGTCTTCGTACGAAATTCAGTTTTGGTAAAAAGTCCATCCAGCTACCATGCTCACTCCCGTCACATATGGTACAGATGCTCTCTATTTTAATGTTTATGTTAACCTTACAGCACACATGTTCTTATGAAAGACACTAAGCATACTGGTTTTCCACCTCCATGTTCCCATCAAAAGATCCGATTCCTTCTTTCAATTATTGGAGACAAAACCAGTACTCTGCAATTTTATATTTCAGGGGAAATAAGCTGACCAACTCTTTTGTAAAATTAAACAAAACTATTTTGAATTCAGATTTGTTTTCAATATCTTGAGGTAACTGATCTTCATTTTGCGCGTGAGAAAAAATGTTTAAAAGGAAATACATAGTATACAGAGAGCACAGCTATCCAGTAAGTAAGCACAGCTTCCAGTATAGTATCACGAAAATCTGCATTTCACAGAACTAAGCTAACATGAAACTGCAAAATGAAAGCAGAGAGGTTCTTCTCTTAGTTCTGCCTTGGACAGACTTTCAACTAGTTACATACAAAACAAAAAGCTGTGTGGAAACTTCAGGTTTTCTATTAAAATTCAAACTCAGAAAGAGCTTTCTCCTTCACATTATCATCTTTAGGGTCTGTATTACCTTTTCCAAGGAGCAAGCACAAATTCCACCACTGCTCTATCAAATTCCTGCTGCAAGGATGAATAACTCAAGGGCTGAAGCAGCCTACTGTTACTGTGGTTACCGAAGTTTCCTACCCACTGAATCATGTTCCAGCCTGGATATTTCAAGCTTCTGTTACTGGTAATTGTGTTTTCTTTCCTCTTTGCTGTTATTCAAACACAGAAGTATTTTGTACCTTTAGAAGAGTTTTTGACTTCCATCCTCTGGCCAGTGTCCCAGGATGCACCCCCTCCTCGCCTGCTATTCATTTCAGGTGCTTTCATTTACTCCATCCTACTCCATAATTCCAAACCCTACAGAAAAAGTGGTTCTTGCAGTGGAAGTTACCAAGCAGAGGAACATGGAGCATCTTCCAGCCATACATCTCCAAGGGCGCTTGCCAACCCTGCAGGAACCCCGTAACCGAGCAGTCTGATCTACTGAACAGATTAACTGTACAAAACCTACTTTGTAGGGTTAGTAATTTAAAGAACCACCAGACATCCTAAACACAAATAATAAACTCTGAAATGGGCACATTTTTTCTTACTGCTTCTAGAAAGCTGTTTGGTGAGCAATAACATCATCAGCAGGACAGAGCTGTTTCTCTGCACTGCTTCGATAATAAAACAGGCCATTGTTTTACAGAATTCCAATTGGCAGCTTTAATCCAGGGTAAATATGTGTTTGGACCAAACTACAAAGAAGTTCTTGATGCAAACCACTTAATAAGGTCATTCCTAAGTTACATTTCTACCTAGATTATAGTGAAACTAATAGAGCAAGATTTTGATGATATCGAATGGCATCTTTGATATTGTATATACTTTGCAATTGCTCACTTTTTAAAACTGCACTGCCAATCCCACTAGGAAACACACACAAATATTTACCTAATATAAAACTGCAACAACTTCCACAGGGAAAAAACTTCAAACAGCAGTCCCTCGTCTGCATTTCCCCTTGTATTTTTTCTCCAAGGTGCATATACAGTGTCCGAAACATTTTCTTTGGTTCCTTTAAAATTAGTAAAAATTATAGTGAGCTTTTAAAGTGAAACAAACCTTTGAATCTTGACAGGATTTAATTAAACCAATCTTATACTTATTTACTTTTAAAACAACTGCCCTTGGGGCAGGGTGGGGGAAGGCAAGAATAGCTGAAGAATCAATGAGTGACCTAGGGCATTAATCAAACTCAAACTAGGGAGGGGTGGGGTATGAAGACTCTCTGAGGAGTTACTGAACAACAATTTTCAAGTTCTAAAGTAAGAATGAAGTTAAGAAAATAGTCTTAAAATTTTCAAATATTCATATCCTTAGGCAACTGCAAAATTCAGAAACTAATTTACTAGATAGACCTTTTAAAATCACTAGGACGCTTTCAAGAATAAAATGTCGATCCTTTTGCATATTTTCCAGGAAGACTTTCAAATCTTGGGAGGGACATTTCCAAAAATTACTTGTCGTTGACTCTGTCTTCCATGTTTTATTGGGCTTCTGTATATAAGGCTATGTCAAGTTCAGACAAGGAGAGTGTCATGGAAGCAGTCTAGGGATACAAAATGTACTTGAATGCTTGAATCAGTTTATCAGTTAATTAAGCCATTAGAACTGTGCAAATAATTCCTTTTTTTTTTTCACAGGGATGCATAATTTAGAGAATAAAATTCCGTGTAAAACAAACATATAAAAATATTTTATGTCATTTGTAATTATTTTTTAATTTTTCCTCTCAAAACAATATTTTAACTTTTAAATTTAAGGTTTTAAACCCAAAAGATTATGTTTAAATGTTTTGCTTAAATTAATCCAAAGGAAAATTGCTTGACCTTAGGTTTTTTAATTTGGCAGGGCTGAATATTTCTCTTAATACAGAAACCTACGTAGATTAATGTTAGTAGAATAAGCAGTGCTCAGCAAAGTGCATTTCTGAGTTGGCAATAGGGATAACAAAAACCAGAATCCTAAATAATTTTGGAGCTTCATCAGGAATTAATTTTCACCACAAAATTAGAGATTCACTGAAAACAGAAATAAATCAGGGAATTGCTGAAGTCCCCTGTTTGCAGGACAGCTGTTACAATACAGAATGAACCTAGGTTATAAACTCCCAGGAAACCCTGATTTCATGAGTTAGGGCCTTCAGGGTTCATGCTATATATAAATTAATGAGGTCTATGTATTGTGATAAAAGATTGGCCTCTTTTTGCCTTCTGTTGGTTGACAATGCAGACAGTTTTCATCAACAGAAAGCCATTGAGAAATGAGCGTGTGAATGTTTTTAGGAACATATCACAGAACATCCTGGAGCTTCAGGGTCCCTGCCTAATACCCAGAACATCAAAGAAAGCCATTCTCAAGCAGAGAGAGATGAGAAGCCTCTTCAGTGACAATGCTGCTGCCCATCTGCCTACTGACAATCAGATCTATTTATGGCATCACAGCACAGGCCCCTAAAATCACCATGATTTTTGAAAACCTTGGCCTGGTGAATTTCTCTAAGTCTGTCCTTTCATATGATGTGCTGTTAGATTTTTGTTATAATGTTAAAACAACACTGTCATTTCCCTTGAAAAACCTATATTGTAATTTTCAAAACCAAGATGACGGGCAGCAGACACAAGGACTGGTCCAAGGCAGTAAAAGCAGTCAATTAACTGAGACAGTTAGAGAAAACTACTGTATAACAACTGTTGTGTAAACACAAAGGGATGTTTGAGGATTTCTAAACTGCAAAGGCAATGAAGCACAAGATAAAGGGAGATCTGATTTGGAAAATGATGCAGCTGTTGGCATGCTAAATGAAGATGAGTTCAGGAGGTGCTCACCCCACCTGCCCCCCAGCCCTGTAGAAGATATAATACTCTATAAATTTAAAAAATGACATAGAAGAATCAGCAAGACCCAACAGTAATACAAAGAACTGGGCAGACCAAACCCATCTTTCCCAAATTTTCCTAATAAAGCATTGATTAGATATTCGCTGTGTTCAAAGAATAACTGTCTAATGAAAACTAACATTTTTTGATATCATATCTACCACTGTATATTATTTCACTGTTACAAACCCATGGTGTTTAAGGTGAGATTAGCAGCAGACTGATTTAATTTCTGTTGAAAAGGAAAATATACAATTTTAATTCCATTTACTTTTGCAGTGCCTTTTTAGCTCAGCTCTGACAGAAAGGAAGTCAGACATTTGGATAAATGAGCTAGGTTGATTGAATATTGATAAGCCAATTTTTAATTTATCAAGGTTATCTAGAGGTGCTAACCTGACGCTGCATACTAACAAGAAATATCAGCACACTAAGTGATGTGTGCAGTGAAATATTTCTTTGGGGAAACAGCTCTGGATGGCCTGGGATTATTAAAATTAGAACCTGGCAATGGGGATAGAAAGTGACTTCCTAAGGGGAAATTAAAAGCAGGTGAGAAGTGTGACAGAGAGACTGAGATGAATGGGTGGCAGATTTTATACTTTGCACAGACAGCAACACAAAACCCACATCAAATCAGCACGGAGGAGAGAGAAAGACCGAGAGAACTACCTTTGTGAACAGTAGAGTTAACATGGCACAAAAAATGCTAATGTTTCACTTTGCCAAATTTTCACAGCAAGCCAGGTAATCATTACAGACCTTACAATACACTCTTTACATTGTGAAAAATCTGCAAGGCTTGGCAGACCCCCTACAAAAGACAATGTCCAAACTCCCGAGAGGAAGCAAGTGAGCTTTATTCTTCAGTCTTGGGAATTCAGAAAAGAGCACAGTGTATTGCAGCAAGAACAACGCCAGAGGAATATGTAAGATTTCAGAAAAAGAGCGCCGATTCCTCTTGCCTCATAGAAGAAATTTAATAAAATGCCATTTTATAGCAGCACTGGACCAGTCTCGGATGTTTGCATGTTTTCATTAGAGATAAGTAATTAGAATACTTCATTTCATAGATTTATCAATAACTTAAAAGCAATGTGAGATTCAAGTGTACATCAGTGCAGGCAGGAAATAATAGAAATAAAGCTTCCCTTCAGGATTGCTTCCTTTCGTGAAGCTAAAAGTATTGAAGTCTTACTTAGGAATTTTTTGAGGTTTTAGCTTCTGCTCACTCACTACATCAGCAGTAAGCAGCATAACTGTGGCACCTTACGCATATCCTGACTGATCCCAGCTAGGACAGTCACAGCTAGAGGTGTCTCAACGTTGACTGCTGGTGGCATAGCATTGAGCATGAATTTTCTAACATAGCTGTGTTAAGATCTCATTTCACAGATGACTTCCCTTACTCCCTTACTCTGATGCAAATTTACCAGTACAATACTAATTTTTACATCTTTTCCAGTTCTGCAAGACCTTATTTTCTGTAATCTTTCATCTGTACCTATGAAAGTATGGGGCATATGGGTTGAGACAGCATTCCTCCTGACTTGGACTATAATTGACTCCTTTCATCAATTCCTCAAACACTTAGCGCTAATATTCTCTCAAAGTTTCACAGTTTGCAACAGATTACTGCTGTAGCGGCTTTACGCTTCAGAAACAGACACAAAAATGTTCTTACAGCATTTGCCCCCAAACAGGAATATAATTGAGTTGACTCAAGAGAATCTGTGTATCTCCCAGTCACATGTAGCATTCTAGTAGTGTGCTTTTCATCTTTTCATTATTCTACATGCTCCTGTGATTTTTCTCCTGTATGAGATCAATTACTCCCTAGTTTGACATACATGCTTAGTTCATGGTTTTGATGATTCTTCACTGATCTAAAAGAATATCTCCATACTTTGTTAACTTTGTTTATCTTTCACTAGGGATATCCCATTTGCCTTTTCAAAGGCAAATTCTTTTACACTCCATACATTTCCCCTTGGTGAGTTTGGAGTTGAATTCTCTCATTCATGACTTCACAACCAGTTAAAATTCAGCACAAATGACACTATTAATTGCTCATGTTTTGTCTCCTTTTAGGACAACTTAACACCACCACCATTTGTAAAATCTGCTTTTCCACTCTCCCCACTCCATTTAGGGAGACACGTCCAATCAGACAGTCTGATATCAAAACAGGTCATGGAAAAGCTACTTTTTGATTCTTTTTTAGCACTCACCTATTTACTTTACCATTTCCAGCACAAGAGACAACATAGTTATAAGCGCACTATTATTTCTTTAAGGTAAAAACCTTACCTTTGTTTGCATACAAAAACATCGCATTTTTTATTTGTTCTGAAAATACTGATATTCCAGATGGTTACAACAAAGAAATAATGAAGGGTGTTTCCTACCAAAAAGATTCTCAAAAAAACCCCAAACTGAATATTCATAAGCAAATTCTTATAAGATTTGAGCAAATAATTAACAAATATGCTATTATTGTGTAGTGTCTAAAGCTACCAATTTGAGACAGATTCTGATTTATTGCACTTCTTGTGTTATGAATAAACCCATCAAAGTCAAGATAAAGAAATAAGATACTACTTTACTTTAATAAAGGCAAGTAACTCCTGATAAAGAAATTGTTTGAAAATTATTCTAGATTCTGTAAACTCGGACCCATTGCCATAGGTCCTTTGTGCTTGTATAGCATATATGTTTTTAACTTTGCAGTTGAGAGACTTCACTGGTAAAAGTTTGTATTTCTCACATCCCTCTCAAACAGAGTGCAAAAGAGCATAGTAAAGCTGGAACTGATAGATGCATCGTCTGAATTTGATCTCTTTTGAATGACCCATACTACTGTCACGGTTCAATTCCTCTTATCTTTTAGACCGTATTAATTGGTAATAGAAATCTGAAATATTAAATTGATAACACACAGCTTTTAATTTCCTTCAGACATTATCATACCGCATCAATTTGCACAGCTCAGAATCAGTCTGTGTGAATTAATGACGCATCTCCATATCTGCATGATAAAGATAGAGGGCTGTGACAACGTTTACATCTGATACTATTAGAGTCTCTTCAATGATAATCATTAACAAGTCTGTTAATGAGAACATATTTCCCTGAGGCACTATGGCCATTCGACATTGTAATCTAAATCTATACTCTCCAGAAACTCCATTAGAAAGCAATGAAGTAAGTCCCTGAACTATATAAAGGTTATCAGCCAAGTTATCTCACTGAGCAAAAAAAGATGAGGGAGACTTCCTTCAATATTGGCAGTACAGAAGATTAAAATGTTCAATTGCCTTTTTTTTTTTTTTTTTAAAACCAGTAACTGTATTAGAAATACATTGGCTGAAAGCTGCATCCCAATGGCTTTGAATGATTGAGCAACACATACTCAAACCTTTAACTTTTAGAAAGTTGTATTTAACTGGAATAACAAAGTTCAGAAACTCATCATACTGGTTAATATAATCATCTAATAATAACGACTGACTTGTTAAAGCACAAATCCTGTTGGCTTGAAGTCTGTATCATAACTTACACAGATTTGACTATAATATGAACTACTGCAACATGCAATTCCTTATTCGTCAGCAGACAAAATAATAGTTCAAGAAACAGAAGAATTACTTTCATTTCAAAATTCTTCTTATACAAAAATATTCTCAGCTTTCTATTTTCTGTGAAACTGGTTTCACCTCAAGCCTAACAGACAGTGACAATCATTCACCCTACAACAAGCATCTAAGCTGGCAGCTTCAGAGCAGCAAATATTGTGGACAAAACCAGACCACTGTTCCCAAGTCCTAATACTTAGGACAAGAATGAAACTGGGAGGGCATCACTGCTGCAATCTCTCCCTGAACCAGTCCGGGAATAAACACAATTTCAGACTCCTGGACTGTGTACTTGGTGTCCTTCATTTGTGTTAAATCAAGTGTGCTGTAGTCAAGAAAATATAAAATCCTCCTTTAAATACCTATTTTTAAGGAGGATTTTTTTTAATTTCTTAAACTGACACAAACCCACACCCAACTATTCATTATCATTAAAGGCCCGTCATGAAGGCACAATTTCCCAGAATTTCAGTATTATGTAAAGCAAAATAAATTATGGCTAAGATAAAAAGGAGAAGTGTGGATCGGTACACTGATGCCATGGGTAGCCATTCCTGGAAAACACATTTATGTTAAAGTATTATAGAATTTGAAAGACAACTGGCAAGAAATTAATTGCTTATATTGCAATGCAAATATAAACACTTCCCTCAAGAGTTAGCACTGATAATTCATTTTTTTTTTAGGATTACATATTTTTTGCCCCAGCAATAAAAATCTATTGATATTTAGAAGCTATTTATGTTGTTCACTCAATGTACCATCTGACTGGAGACTGACTGTTCGCACGGTATTAAGTACTAACACCTCTTCATATTTGTGTCATATTCATGATGAGCTCTATTCTTTATTAGCAAATTTAGATGAGAAATAAAATAAATATGGAGGCCACTAAATCCTACCCCTGTTTAATATGAATTTTCTCCATATTTCTATGTAGCCTCTGTTAGAAACAGAGGAGTGAACTAGATGAACCTTTGGTTTAATCCCATATAGGAATTTCTGTCTGTATAAACAAAATCTAGTTTAGAAAAGCTTTAAAGCACTTCTGTTACCTCTTAAGTCCCTCACAGACAACTTGAGAGATTATGTACAATACCTGTGTCTTCAGTCAGTTTCCTTAGCCATGTTATGATTTCAAGGATAATTTCCTAGAGGGGAAAACATGCTTAAAATTTTCACTTATTATATACTGCTCTTAGCTGGAAAGGAAAACATGTTGTCAATAGTCACATAAAGAGCATCAAAATTCTGAAGCTATTACTACTCTCTAAGAATTTAACATTTAAAAACAGAACTTGAAATTTCACATAATATGTTATAATTTACTCAGTGATCATCAAGGTCGCTTCTAAGCAACTGCTTATGAAATGTTACATACAGAAATGTAAAGTGAGTTTCGCATTATAAAATACAATGAAGCATTTTAAAATCCAAATCCCTTCCCTCCCTCCAAGGGAACAAATTATTTTTTCCTGGAAACCAGCATGCTGCTAGATTCAGACTCTGTTTGCCAAATCTGAGTCTGGATGAATGTTTCACAGTGAAGACATAATACCTTGGAAAGAGAAAACACACATAACGAACCTGACAAGAACAGCAGTGCATACAGGGCTTAGCCATGGGAACAAGCACTGTGCCAAAATTAATCACATCCAGAAAAGTACAACTCCTTCATGTTCATCTTTAATGCTTGCCAATGGCACTGACAACTTTAACACGAAGTAGTATATTAAAAGCTTTCTTGAAAACCTGCAAAGAGATTAAAGAACGGTGATAAGTCTCCTCATACTTAGCTGAAGCAAAAAATGGCAATGAATTTTCTGAAAAACACTAAAAGACCCGCACCAGCACACAGAAGTACTTGAACCATACTTGTGACAATTCAGAGGAAAACTTGAATGCAAAGTTCCCGGTGAAATGTATCTTTCCTGGTATATTTAACCACCTGCAGTGTTCTAACAATGGCGGCTCTCATCCTTTGTTGCGCTGGCTAACCAAAATGTCAGGCAGAGTTCTGCATCAACACTTCTGCAAACCCAGTTGAATCCAAATTCTTATAAAATCATTTAAAAAAAAACCCACAACCCCACTTTCTAGGTTTTCACTGTGCATAGCATATAATTTATTTTGTGATATACTGAGCGGTATTTGCTTCTCTTGGCAAATCAACTGCTTTTTTTTTTTTACTGGCTCACAGAAGCTTCTGCAAACTTTACTGCATCTGTTGCCTCAAGTAAGTTTTTCCTACATATGTATAAACATCAGTTTGGGATCTTCAAATCTAAAACGAGATTTAAGATTTATGGAATCATTATTGCAAAGTCATTTCTCTAATATTTTACATGCAGTGAAGGATCACTGCTTTCTAATTCTGTTTCGAGAACGACATTGAGCGTTGTCCGTTTTTGTGATCCATTACATTATGCTTAGGAGTCTACTATTGCATGACTTGTTGTACTACTGAATTGTCTCCTTGAGACTTGGCATCTTCTTAACAAGACCATCCTTGGCAGGAACAAGTCTTCCATGGTAATAAAATAGTAAAGAGATTTCTAATTACCTTTTGGACAGTTAACCTTCATTATTGTTCCATGACTCCACTGAGTCAGTGTTTCTGGAAATCACTCATCGCAGGAGATGTCTCCAAACAGGCTGACTCTGCAAGCCAGGAAGGAACCCCATCTTAGTGACTCGGGAATAACAATGAGAAATATACAAAGTGATAAAATGAAAAAGAAGAAAGAAAACAACATGCAATGATATAAAGATTCGAAGGAAGGAAAACAGGAGAGAACAGGAAAAGATAAAGTGGGAAGGCAAAACCAGGTAGAAGGTAGCAGAATGGGAAGAAAGCTCGGGGACAAATGAAGAAATGACTACCTACTCCTCCTGCTTCTCCATAAGCAGAGAAGCAGTATGTCAAGTATCTAAATCTGGATATACACACAGAGAAATGTCAGTTTGCTGTACATTATCTTGTTCTCTAGTCTTCATGGGTCACTTCAGAAGTTGGGCTCGGGCTCTTCCAGAAAGGCTGCAAACTGAAGGGGACACTAGTTTCCATGGACAATTGCTCCCTGAAGTGTGTTATTTTACCAGAAAAGAATCCCCAAATACTTAATTTCTAGATTGGCCTTTCTGATTCTCCACACACACCTTGTGCAAATCACTTGGCAGTCTGTTTTGGCTAGAGGAGCTGGCAGGTTTTGGCAGTTCACAGTCTCAAAAAAGCTTTTAGTAACTTTTGTTAACTTCTCTGTATGTGATTATAAATGAACTTTTTCTCCTCTTCTAAAGTACCAGTTGTATGGGGAGCACACAGAGCTTCAGACAGGATTATATTTATCAAGGCTGCTGCTGCAAATATTACTTTTACAGTCTCAAATGTCATCTTAAAATCTAAACACCTGCAAGTCTCTGATACGGTTACATCAATTGCCATTGGTTCACACAATGATAAACTGTCAAGTCTGTTGGGTTTGTGCTGTTTTCCCCTTATCTTTCACTTTTTGGAGTCCATGACAGCTTTATGGGAATGCATTATTCCTCGGGAAATTTAAGATCTGCACAGTCTTTTCAATGAAAGACAGTATTCACCAGTTTTACGAACGGTAAGAAAAAGGTTGTAAATGGATTCAGTAGCACGAAACTGAGCAATTTGCTTCCCGGTTTCAATGTAAATAACATGGAACGTGAGACACGCAGAACTGACTGCAGATCCCCACGCTGTTGTGCTGTCAGCATACACTTGCCACTTTGTACTTGGGAAATGGAATTTGTATAATGTTGTGTGTCTGACTGACAAAATCACGGGGCAAAAGTCATTTTATCATTTGTGCCTGGGTTTATTGCAGTACCTTCCAACTAAATGGCGGTCCAAAGCCATAGTTTCCGATAACTTCCTGGCCACCACAGATTATGTATGACCTTTCTAAATTCCAGTGTTGCTGCTGATGTTTAGATTAGGCAAGTATTCCAGTTAAAATATTTGCCTTCCAAATTTATTTTCACAATAAATTTTCAGGGAATTTCAGATACTAATGAGTGTGCACATTTCCAAGTTTGACAGTGAAGAGAGATGTCAGACGGTAGACACTTTTCTACCACACCGTGAGGTATGAAAACTTGTAACAATCGTCATTCCTGAACCAAGACCTAAGCTGAGGTTTACTTTAATCTAAGAGTTTTACCTTCATGAAACTGTAGAAAAAACGAAGTGCAAAGACTACGTGTCTCCTGAGATTTTCTGGTATTGAGAAATTTATTATGCAAGAAGGCTTGAGAGGAGGATTGGGGTACAAATCTGGATCTCAGAAAGACACTCCAAACACTTATTCCAACACTTTTCCTGCAGGGAGATGGCCAATGTTTCCATTCTCTTGCTATCTTTAATTATGAAACTGAGGCAAGAACAGACTCCCAAACAGGACAAAAACATTAGTCCTAACAGCATAAGGTACTTCCTAAAACTACTTCTACCCTTTTCGACAGAAAGGGATTTCAGAGGTTTTCTGAGATGACAACTACTTTTTCAACGAGTTAATTTAAGCTTTTTATTCGACATCATGTCTACAATTACTTGAAAATTTAGCTTCATCCTAGCAACCAATTGCATCTCCAAAATAACTTTATAGATAGGTAGTTTTGAATCTTTTGAAATAACAACTACAGTGTGGCATAATTGCAAGGGATAGTTTGGTAATATAGAGAATATAATTACATGGTAGTGCACATCTGAGTCTTCCTGGGGACAGAAATGAAAGGAAGCAATAAAAATTAGTCGATCACAAGCTTAAAATATTCTGGCCAATAAATTTAAACAGCCAACACACTTTACATATATGTGGCACAAGGAGCTCCTGGTAAATTATGCAGCACCTGGCAAACACTGTTAATTCCCTTGCACCTAAGTTAATTGCAGATTCCAGCAAGTAATCAGATATGATTAAATTACATTTTTGGAAACTATCAAATGGTTCAGGCTGAAGGAAGACAGCTTGAAATAGACCTTTAAAAGGTAGCACTAATTAGGCAAAGTCTTAATTCTACTCTTTTCTCAGCTTCAGAATTACAGGGACAAATTTTCCTTTCACAGCACCATGTGAAAAGCAGCTGTAATCACCGGGACTGTACAGATAAACTGAAAGCAGAATTTTAACCTCCCATGGAACATTTATTTTGACCTCCTTTATACTCCATGAAGAAGTATTCTACAAACAAGAAATCATGCTGCTTTTACTGGGTCTTCACAGTGCTTTAGGACAACTGGTCCAGGTGCTGCGGGATATTTGCATAACATCTTTCTTCTTTAAAAAGGCACTAACAAAGTTAGGGAATGCTGGGATATTCTGAAAGATAGATGTCTAAGAAAACAGCTAAGCAAGCAGCATTACTTGAGAAGAGCTAATGAGTAAAGAAAGGAAGGAGATGGGAGGCCAGGAATGCTCTAGCGTCATTTGGGAAGCTGTTTGCAATCACGCAATACGCAGAATGCTTTGTATCACTCAGAATGAGACAGAATGCTCTCTCTGACATCTCCTCTCACCCAAGCCCATTTTCCATTTTAATTGAAGTAACCTGTTTCTCACTGACTTCCTTAACTTGTCTCTTTCTTACTTAGTCTTGGAATTGCCTTATTTTCACTTTTTTCAGTGCACCAAAGCATACCTCCCTTAGTCACCTCAGAGCCATGACCTCCCTTCTACCTCCTGTTTCCATTTCTAATTGCACCAGAGACTCCAGCTAAACTACTGAGCTCAAAAAGGCCATGATTTAAACCATAGAAACATAGCAAAGCCTATTCTGAACTGAACAAGGACCTCCTCCTTCTTCTGCAGTAAAAACACAACCTTCTGTACCTACAGCACCAGGAATCTGACCGAATAAAGATCATAGGGTAGCAAAAGTGTTTTTAATGTCACTGATGATAGTGAAAGATAACTTTGTACACCCAAGCTTGGCAGTATAACCATGCTGTAATAACCACTATTAACAATAACAGCCACATTTTTCCTGCTTGATACTCCAGGTCATTGCATCCCGCCTAAAGGCAAGTGGCGTGCGCCTTAGGCAGAGATAAATCTCAGATCATATTCAGAATCTATCTAATGCCATGGGATCTTTCAATCTTTTATAATTGCCAGGAAACTAAAAAGTATATTTTAAACCTTCAGAAATGTACAAATATGTTTTATAATTAGGAGTATACTGTGTACAAGGTGAAAACTGAACAGTTACAGAAAAAGCCAGGTGTGTGTTTTATTTTTAATAATATACTGGTAATAGCTTTCCCATTTTTCTCCTCCAATGGAATAAAACTATTTTACCACGCCAATACTTTATCTTGAATGAGAGTACATATAGTTTAACATAATGGGAAATGTTAAAACAATACTAAAAATCTCTGGTTTTATGAGTTGTTCTAGCTAAAGCTCAGGCATTTGGAAAGCAGCAGCAACCAACTCATTTACTCAGCAGTATATTTTCCCACTTGTAGCATATTATTTCTTCATCAATTTTGTATTACCGAGCCCCAGAGGGGAGTATTTCAGACGAAGACAGAAAGGACAAAGTGTGGGTGGACAGACACAAAGTGCCTGTACATGCCAGACTGCCTGATCAGAAAAAAGGAATTGCTCATAAATGGGACTTCTGAGATGAGCGTTAGACACAACCATGATTCCTTGTCCTGTAAAAATTAAAGAGACAACCTCCACTCCATTGCAGGAACCAGCCTACATAGCAAATTATTTTTTTCTGATTTCCATGACTCATCTAGCACTAGTAGAGGGCCTGATCTTGCAAGATATATCCTTAGCAGCTGTGAACTTCATTGTGACAGATCACATGAAAAAGCACCGATACCACTACATTAAGCAAGATCAGTTACTTAATGTAATTAAGCTCCCAGAGGCCCCTTATGAAAATTTATCCATCAGACTGAGGAAAGAATGGATGGTCTCCTTGTCTTAGATTTAATCCATTTCCTTTGGAAATTCCTTAATCTTTTCAGCACAAAGCACTTGTAAGTCTCAGGGATATAAAGGTATACCTGAAGACCTAACTGTTTTGTTTTCTAATGGACTGACTACATCAAAATGCCGGTATTTATAAGCAAATTTCCAGGAAAGGAAGATCGTGAATCCCACAGAAAAGTCTTTGACCCCATACCTGCTTAAACTACTGGAGATATAAGTTCTGTGACCAATAAGCTGATTAACACATATTTTGATAGTAATGAAGAGCTTGCCTCCTCTGGCATAAACTTATGTATTTCTATGAAATATACATTGATACATATTGATATATGCTTGTTGCCCTTCTCTAAAGTATATATAAATACACACACACTTAAAGTGGTTACACACATACAAAGATAAAAATACATACAAATAAGTACAAATAAATAGAGGGTCTCTGACAGTGACATCTGTAGCTCTTCTGGATCGTGATTCTATGAACATCTTCCCTTCACTGTCTGAAGCATTCTCATTTAATCCATTGACTAAACACTGACTAGCTATTTTATTCTTTGAAATGTGTCCATTTATATGCCCAGAAAGAAATCTTTAAGAAAAATTAACGCACAATAGGACTGATCAGAACAGCAACAGCAGCAGATGTGCAGTGGCACAAACACCACCACCAAAGAAGTGAACCAAAGTAATAACCTGGGGAATAAATTTGATGAAGATATTTATTCCTCTCTTTTTTTTTTTTAAATGACCTCTCCTTTTCATTTGAATACCATCTCTCCACCTTCATAAGAAATACAGCATACATCTATCTGCATTTGCACATGGATGGAAGGGTTAAGCATTTGCATTTCTTTCTTGTTTTGAAGTTAAAATTCACACATTCTTTTAAAGAGCACTATACATCAAAGTATTACATAATTGAACTGTGATTTCTCCCTGAAATAGCACTTGCTGTCAGCTTACACACACTAAACACTATGGAAATTCAAAGAGAAACAGAGAGAGAACACTGCAGCTGCCCCATAAACAGGCATATGTGATGTGTGTGCCCTTTCTCTCAATAAACACCGCAACTACAGGAATGTTACCATAGAGTAAGGCAGAAATTATGGAAAACCAAGGTAATCTCCAAGAAAGCCTTCTAAATTAAACTGATGTTAGAAGTGCAAGATGCTTCTTACTCTACAGCAGTGGCTTTTGAACTTAGAAGATGGGTCCAAGTCAGTGAATTGCCCTTAGTGAACAAACCAGACCAAACCAGCACAGTTACAGTGCTGGCACCAATAGAGTATTGTTCTTAAATTATGCTTTCTTAAGACATGTAATTGCCACAGCAGCTTTGCAGATACCAGAGATAAATCAGAAACAGACTTTAAAAGACATATATATAATCCATTGTACCTTATCATTCTGTACCATTGGCTTAACGTTTGCTCTGCTCCAACTTCCTACATTTTCCATAATAATGTTATGTCTGTCTCTGAGTAAAACATCTCTGAGGAGTGTGCTTTGGAGCAGAAAGTGTTTGCTGGTTTTAAGCAAGATTTTCTTCCAGGCTGTAGAGCGATTGGAAAGTTTTCCAGCTGCACCATCAGTACAAATCTAGATGACAGCGACTAATGGAAATCTGGTGACCAGGACTTCAATGAAATTGCTTATTGGGTCAGTTACATATATGCATACATACCTGCATACGGCAAACACTCGTACCTGCAACCGGTCAAGTGTTTGCAGTTGGCAGAAAGGCCAATAATTGGATAGGAATGAGAAACAACTGTTCTCATCTTTGAGCCTTTCCTTCAGCTTTATTTACAAAGAACAAGAGCAGAACAAAGAGGAAAAACTTGAAAGGTTGGTTCCTGTTTTAAATCAGGTTTTCAAACAAACCCAATAGAGTTGCTATTCCAGTAGCTTTCCTGAACACTGAATACATGCTTTGAAAGCTGAGATAAGCATCTGTAGCTTGTAGCTTTTTTGCAATTTGTATTCAACTGAGTAACCAGAATCCACACCCTTGAAAAATACCTGGTCTTAAAGTAGGGGACAATTCATTTGACATGGGGCTATCCACCAATACTTTTTCAGTCATTCACCTTCAGTCCACCTTTCTGTTGTGATATGATAAAGCCAAGCTACAATTTTAGGCTTTTTTTTTTGTTTTTTAAAAAAAAAGTTAAATGGTGGATTTTCATAATTACTATTGATGCAAAATTGATACTTTTGCTTTTATTTCAGAAGACATGGGTTATTCTAAACACTAAAAACATTCAAACCAGCTGCTGTTTGGTCAGACTTGCATGTTTTTGTGCTGCAATATCATGAAGCGCCTTCCTTCTACTCCTACTTACTTATTTAAACATACATTTCATTTGGAATTCAGAAATGCAAAGACTGAAGTTACTCATACACCATTTTTTAAGTTTTTCAAATACATCCCTAAATGTTTGACACTATAGATCAATGATAAATTAGGTCATACTAATTAAAGCAAAAATAAATTCATAAAAAATGAATTTAAAACCAATGTCTCACAAATAAATGTACAGGAAAGTTGGGGTTTAATCATACATGAATTGTCAATTCCATTACAACCCCCTCTCAGTAATTATCTTATTTTATTTACATTGGATTAATACCGGTTATTCTGGAGATAAAAATCACAACATTGAGAGCAACACGATTAATTAAAATAATGGAAAAAGAGAATTTTAAACTCTTCTCGCATGGTTTCATTTAAAAGCACTTTATCCCCATAATACAGAGCAATATTATCAGTACAGCTCTTTGCATATGTAAATACCATTAGTCTCCTTAGAGGTCATTTAGGAATGTCCCTGAATATAGGTACGCAGGTATACAGAAAGGTTTTCAGGCAAACAAGGATGAAGGAAAAGACTGGTTGGTGCCCCCTGACAGAAAGGTGTTTTAGCCCATGGAACTGAACCAGAGAGAACATTTCAGTTCCCTGATACTGTGTGACACCAATAAATGCCTTGGTCTTAGCAAATCCCATTTCTTACCTTTTAAAGAAAAAAGTAACAAAAATACTACATCTCTTATCCACAAATCTATAAAATTAGACTTTTTGACAGAGTTCTAATATTTTTTTTAAAGATTCACTTAACCCCCCCTGAGGCAAACCCCCCAAAAACTGCCACCAGCAGCTAGGGAGCTACATCTTCATCAGAGCATGACAAGAAAAGAATAAAAATATTAATAAAAATAAAAATAAATTAAAAAAATATAATACTGGGAGGTGTCCCTGCCTATGGCAGGGGGGTTGGAACTCGATGATCTTCAAGGTCCTTTCCAACCTAAACCATTCTATGATTCTATTAATCAGTAGCAGACATTAATTTATTTATGTAGCATCATACCAAAAGTAATTAATCCTCTTAAATGCACAGGTGCTGCTTCCTGAATTCCTCGTTATTTGTACTGCCAAAGAACAGACAAAACCAGCTATTTGTATCCATGCCACAGCAGGGAACTAGGTTTACATCTGTGTTTTCTTTCTAAAATACCTGCATCATTGAGATCCATTTCTGTCCCAGATTCCTTCTAATGCTATCCAATTAATCAACAACAATATAACCACCCATCAGAAATTGATGGTCAGAAAAATAACTTCATATTTACAACGAGCACTTGAGTTAACATGTTTGTTAGTAAGATAGTACAATAATATGAAAACCCACAGAAAAATTGTGCACATTTTCAAGCTCCAAAGCCAAATTACTTTCAAAGCAATGAAAACTTTTATGGTGAATGACACGTAGAAAAAGCAAAAAATCCTGAATAGCTGGTTTAAACCCCAAAATATTTATCTTCCTTAAAATTGAAGTGAAACAAAAGACTTCTTACCACATACCACCATCCAGAATTCGCTTCCTCCACACGACAGCACTAAACTAAGAACAAAAAGTTTGACACAAATGTGGTTAGCAAATTTGCTGGCACATCCACTGAAAGCCCATAAAGCACACATACTGCTAGGCTTGACGTCAAGAAGTTATAAATCAGTTCAACACAGAAAACAGCTGAAGAACTCTGACATCAGACAGAACGGTCCGTCATCGAATTAGAGGCTTGGTTGCAGCTACCTGCATGCGTGTGGATGACGCTAGCAATTGTGAATTGACAATAATATGACACTATATGGTGGTCTGGGCTTTTAACCTGCCTGTCTAGCAGGTTTTCTAGTCGAAAGCAGTTTTCTGTCTCTGGCTAGCTCAGCTGCTATTTATGAATATTTTAACTCATAAAAAACACATCTACTCTGCACTTATGGCTTTGTGGGGCTGCCTGAGACATGTGTACAAGCTAGCTAATTTCTGTGAAGGACTGCAAGAAACACTGATTTTAGGACAGACAGGTTTGGGTTATTTAGTGGATATTTTCTGGATGTACTTGTCATTCACAGAACGAGCCTGATAAGCCATGTCTTCCTGTAAATTTTGTGTGATTGCATTACTTTCTGGTGCCTTACCATCTTTTCCTTCTGAAGAACAGACATCTGATTCTTCTGGGATCCCTATCCTAGACCCAACCAACTCAGCCTTCTATATTTCTTTGGAAAAAAAGAAACCAATTTCAGCTATGTCCTAGGACAGAAGCTCTTTGAAGCACTTCTCTCGGTCTCTGCGTCATCATCACTGCCACTCACTCCAACTCATCTCCTATGTTATCACTGGTTCCCAAGGCTGGCTCCTGGACTTCTTATCAAACCTCAGCAGGCCCCCTCTTCCTGCAGTTTCTTTTCTCAGCCACCTTGTACTGTCACACCTTGACATATTGTCTCTCTCTATTCCTTCCTCTTATTTCAAAGGGCTGTTGGGCTCTTTGCCTAGCCAATCTCCGTATATGCACCTGTAGAGTAATTTTCCGCAAGCCATACAACCTGAATTATCAGAAAGGAAAAATGTGAAGTACACTAAAAGATATGAATGGCAGCTGTACTATGTATTAATTCACTTATAATGGGGTTCTTCAGAGCTGAAAGATAAATGCATAACTTAAGAAAGAAATTTAGTAGTGAACAGTATCAAAGAGAAGAGATATCTTATGTTGTATTAAAAAGATCATACACATCCTCTAAGTTTAATATATTAATTTTAACATGCTGGTGATTGTATAAGACTTATTGCACAGTGTTGAGCTCAAGAGTTGAAACATGCTATTAACATGAGAAAATTCCATTGAGGAAGTAATTCAGAATCTTCAATAATTTAATAGATATGTATGATATCACCCTTTTCCATTCCCTCACTTTTACAATAGCATCTACCCAATTGCTTCACCTCACAACACAGACAGTGGCTCAGAGATTGTGGAAGTGAAAGCAATCTAATTTCAAAAGTACCTGCTACTATCTTCTGATTTTTAATTTGTCTTTTATTCTTCTTGGCAGATAATTAAAACAGCTTCATGCAATAAAATTGGCAGTCAGCTTGCACAATAAAAGATAAATCACCATTGTTACATCCTAAGACATTATAAAGCCACAAGCAGTATGAAAATATACCAAAGTAATGGCCTAGGAACAACCGGATGACTGAGATCCACCCGGTTCTTCAGCTAACTTCTTTTATGCAAGAATATATTTTAATTTATTAAGCTATCGTAGTCCTTTCTTTAGCAGTTCAATGCTTGTTCTTAAGCGCTATCACACTGAAGGAGTTCTATAAAATACCACTGCACTTGACCTTTCATTAACTTTGTTTCACTGCCCTTACTTTCTAGGACTGATAAATTCAGCTTGTACTGCAGTGGTTGTTTCAGTTCTACCTGTGTAATACCTTTATTTTATTTTTTTTTCCCCACTGTTAGTTTGCCTTTTTTATTATACTTCTGAAAGAGCACTTTTAACCTAAAAAGTAAATTAAAAAAAATCAACAACCAAGAATTTATTTTAATTTGACAGTTCCTCCATTGCAAGCCAAACAATGAAAAGAAGTAGCTGCCATAACTGGTTGTACCTAAATTGTTAAAAAATACAAAAGTGGGGGAATCCTGATAAAAACGGCAATATATCAAGTAGAGCAGGTGTATGCTAAAGAGCTGCCTTGAAACCCTTGCATGAGTTGACTCACTACTAACAGATTTCTCTCCCCGACTCATTCCTATCCTTCCCAGCTTTGTTCCCTCCTAAAATAAATTTCCTCCTTCACTCTGGCCACTATGGACTGCTAGAGGGGAGCAAAGAGCTGAGGATTCTGGCAGCAAGTCAAGGAGGTGGCACAGACGGATTTAACAAGTGGAGTCCCCGTCTGTACCTCCAGTCTACGCTATCACAGCAAAGCCCCCACTCTCCCGGCTCCTTCAGCAGGTAACAACAAATGGTAGAGGCAGGAGCACTGAGGGGGCTGTGATCACCCCAAATTATAGACATGAAGAAGAAAGGGAAGAAAATTCCCCAGGTAATCCAGAAAACGGTTTCCTGGGAAGAGGAGGGAACATTCACAACACACAGCTGCCTCACACTGACCTCTCCTCCTTCAGCCCACGGAAGATGTTTACCTAGTTAAATGCCAACAGCCAGGGACTAGCTTGCTTCGTGATTCAGTGAAACACTGATGTCAATAGCTGGATTCCAAGTGTGAGAGAAATGTACTTCTCCGTGCTCCTTAATAAGCCTGACTTTTTACAGTTGACCTACTGAAAGGTCCCAGAGTGCAGTGCCAATTAGTCTGCAGACAACATACTCAAAACACCTCTGCTGCCAGTAGAGAGCTAACAACTTTCTAGCTAGTCATTTCAAAAGCAAAACATATTTATTCCTTGCAGCCAGCTGACAGCATCTAATGCTTTGACCTCCGGAAAGCATGCTGCAAATATTACCCCCAAAACATGGTGTAGCTAGAAAGCCGGTGCCTTGACCACAGGGACAGCGTGACTCTCATCCCTCGCGGAGCTGCTCGTGCTGCCCCTCTGCCCTCGCATGGTACAGCGACAGCTACGTGGCTGCTTGTGCACAACTGCAGCAGCTCCTGTGGCAACCACTGCTCCATATTGTGTCACAGAAAAAAGCCATAAATGTGATAGGCAGGATAAGGCAAACGGGTTAAAGAGGTTACAGTGCATTCAGAGTTACAGAGGTTAGAGTGACATCCGCTTAGGTGTCACATATGAAAGTTTCATACTATAGCATAGGTGCATAAACTAGAATGTAAATAACACAATGAATAATGCAAGATTTACTCCAGGGCAGCTACAAGGGAAAGGCTATTAGATACTTAGGCACGACTAACATACTTGATGGTTTATACATGCTTTATGCCCCCAGTTTCAAAGTATCCGCGTCCCCAAATTTTTAACAATCGTTACTCATATGCCTCTTCGTGGGCAGAACTAGGAATACAGCCAAGAACCACATGAGCAGGACTAAAAAAACCAGCTATTTCTACTGCTGGAAGGGATCCACAAATGCACAAGGGCATTTGGGTACTTGGGTGAGCAGTGGGAGAGGAGAAGAGCAGGTGCTGCTCTGCACACCAGCTGACAGTCGGTCGCTCCAGGGCTCTCAGCCTGGCACCTCCAACAACCACCAAGGTCTCACATGCTCAGAAATAAGAATCACTGGACCACAAGGCCTCTCTAGCATGTTGGAGTGCTTTTAAGTGGTTCCCAATAATGGCAGCTAGGACTGCCTTAGGCTCACAGCCTTTGCAAGTTTGGCAGGCCTGGCTCCTATGCCTGTTTCCTTTATGTGAAGGTTTTTGAGAAATACTGACAAATAATGCCAACAGAAGTTTGATTGACGTCTGCCATATTAGCCTTTTGCTGTGTACATTGAGGGTTGGAAAAAGGAGGAAGGGGGAAATGCAGAAAGTTCCAAAGACATTTTTTTTCTATGCAAATCTCAGTTTTCTATAACTTTTAATGAGTTTTAAATAAACCTGTTATCAACAGGCAAATTATGTGAATTAATGTGGAGCGCTAGAATGAAATGTAAAATGTGTTCAAAAAGATAAAACAGGGCAGCGTTATTGGCTGTCACTTGTTTCACTGAAATACTGCGTTCCTTCTACAGTACCATCAAAGCTCATCTTCTCATTACTTTTTATTTGCTTTACTTCCCTATAATACATTTACATAAAGAATAAAATGTCATAATTTTATGCACTGTGAATGGGACCTAGATAACAAGGCAGGGAGAATGCCTTTGCACTTCATAAAGGAGAACTCAAAAAAGATGTGTCTGAAGGAGGAAGTTTACCAAAGAATACATTCATAAAAAACATAGTGAAAACAGTATAACATCCAATAGGAAGTGAGCAGTTCTGGGACATTTGTCAGGCACCGCGTCAGATTTTATCCCATTCATTCTGATGAAATCCAGAGCAACTCCATTTAACTAATTTTGTGCCACCTTACCCACAATTAAAATCTTGTTCAGAGGTACAAGTTCCCCATCAAAATATATCGGCTTCTTTCCCCTGTGATGTGATCTACCAAAGACAACAGCAGATATAGTCATAAAGCCCAGTACTATTCTTAGCTATATAACCAAACTGTCATCCATTTAAAGTTCATTCTTAAATGAAGATGATACTCTCTTCTTCCTAAAAAAAATTCTGATACACCAGAATGAGGTACAATACATTAGGTACATAGTATTTTAAAAATTAATGATCAACAGTTTTCAATAATACTATACAGCATCAATTACAATGTCAATGCTAATTTTACATGGTGGTGAAAATAATGGTGCCACTATTATCAATCCAAGACTACTTCTGCAAAGCATGCTACGCAATCCTCCGTCACCCATCAGTTTCTTGGTTTCACACCACATATGAAAGACAATGGTACAAGAGTTCATAACCTGGTTTATGGATCACTAATTGATTATTCATTGAACAAAAAAGTATATCCATCTGAATTACTCACCTTCCTTCCTGTTGGATGGAGATGTCCATTCTGGAAAGATGGGAATCCAAATGCTACTTCATAGTCCTAGCCACAAGGAAATTAACATCGATACAAGTTTTATTTTACATTAGCATAAATCCTTAAAAACTCCACCGTCTCAATGTGTAGAAAGGCAACCTGATAACAGAATCTCTTTAGCTTATTACAGAGCATCATGACAGATGTCTTCAAAGATTAAAAGGGTTGAATTTTATTAGTACTTTGTTTGCACCATGTATATGGACAACACTGTCCTCTGCATCACAAGAGATTTTGAGGAAAGGCTTCCCACTTTGAAGAGTTGCACGTAGTAGATGAATTACACTGATTAACATTGTGAGAGACGAGATACAAATGAGGTTTGGTTTTTTGCACTTCTTCCTAAAAGCCACTATTAGCTACCCATCAAAACAGACCGGTACTAGACCGCACATTGCGATCAATGCATAGATATCAACTCTCACCTGTGTTTCTAGATCTGCTATTTCAAGCACAGCTGTTTGGAGTCCTTCTTTTTCCCAGTGGAGATATCAAGATAGTCAACCATCATCATTTGGATTAGTAGCTACTGACTTACAAAATTAAATCCATATTCTCTCTATATGCTAGGAGATCATTTGCATTCATGGTTACTGTCGAAGATAACACAGCAAAATTAATATAAGAACCTTCACAAGGTCATTTCTTCCCTCAACTTGTGGCTAAAGTATTTTAAACATAATTAATTCAAAATTATATTTGATCTAGGGTCAGAGGGTGCTAAATAGAAGATCTTAGGAGTGAAATGTCTTCATGTCAACTCCAGATGAGTTTGACTCTGCAGAAATCGAGGTTGCAGAAGTTAACAGAAATTGAAAAATCAAATGCAACAAGCATGCAAGAGGAAGGGCTGGGTAAAACATACATTCTCCATGAAATTCATAGGTACTGAGAGATGAAGTACTAGCAGTTTGTCAATGTTCTGCTATTAGTAAGGGGGTTTGTTGCTTAAAAAAGCAGAAAATTAATCTTACTAAAGTAGAATTATATCAAATGTAAAAATCTGCTAAAATGACTTATTTGGAGTGAATGTTCTTTCTACCTGTGAAATGTCAAATGTATTTAATGCGCTCTGAGGACCAAATACTTTTTTTCTACCTGTGGAACTATCTATTTCCTGGAGCTGATCTGCATATAGGACAGACTTCCCAGAGCCTGCTGCTTTTCTTTTTTTGCTGCTTCTTCCTTTAGATGGCCAAGCTGTCAGTTTTGACTTCCTTGTCAGATGAGGAGGAATGGCTCATCGAGAGAGCAATTACTTCAAAACAAGTTCACAGAAGTCAGAGGTCCTAGCTGACAACACAGACAGATGAAGTGAATGCACTGATAAAGAAGGTGGTCTTCAAAACCTTCCCTATTCACAATATACAGTGTGGGCTGGCATACGCACATACACCTACTTCATGGAAATATATCAATTTTTACAACATTTTAATTAGGAAGATATTTGTGGCCACAGCTCTGCAGACTCATCTGGTAGAAAAATCTCAAAATGAGTGCTTGTTTAGACAAAATGTTGTTATGCAAAACCTGTTTCTGCTGATAAATGTCAGAAGACTAAAAGTGCTATGGAATAGAACTGTCTTCAGGCCAACATATTTATCTATGCTATCAAATTCAAGAGGAGATGTTCTAACCTTGATCATCCAAGCTGCAGGAAAACTCTTTGGTATGACTAGAGTATTAGGCACTTCATTAAAAATATGTTCCTGAACAAACACATTTATAATTTCCCAGGCCACATTCTCAGAAGCTTTGCTTATTTCCTTCTTCTCTTGCTCCTTTAATTTCCAACTAGCATAGACATTTTGTACCTACCACAAAATGTGGCGGTTGAATTCACTAGTGAGAATTCAGCTTTAATGCATTACCCTTTGCGCTTCATTACTGGGATTTAAATCCCAGCTGGATGTTCATATTCATGATAAGACTGCAATTATTTCTGGATCTCTCATGTACTAACATGAGAACTTCGCTTTCAGCAACAAGCAGAGAGGTTGTAAATATTCTACGTGTGAGCATGTGAGATAGCAAGAATCCAAAAGAATTTTACTTATCCATGATCCATAGGATCCAGAAGAACTGTGCTCACTTCTAAAAGATGTATTGTAAGAAACCACATAGGATTTCTCAGGGTTTTTTTTATTAATAGAAATATTCAGATTAAGAACTTTCCTTTATACAACTCCTTGTACGTAACATTTTGCATGAGTATTGCTTTCCAATGAAGTTTCTGCAGCATGGAACTTGCCCGGGTGGCAATGAGACAAAGCTGCTCTGAAAGTATTGCAATGGTAAATCCTAGAGCCAAAAGGATAGCTGATATCCCACATTTACTCTAGCTGATTGCTTTTCAGCTACTAATGTATCAAAACTGAGCTGTTTTAAATTTTCAGACCTCCCAAGTATAACTAGGAATTATAATTGGTAAATATTGAAATTTGGATAATTTATTAGACTGAGATTCTCAGGTTGAGGAATTGAGCTTAGAACTCTAACTGTGGCTAAACTACATTACTGCTATGCCTTCTATATCCTTTAGATCATGAAAGAGCTAAAGAAGCCTATAATGAAGCATCATGTGAACAAACTGTTCAAATACTGAGTAGTTGTAATCATTCTGTGTAAACTGAAGTCTGTAAAGAATCTGCCTTAATTACACATCGACCAGTCACTGGTAGGTAAGTAGCTTTTAATCAGAGACCTGATTGCCAACTTTTTTGTACCTGATCCCTAATGAATTACCCTGTTACATGTCATTCCTCTAGCCAGTTAATACATCAAATTTACCTTTTTCATTTTGAGGATGTAACACACTTTGTACAAAGTCATATATGCCTCGTTTTATAAAAAGGAAAATCACAGACTGTATATATTGCATGTGATGAGAAATTATGACACTTTTGTTTCATTATAATATCCTTGCCAGAAAAGCAGATCTGGGAGCAGAAGTACTCTAGCTATAGAAAGAACACAGAGAGTAAATCCAGAGAGGGCAGCAGCAATTACTATGCATAACACAAGAGCCGGTATCTTGTCAGAGCCTTGAATGTAGGTGATAAATTACATTAGCAAAGAGTTGAAAAATCGCCTTCTTAAAATACAGTAGTAACTAAAAAGGGAGCTGATCTTAACTAGATTAGATCCAAACACAACACTCTTCTTTTTCAAATTAATGATTATGACACAACACAACATTATGCCCACCATGTGTACCTGACTAGAAAATCAATTTTTCCATCTTTTTGCTGTTTAAAGTCAACAGCTACAAAATATATTTGATTTGCTCTTCTCTGCCTAATATTTGCTTAGGTGACGGCCTCCTCAATATACTAGGGAGTGGAAAGGCTGCAGTGCTCTTAGCTTGTTACAAGTCCTCCACTTGCAAAAAATTCAGTGGCAAAACACCCTTGTTTCTCTACCAAAGATGCACTCGAGGTGCCACTTTAGCCTGCTGGGCTTCATAGTTTGGTTTTCCTTCTCGTTAGAGAACCACCTGGCCTTCTGTCCTGCCTTTTATTTTCCTTTGCAGAACTACGATTTGCAGTTGGGCTGGTTACCAGGGTGACTCAGCAGAACATTTCTGCAGCACATCCCTAGGTCTGTAATATGAACTCTGACGTAATTTCCAATATATCCTTCTCAGCAGAATCACCTGACCGTTCCAAGACGGGAAAATGGCACTCATTCATCATTATATAGTCCCACACAGAGATAGATGGGTCTAAGCCAGAATCCCAAAGTACCGGGAGGATAACACTCTGAACTCATCTCTAGAACTAGACACTGCAGCTTACGACCATTCATAGCTCAAAGAAGCCTTCTGCTAGTGTATAATTTTCTGACCGAGAAAATCTGCAGCTGATTTCCAGCAGGCTGTTTGTAGTCTTTCAGGAGTAGTAGATTGGTACCACTATCACTCTATTAATAGCAAGAAAAGCATAACACTGATTTTTTTTTTTTTTTTTTTTTTTACCACCACTATGGACCACTGAATGATTATGCAAAGCACTGAATTTTCATGGCAAATACAGAGTATTAACATTACAGGAAAATGTTACTGATAAATTACGAAAGAGAATTTCCTGACTTCTGCTAACCCATCAAATTCCATCCAGTGGACATCTGAACAAAAAAAAGGCTAAAAAGTGGCACACTCACATATGTCCATGTTGCTGCAGAGCCTCCTTTCCTCCCCCCCCGCCATCCATAGCTTTGGGAAATCTGCCTGATGATATGAAATTTCATTATCACAAACCATTAACCAAAAGCAAATCGAAATAACAATCAAACTATTTACTTTTGATGTGCGTGTGGGCAGAGGGCTTCCTTTTGACACTGAGCTACACAGTAGGGTAGACTATTAAAAATAGAGTACTTTCTTCTGGTCTTTTGGAGTTTTGTTTTAGTGTTCTGCATACTAATTCAATGTCCCACCTTTAGAGCTCTATCAAACCAATCGAATAAGATAGCACATTAAAGGGACTTTCCCTAGCTTAAAATTCTTACATAGTGCAAAATGACCTGAAAAATAGGAACGCTCATGGCTTCTTTTTTCTTAAACAAATTTCACCTGCTTTTTAAAACTGAAAGTTTAGGGTTTTGTGACAAAGTTCACAAAGCAAGTTGTGATAAACTATATAGACTGTGGTAGACATAGGAAGCAATGAATCATTCAGTATCTTGTATATTAGTTTCACTGTAGTCCTCTTTGCTACATATTTGTGAGATCCCATTCTAGTGGATCATGTGGACAGTTCTAATATTCCAATACAAGATTTTTTTCAATAGCCATAGCTTCCCCTTCCTGCTGCTTGCTCAATTATACTGAAAAACTATATCAAATCAGAGACCATTAACAGTCTGGAAAATATGTGCAGCTTAACCACAGCAAGGTTACACCAGCCAAACCCAGACTAACTCTTTCAGAGCCATGCAACAACATGCAAACCAGTTTTAAGGAAACCAAACTTAATTACTTACTAAAACAAACAAACCAACCAACCAAAGCTTAAACAGCAGAGAGAGTAAACAAAACAGACTCCTACATAAGCTGACACATACGCTAACAAAATCGCATATTGCAGAAAACAAATGGGGTCACTCAAGTCACTCTGACATCCCCTCCCTACCACATGGGGTGAAGGAGACACAAAACAGGAGGTGTATTGGTTCTTTGAACTCTGGTCATCCATATAAATATCAGGAAGCTGAGGCTTACAAAGTTGGTTAAAGAAAGCTGTATTTGGGACTCACGGGGTAGGTTGCAATTAGTGCAGAGCAGGAGGCGTGGAGCTGGGAAAGGAACCAGTTGCTACTAGGTCTCAGGGAAGTCTAATCTGGTCCCATGAACTGATGGCCCACTTGTGGCTGGGGTACATCTTTTAGTTCAGTTTCATCCCAAAGAAATGCAGTTTGTGAACTACAAGACCCCTCTGTGATATGAATTAGAGTATGGGGAGTGGAGCTGCAAAAGCCCAATATTCATCTGAACAACTAATGTAGACACACCCACGGTGGTATGAAGAGGAAAATACTCCTTTATAGTGGAATGAAACAATAAGTTCTCCTGCTTTACAGCTTCCTTCTCCCATTACAGTTTCACAATAAATCTTTGCCCAGATAAATTCTACCTAAAGTTCCAGTTTTCTTGAGTAGGCAGGGAGTCACTTGCCTGATCTCCTTCTGTATAGTGGACAGCTATTTAGATTTGGCTAATTGGGAAGTAAAAAGAACTAAAATACAGCAACTATGTGAAAGAACTCCAATCACTCCTGTTGAAAATTGGAACAATAACAGGGCGGCTATGCACAAACATTACAGACATTTTGGCTGTGAACAGATATATGCAAAGAGAGGCAAAGACTGACAAATTCTCTGATGCTGATAATCTCAAATAACTGTACTTCCATAATATCCTTAAGCTTGTGAGGGGGGTAAACTTTGAATGCCTCCAATTTTGTCATGAATATTTCACACATCTCTAAGACTAACAACACTTACATACATCAGAGGGGTGCTATGAGACTTAATTAATGTTTGCAAATCACTGAGAGACACAGGGATAAAAGGTGCTACAAAACAGCAATATCTCATTGGTAGAACTTTCAAGAGCATAACCTCAGCTGGTGTTAATTGTCAGTTCCCCTCTAAAGTCACTGAAGCTATCCAATTTATAAGTGCCTGCTCCTCAAATCAAATGGGTTTCATAAGAGAACAAATACCAGTCTTATTAGAAAAATATTGCAGAATAAATCACCAGCTTATCAGCATGGTCCCCATACTGATGGAATTTTTAGATATGCTTTACTTCTGACAAGTGTCTTTCTTAAACTACAGAAAGGTTTTTCTCTATGTTTTTTTAACAAGCGTCTGACAACCCTAAAAATGAAATGCTGTAGTTACTGACAAATTCTGTCTCAAATTCTGTCTTGTTTTCCTATATATCAAGTATAGGTATAACGATCACCATCCAAACCAGCTTAAATTAAATAAAGGAGACAGACCCTTAGCTGGTGTACATGTGCACTGCAGTGGGACAAAGACAACCAGAGTAGGTGCCCTGGTCATGCCCACCAAGCAACTGGAATGTCAAACTAAAGCTCTGTTCTGTTCTACGCGGCTTTGTCTATGAAGAATTTCCGATGCTCAGAAGACTACAAAAAAAAAAAAAATAAAAAACACCCTACAATTCCTCAGCCCTTATGACTCATGCTTGCAGGTGCAAACGGTTACCAGGGTGACACACATTCACAGTCTACAAGCTCAAAATCCTGTGCGATTTTTTACCACCGACAAGCTGCTGCACCAGAAGCCAGGATTCCTTCTGTGAGAGCTCAAGTAATTAACCCACGAGGCATGCACTGAGCGAGCTTGTAATGGGAGTAAAGTATCAAACCCATGTTGGTTCCCTGCCTGTGTCTTTAATACCATCTGTCAGCATTGGCTATTATGGTCGCTTTCTGAGGCCAGAGCGCTTTTAAAAAGTTGCAGTCCTCTGAACAACAGGGAGCACTTCTTGCTAAGCTTATATCAGGATTTTTGTAACGGGCAGCTTTGTAGCATCTCATAAGTATTTATTGAAAACATTTCTTAGCGCTCAGTTTCCCTCTTTCATCTGCCCCCTCCCCCCCGGCCTCGCAACCAACAAAACCACAAGATTTCTTTCAAATAATTACTTTTCAAGATAAAAAATAAAATCCACAGTGCATTTAAGAGTTAAATGCCAAACCTCGTATATTAAAAGATCAAAGAATAAACAGAAGAAACCAGGTGACCAAAGCAGACCAGCTTGCTATATCCATTCCTAAAGCTCTTTGAAGACCCTGTGAATCTCTCCTCAGGGACAGTATTTGAGACTTACACTTCTGTGATAGCTATCACTACACCTGCAACACTAAATCTCGCCCAACTCCCTTGGCATTGCAGATTCACATCATCAATATTGCTGCTGTTTAGGAAAATGTATCTGTAATTTTACTACACCTATATGCATCCAAGCTGATAGAACCTAGCAACACTCATACACTTCAAAAGATTAGAGTGATGAAATAATAAATAATCACATTTATACATGCCCTTCCTTAGAGGATCCCCAAGCACTTTGTGAAAATATGATTTAAGCCTCACTGTGGTCACATTATTCTTATTTTATCAAAGGGGAAAATGTACAAAAAGAGTAAGTGTGTTCCCTAAGGTCACTCGGCTAGTCAGCGGCAACACAGGGAGTTTAATTTACGAGACCTGAATTCTAGTCAACAGTTCTGCTCCCTGAAATAACTAAACTCTTCAAGTTACATAGCACTGTATGTTCCTGCACCGCCTTGTACATTTTCTTTTCTGTGCCATTTGGGAAAATACCATATATACATTTCGACTCATTACAGCACTCTTCTCAACTTCAAAGCATTTTGAGCATAATTAAGAAGTTTTCTTATAATGAAGGTGATTGTAATAAAATGCAATGCAGCTAGGAGCCAAGGGACAAAAGTCTGATACCATTTGATACCATTCTGTGGCAATTCTGTGCATTAAGAGACACATGCCAAATCATGATCATAAATGAAACTAATTAAAAAGAGAAGTACACTTACATTGTCTCAAAAGACAATTATGCTAGAGGGACTCGCCTTTTGTGGAAGTCCTCTAAGAACCATAGAATGGTTTGGGTGGGAAGGGACCTTTAAAGATCATCTAGTTCCAACCCCCCTGCAATGAGCAGGCACACCTTCAACTAGACCAGGTTGCTCAGAGCCCCGTCCAACCTGACCTTGAATGTTTCCAGGAATGGGGCATCTACCACCTTTCTGGGCAACCTGTGCCAGGGTTTCACCACCCTCAGTGTAAAAAATTTCTTCCTTATATCTAGTCTAAATCTACCCTTCTTTTAGTTTAAAATCATTACCCTTTGTCCTATTGCAAAAGGCCCCGCTAAAAAGTTTAACAAAAAAAATCTTATCACCAGCTTCTTTTTCTCTTGAGACAGAAATGATATAAAACATTTGTTTCATAGATGAAAAGATGTAAAAGCTGTAAGATACATAATCAATAACCTCTATCACCAAAATAAATCCTCCCCCCTCCCCCAATTACTAGCAGGAAACATGCTGTAAGAGCCTAGGATAAAAACAAGATAAGATAGCTGCATTTTAATTTAGACTTTGACAAGTCTTAGCACAGATTGCTTGAATGATTCCTTCTGCTGAACAGGGACATATGTTGGCCAAGAGTCAGAGTGCCAAAACGCAGCCCTAAGAGGAGCAGACTTAAAAATCATTGCTGTGCCTCATTCAAACCTCCAGTTCGCTTTTCCCTTGCAGTTTTAAGTTCCCCTTTGCAATCCTGATATCTTACAAGAAGTAAAAAGAATAGTAGTGGTGTTGTGCAGCATGCACTGGGGTGAAGGGAATGGGAAGGCTACAAAGAGAGAACTCATTCTGCTGTGCCACATGAACAGCTGGTGAGGTTCAAAGACACCTAGTACCAAAAATAATAACCCATTTGGTCACAGAGAGAACAAACCAGCAAACCTTACCTAATGAACTCCAGACCAGTAAGGTTGTTTGAATTCAACTTTCATCACAAAAAAGATGGAAGTCAAGAGAGTAACATGGATGTAGGAGCATCTTTCAGGAAATCTGGGCAGATTTCCTAGAAAGCTTTTTTTGAACTTTGGAACAGACCTTAACCAAGTTTTGAGCATCCTGGGGCCAGCCTGCAGCCCAGGATTGGAAACACACTGTACTTTTAGAATGATGTAAACTTTTACTAGGAAAGGTTCCTCTGAGCAAGTAGAAGCACCATCAGGCTGCAATTTTTTTCTGTGCAGTTCACATTAATTTGAAAGAGCTGAAGGAATCCATTTCGTAAGTAGCTGCAAGAATAAGATCAGGGGTTTAGGCAAACAGGTGTCAACTTCTTTTGATTTATAGATGCCTTAACATGTTCCAGGTACGTTGGATTCCTGCATGATAACTTTTCAGCCTACAGACAGCAAGCTTTCCTTTTTCCTTCACTTTTCATTGGCCTCTCAGAAATAGTCTGTAGATCTGGAAGGAAACTGCAAGTTAAGATGAAAAAGGCCATAAGCAAATTTAACACACTTATCTCCTGAGAAGGAAACAAAGCAGCTCAAAGCAAAAACACAGAGGAGGCATAAACCATCAGGAATTTGGTCTTAGAATTGAAAAGGCGACTCAGTTGGGGTACTTTACAATGTGACTCAACAGGGTGGAGATTTCATCTTGTACATACAACATTATGCAAAACACTAACCAGTAAAGAACTTTACAAATAGGTACCAATCCCCTAAACAGGATGGCATTAATGATTCCTATGCAAAATATAATTAACATAGTTTTTTCTCAGGGGACTTTTTCCACAGTCATGTTAGAATTCTGTCAGATGTTCATGTTTTTTCATCAATACAATTTTTATGTGGGAAATTATTTGGGAGGGAAGATTAATATAATAGTGAGCTTAAAAATGTAGATTTATGACATTTATGACATAGGGCATTTCTGAACACAATGTCTCTGATCTCATGGACTATGCATCCAGCTGTTTGGAGCTAGGGCGATCTCTCAAATCATCAAAGCTTATCCCTACTAGGTAACGATCTCAATGTTTGAGTCCCAGCAGAATAACTGCCATTCCTGGAACTGCAGATAACAGCATTCTAATTGATTTGGCACTGAATAATCCAAATTTAGTGAGGATATTTCAACTGAAACTTAGGAGATGCTGCAGGGCTAGTTGTGAGCAGGTCAGATTCAGACAGTGAACTGCATTCCTGGGCTCACTAGTGTCATTGCAGTGGGCATGGATAAGTTGTTTACACACTCTATGCCTTGGATTTCTCTACCTAGAAAAACAGGGATGATTAGAATATATGCTGACTCAGTAGAAAAGCAAACTCAAATCCACTGAAGTGTGCAGGAACGACTGCCCATAACTCCTCCTGTCATAAACAAAGGATGATCACAATCATCATATGTTTTTTATTCCGTAACTAGTAATACTGTCTTTACTAGATATTCCACAGTTTTAAATGAAAAACATTTAAACACATTATGGGAAAAAAAAAAACACAACACCAACAGCACAGAAATGAAATCACTCTAACAACAAATCATTTCAGATAACATCTCTAACATGGCCTTGATTTTGCAAATCACTGGTGCATATATTTAACTTTAAATCCCAGAATTATCGTATTAAATCCAATGAGATCTTTAGTTGCTGAAGCACTTTTGTAGATTCAGGGCTTTATTGTGATTTGCATAGACCACTTCATTTTTATTTTTTTAAACACACAGTTAGCATCAATATTTAAAAATAAATAAAAATCACTCCATATGTAGCATTTGTGCTTAATGTTCCCTTTCACATGAAAAAACAAATAAAACCCACAAAAAAGAAGAAACCCAGTGAGGTCTACCACATGGTTTTACGATAAATGTCCTACCAGGACTAGCATTCTTTATTTCTCAGTTAAAATAAGGGATCGAGTTTTTCCACTGTAAATATTCCATCTATAAACAAATAGTTTGAGATGCCTTGAAAAGAAACTTAATTTTTGCAAATTCTGGTTTTGTTAAGAAAATGGATTGTTGCTGAAATTGTACAACACCTGCTGCTACAGATAGCTTTTGAAAGGCTTTGTAAACGTCTTTGCTGTCACTGTAGCAGGACCTTTTCCTTTGTTCTATATCCAGATTGCTTTTTAACTGTAACCAAAAGCTAAAAGTTAGAACTGAATATTCTAAAAGCTTCCAGGAAAGCACTGGGTTTCTCCACTGGTTCTTGAGCTTCATTCCTTTTTGGATAAAAAAGAAAACAATGTATTTTTAAACATCAGGAACTCAGACAACTGGTTCACTTGACATGTCTTGTTTTCTAACTTTATACAGTGGCAGTAGTGTGCCAGGCCCTTTTTACACAAGTGAGAGGAAAAGGGCTTCTGTTACTTTGATTACATCTTTCAGGTTTGATTTTCCATCTTGCTGCAGCAGTCACATGCCTTATTTTTAAAAGTGCAGAGACCAAAGCAGATGTTTGTGTACTTTAACCACTGTGGAACAGCTCTCCTACACCAACTTCTGTTTATATACTAGAGCATTGCAGTTCATGGCAGTATTGAATTATACAGTCAAGTTCAATTTGATGCTCACTCTCAAATTATATCTTCTCTTCCATCAATTCTTCACTTCCATCTCCTAATCAGCGCACTCTGAGCTTATATTTATACATTTGATTACCTGCTCCCAAAGGGACCACTATGTACTCCGTTTCAGTCTCACTCTTCTGATTTGTCTACTGCTCTCTACTTTTTCTACATGTCTTTGTCTGCCTCTGAATTAAATATGCCTCCCATTATTTGTGTTGTCAGTACATTTCAGCAGATTTCCCTTGAAAACTGCATGACACTGAGATAAGAACCACTGAACAGCGGTGAGAACTTTGCACACTTCTCACTAACTCTGCCAGATTTGAAGGCTTTGATTCGATGTTTTTGGTTTTGCACTCAACCAGTCAAAGAGGATTCCTCTGTCAGAGGAACCCAGACATACAAACTTGGTCAACGTCTCTCCCATGCAACCCGATTTGCACAGTCTCTTCCTTCTACTCAGAGAAGGAGAAGCCTCTTTTTCCATTCTGAAACCTCAAGCCATGAATAATACAGGACTACTAAAAACACTGAATTGCCACTTAAAAGGGCAATATTTTTCCCTGAAGGATCCCTTTTCATAGCGGAAAATTGTTTACTTCCGTCTACTGAGAGTACTTGTTTCTGTATATGTTGCAACAATTCAGGATACACTGTGAGTGTAAATGGGCTTTTACGCGTGAGTCTTTGGTTTATCAATGATATTTACCACAGACAGGCATTACTTTTTGTCTTTCAACAGCAAAGCTACCAGAAGTTTCAATTAAAATTGATCCATCTCTCTCCTGCTTATCTGCCACTATGTGGTTGTGGTGTTTTTTTCTCCTGCTTACAGACAGGAAACTGATACAGTCACGGTTAATTGTAAAATCTTGCTCCATTAGACAGATTACAGAACATGCCAATTTAGTCAGTTTTATTACTCCCTTCCTGGGTTGCCCACTGCTGTCATCCACAGCTATTTATAGCTGAATTTTTCATGGCAGAAGTTTGAAATTTCAATAGCAAGCTGTATAGGAACAGATCTGTTTCTGACAGCATGCACCCTTCTCAGCATCAAGATTAAAGATGTTTTGATGTTTAAAATGTGCCTTGGAATTTTCTCGGCATAAAGATACCAGCAAAGATAATATGCAAGCAGTGTAAAACTCTACTGCCTGGCTTTCCTCGAGAGGGAAAAGGGAATTTTGAGGTTATATGTTCATTTGATATATAATCTCTCAAGCAAGGAGTAATAGCAATCACGGAGGTGAAGCCTACCATACCACCTTCTACGCAGTTCTCCCCATTCCTACCTAAAGAGGACGTGAACTTCCTCATCAAACCTTAATGGTGCAGAAATTTCCCTGACTACAGCAGTCTACGGCACGCTTTAATTTATTGCATTTGGGGCTATAAACCCATGTTTTACTACTGAAACTAATTGTGTCTGACACTTCCATCACATTAACACACATTAGGCACCGTGACCTTTGGATGATCAAGGAAGACCTAATTTAATAATTTAGACACAGCGCGAGGTCTGAGTAGGCCCCAAAGGTGAAAGAAATGTGGTATGAAAAATGATCCTATTTCACTAGTGGGGATATTTGCTTACTAGATCTGCCAGATGAACTTTGGCTGCTACTTTACCATAACATCTATGGGTCACATACGGCACTCTAAGTTCTCAGTGCTATATATTCCTTGTAATGCTGGACATGTAATGCTCTGTCAGATATCCTCTAAATTCTTAGAAGAACAATCCACTTTTGCCTGCAAGGCTCCCATCTCACAACAGAAGTGTTTCTTGAACAGCAGCTGGAATAGCAAACAGGCTAACAACTGCAATTAAACAAAGGCAGCCATAATTCACTTGGAGCTTACGGTACAAATTTGACATCTTTAAAGAAACAATTTTGTCAGAAACAGCGTAATCAAACTTAGCCATCACTTACAGATGACTGATTCTCATCAGCTTAACTCGATCTTCATGTGAAAGCAGATATAATTCAGTATGAATAGGCAAGTTGACAGAAAGTGCGTGGGACTAAGATGAACAGCCAGCCAACGGGGCCAATCCTAGTCAATTCCAAAACATTGAGGCCCCAGGAAAGTGCTCAGTATGCTCTTACCCTCACAGCAAATACTCACCTTCCACGGGGATACAGGGAAGATAAAGGAGCATAAGGTAATCTCATGGAGGCTTACACACTTTGCATCAAAGCAAAATGGTCTCTGGTATTAGGGCTTGAGTGACCTGCAAAAACAGGCTGCCAGTGCTTTGCAAGGGAAATTGGAACTCTACCTTTCTTCCCCCTTTTTTAAAAAAATAATTTCAGTAACTATTCCTTTGTTAAGCTAGCTTTTAAAAATCCTAAATTTAAACTTTAGTTTAAACTATGACAATTATTGTATGGTAATATCTTAAAAGGCCTTTACTGAAGGTTTAACAACTATGTAATAGTTAGGATGCAGAGTTTAATCAGTATGAGTAGGAGAGGAAAAAAAAGGCAGCCACAAAATCATTTGCTGCCATAAAATGTAACACCTAACAGTATGTGCCAGATTAAGTGGAAAATAAGGTCTTATTTATAGACAGATAAGGGGCCATACGACTATCCCCAGATCGCATTTGCAAGACAGTTCTTCCTTGTTTGTTAATTCTGTTTAGCTTTTCTTTTCATACCTGGACAACCCTTTTTAAAAAGCTCATCATAACACAAATGTTAAGTGTCACTTGTACTCAACTAATCCGCTCTTGGGGAAGGAGAACCTGCAGTTCTTACCTGTGGCCCAGGAGGAAGCAGCTCCTCTTGCCAAAAAGGCAGCTGGGTTACGCTGCTCCTGGCCCTGCCTGCAGAGACCAGAATTTTTAAATAGGCTAATCTAGCGCATCAGCTCCTGCCTACCACGAGCTGATTTTCACAGCTGTTAATTGCCACGCAGATACCAAAAAAAGCATCATAGATTTAGAACTGTGGGAGTAAGTAATTTTACTTCATGTGAAATTAGTTTCTAACTCTTTTGCCATGAGGATTTAAAATGTGAAATTAGTAAATTCCAGAGCAAAATAATATTCTTGGTACGTATAAGTAAGCTCTGCTCCCTGTCAGGCTCAGCTATGTCCTAATAAACATTAGTAATTAGTAATAAAATAAGCAAAAAAGTAAATAGTAATTAAAAAAAGCACTAACAATATAATCATTAGTTAATTAATTTCTAACTGGTTAGGGAAGGATAGGTAAGGTTCTGAGATAATAGGAGATATAGAAAGAAGAGGAAATATTTTTAGATAGGGAAATGAAAAAGAAACAGATCAAGAAAGACGGAATATGATAGGGAAGTTGCAGTAGATGCCACTGTATGATACCACCAATGATAGAAGAAACTAACCAAATAACGAAGACAATTAAAACTCTTAGTGCTAAGTGACATCTATATATTTATGCAATGTAAGTAATCATTGCATAAATGTACCCACGACATTGCTGCAATATATTTATGTAAATGCCCACTGACATTTGCAGAAGTTACACTCTCAATAGGACTATAAAGTTTTAAATGTAAACTAGTACAGGGGACCAACATTAAAAATACAGTCTATTTTCTCCCCCTGCAGTGAATTTAACACTTTCAGGGTCCAATAAGAAAAACATGCCTCAAAAATCTATCTAAAAAGGTAAGATTGCACTTTCTGAGCCAGTACAGACTGCTATTAATCCATTTCACCTGGAATGGGACAAAAGGCTGAAAATGCACAAGCAGGTAAAATACAAGAGTATTTTAGCTTCTGACTGTACCTTCATGGACTTAACGAACATCTTGATAAATATATAGCCTGAGAACAGTAACTTATTGATACAAGACATAATTCACCATATAAAACGAACAACAAACACAGCCAGATTAATTTTCTTTCTTGTTAAAAGAATTAAGCTTCGTTCTGAGGTACTAACAAGCATGTATTTACTTTCTGCCACAGCTGCAACATCAAGGCTCCTCTAAAGCAATTAGCAAAGTGACAAGAAAGCAGTTACATTCACTTTACAAGCAGTGGATGGTATTTATACTTATGTCATTTTCACACCTTCAGCAGAGTGTCCTAGTTTTCCGATTTTCTTGCCTCTCCACACTATTAACAATTGTGTCATGCTTCTCTCTCTGTAATGCAAGCAATTTTGTTTTTGACACACATTTACAGTCCTCAGCATTCAGTATACTGTCACAAACAATTTCTGTGCTGGTTAGAGTGGAATTCCATGCAATTTCCTTGTAAAGCAACACAACTGATCTTTGCTTGCAGTGTTTACTAAAACAGAGTTGCTAAGAAATCTTCACTCCAAAGTAGTAGTTTGCAATGCCATGAGGGTGATTCAGGACACGTCGCCTGTCATTCTGCCTCTCAGCCCACCATGGGCCTGGGGAAGGAACGAGGTATTCACAGGCGTGGGGTTTATTTGTTACACTCTCCCACCATCGTCATCGTAGAGATGCCATGTGCATACTCTGCCCGTTTCCCTTCCCTCCTTCTGCCTTTTCCCAGCTGGGGGGGTATTATTTGATCATTTATGCACACACTGCCGTTTTATAGAGAGAAAACAATTGTAAATTAAGATTTCTACCTCAAGAGATGCTGTCTGTTCTCTATCAAGCTATTTCTGCTATCTCACTGTTGTGAGAACCTCTTACAAATTAAGGCTTAATTATATTTTGACTAATTGGAGGGTAGGAGTAGACTACATTTTGTGAACTACGGGCATGGGGTACTGCCTGCAGCCCCTTTAGATGGCTTGTAGTAGGACAGATTTACCATGGGACATACAGGGGATACAGAAAACCTGCTCAATTTTCACAGAGCAGATTCTTATGTCCTAGTCACACAAGTTCTGTGGAAGCAGCATGGATACGCAGCATCCCTCTCCTATGCACAGCACTCCTCGTTACGGTTCATATTAACTACTCATGTTATGACACACGAGAGGACAAGGGAAAAAGCTGCTGCAGTGAGAAAGTGAATTGTTTCTACAACCGCAGGCAGTGCAGCAGTCGGTGCTTATGCATCCACATCCTTGGTTTGCATGATGAAACATGATGCTGTGGAATGTTAAAAATACAGACAGAATAGCCAATTTACTTCTGTTATAAAAATTCAGTAAAGGTTTTCGTTTAAAAACCCATTCTTTTGTCCCCCTAAGCACTCACAGACTGATGGGGAGCTGCTCGTCTGCTGGGAATGCAATCATTAATTAAAATGAAGCACAGTTTTTCTGTCATATAAACTTCTGCTGGGAATGCAAACATTATTCAAACTGAAGCATAAGCTTTTTCTGTGATACAAACTTCCATTGTAGGGATCTTTTTCAGTGCCTCTACTCGGTTTTTTTCTAACAGATACCTAACGTGAAGGGAAAGAACACAACAACCATATTCTCACCTTCTTTACTTTTCCCACTCAGAGGTGCTTCTTTTAATTGTTGCATCTAAGAACTCATCTTTACTGATCAAAAATGCATTATTCAATCAGTCATACGTCTCAACCTACTTGGGGTGGAGTTTGAGAAAGCACAATAACATGCTAAAACCTAAGTCAAAGGGGATGCTCCCTTTTCAGGTGGTTAACCTAGCTGCTTTGCATTCAATGTGGCAACACAACATTAACATCCTTTCAAAAAGATGTAGTAAAATTCCAAAAACACTTGATGTTGCTTAACATATACTACTTGCTATTATATTATCACTGGTGTTACTTAGGGAAAGCATAGCATCTGTGTAGCAGAGTCCATTTGACTGGCACTGTTTGCTTCCCTCTTGGTTTTAGATCCTTTTCCTATTGTGGGACTCTTGCTTTTATCGCAGGGGATGTGATAATACAGAGTGTACAGTTTGAATCTGTGCAAAGTGCCCTTTGCTGCACAAGTACTTCCTGTCCTTGAATACTGGGGGATCAGTAAATATGATGACTTTTAATCCTGCTAAAATTACGGGGCTTGCCAAGACCAAAACACACTTTTCATATATTTCAGCAAAGAATGGGTTTACCTCAGGCAGAAAATTATAAATATGAAATCATTACCGTTGGAGGGAGAAGAGGAGAAAAAATTATAGCCCAAAATTTTTGAGACATATCTCTCTTTTGAAGGGAAAATTTCATCTATAATTTAGACAAACCACTGAACAGAATGGCATCCTTCCTTGAAATGATTTTCACATGCTCTAGTGCCTTACCTGCTTTTGATGTGATAACTAAGCTTCAAAGTGCTGACTAGCCACCTAGAAAACTATGAAAGAAACTTTGGTTCTGCATGTATTATGCAGAACAATTTGGAGAGGAGAGCAAAAGGAATGCAACGTTTGGGACCATTTTGTATATTGGCAATAGCAGACAAGAAAAATATCTCAAGGAAATTCTTCATATAAAATTGTGCAACTTGAACTCTGGCTACATTCACCAAACACTAATTAATTGGGCTCTAAAAATGCTGATATCAAGTATTTGGGGGGGGGGGCAGAGGATGTGGGGGAGGAGAGAGGAGAGGGAGCAGGAAGGAAGAGTAAGAAACTTTGGAAGCAAAACCATTTCCATAAATTCATCATTTGGGATTATTGCTTGAGATTTAATACAGCTAAAAATAGACCAGAAAGCGCTACTGTCCTGCACTGCTACCCAGCTCTTACAAGAGAAAGGCATTCTGTCTTGAAAAGATGCCAGCCAGCATAAATCCCTGACAAGCCACATAACAATAAACATGAATGGCACTATGTTTTTCATCCATACCTCTGTCACTTCTGTCTTTTGGGAGTCCTGGCAAGACAGTCCCTGCAAGACACTGTGCACCTTGACTACATCAAGTATTATCAGCAATTCCTTACTGTTGGTATACACAGATGCACATTTATTTCCTTCCTTTGCTATCTGTCCCAGGAATCTGGAACAGGAATTCCTAAAGTACCTTTGCTATAGAGATTATAGCTAGTTACAGGTTACAGACTGCCAGATGAGATGCACTGCAATTTCTTTTCCTAACCTCCTGGACCACTACTGAAAGCCAAAAATTTGTTCTCTATCTCTTAGTTTCTTACCAACAACTCAGAAGTAGGAATGTCTTAGGCCACTTGTAGTGTTGCTTTCATATAAACACTTTATGCAAGGATACTTGGCCCAGAGTCACTCCATAAAATAAAAAATCAGTACTAATTAATTACATTTTTCTACAGCATTTAAAGTATCAAAGCTATTTTGCCTCACAGACTAATCCACTTACTACCTTTACTCAATACAACCGAGCAATTTTAATAACAACACATTGGCCCAGCATTTATGTATTCTTTTTAAATACAAAGGCAGATGACAAGGAGAAACAAGAGTCTTCATAATTACCCTCCAACCAATATTTGAAAAAAATTCCAAAATAAATTTTCTTTCAATACCTTCTTTACCTTTACCAACAGCAATAGAAAATGAAATAATCAATTTAGTGTCTGGAATCACAGACTCTTCAGAGTTGGAAGGGACCTCTAGAGATCATCTAGTCCAACTCCCCTGCCAAAGCAGGATTGCCTAGAGCACATTACTCAGGACTGCATCCAGGCGGGTCTTGAAAATCTCCAGAGAAGGGG